>MU279346.1:1200000-1556727 GCA_022385695.1 Xylaria arbuscula
CGTCGTTCGAGATCTACGAGGAAGCGTCTCTGGACAAGTTGTCATGGCCGCTGCCTATCGTACGATTTACGGACTGCGAAGACCTTGGACAGGCACACGGCATTTTTTTAGACCAGGAACTGACCTGACCATATGTGAAGATGTAGGTCTTGTTAAAACGTGAGAACGAATACTTCCCGCGAAGGTGGTATGTTTGGCCGAGTGGATGCTACTAAAACCGGGTATGTGAGTATATATTATCCATGTCCTTCTTTTCCCAAGTTCTAGTAGTTGACTCTTCTGTGCCACTGATTAAGTCCATCATTGCATTTCACAAGTAGGTATCACGGTCAAACATCTGAACATGGGAACCTAGCTAGAGGCAGACAAAAATGATAAAGAGGCCTCCCTGCGGTGCTTTAAATACATGTTCAAATATAGAGCACAGTTGGCGAGTTTCAGTAAAATAGATGACGTTTTTGCTAGCAAGATCCCGGCTCGCTGGTCCTCATCATTGGCCCCTTGAGCCTAGAATTGCCTTATATCTAAAATCTAGAGTTCTTATAGCCACATCGTATTTAGTTGGTTAATAGTAGTCGTCCGTTGTTGGGGCTAGATCTATAAAATACATACCTAGCGACATTTACCTACCTACCGTAACCTATCCACCGCATATATATACCAAGTATATGTAGGTACCTCTTACGAGCACCGATGTAGCGGGGTCCTATTATAGTGCGGTAGGGCGGGATCCAATCACAGACACGCATTTGCCTTTGTCGCGCCTAATTTGAAAAGTCGACTCCAGATTTAGACCAATCCCGGCTTCTTTCTTCCCTCCGAGTTACCCACAAACGCCCTAGCGGCCTATAGGCGATAGGCTGGGTATCGGAGAGCTCTGTAACCGCCCACGCCAGGGACGAGCGATTCGCTTCTCAAGAGCCTCTCGTTTTGACAACGACATGGCCTCGTGGAACACTGCCTCATACTACTACGTATGGACCCTATGGCACAACCCACTCAGCTAAGGATCCCCCTACCCAGCCTTTGCGGCCCTTGATTCAACCTCGAGTGCAGGCGTCCAGTCAGCGACCAGGTATGCGGTCACTTGTAGTCTGTGGCATCGATGCGTTGGGTCGCGTTCGACAGCGCTGTTGGGATGGCATGCCCTTCATACCCTTCATGCCCTTCAGGTGGGTTTGAGCCAAGAAAGCGAACAATGATTAATCAATCGGACCAGGGGCACACAAAGATGCTGAAGCTTTTCGTCTCCTCATTGTCGTATCCGTGTGCTTTTCTCTTCCTCATCTTGTCCAAGCTGTCGTCTGTTGTTGGCCATACATGGGAACGAAACCTGTCTTTGTCTGCTCCCTTTCTTCGTAGATATACACCCACTCAAGCCCCGACACTACGTCTCCTACGGCCTACCTATTTTCATTGTTTGCTCGTAACTCCCTTCCCAGTTATATTCTCCACCAGCCTCTTCGTCTCATACGCGCGCCCTCTAGACTCCTCGTGAAAATACCCTTGTATTTGATGCCAGAATTAATACTACGATTTCTTCTGTCTTCTTCTTTTTCTGTTCGGGCTCATGCTCGCGTTTAATTCTTTACATTTTTATTTTTTCTTGTAGACTTTTCTAATCTACCTCTTCTCCTTTTATCATTCTCAATAGATCTCGGCACCTATCTACCGATAGACTACCGAACCTCAGGCAAAAACATTACAACCATGTCATACGCCAGGGGTCCGTTCCGGACTCTGCAATTCGCAGCAGTGCTCGCGATTGCGTCCGCAACCTCCATCCGAGCGAACTTGCTGTTCGAAAGGGCTGACACATGCGCCGCCAACTACAACAAATGCACACAGGCTGGGCTTCCTGTGAATTTCTGCTGCGCGACGGGGTCTTCGTGTAACGTGCTCGCCGGGAACACGACGGTGCTGTGCTGCCCCAACGACAGCAACTGCTCAACAATAGAGATCATCAACTGCAACTTGTCTCTTCAGGACCCCGCAACGCACCCGCAGGCGGCGGTTAAGACGACGGAACTCGACGGGAAGCTTCCGACGTGCGGGAATGGGTGCTGTCCCTTTGGGTACCACTGTGATACCGGCAAGAATAACTGCGTGGTTGATCAAGACCAAAGCCAAAAGCCAGGCGCTACCACATCAACTACACCCAGCGCCACCTCGTCAACGCACCCATCAGCTACGAGTTCAACAGAAGAGGGCAGCGCAAGCACCACTACCGGAGCAGCAGCATCAAGCGAGACACCGTCGTCCGCAGCCGCCAGCACACTCAACACAGCGGCTATTGTCGGCGGCGTCGTCGGCGGACTCCTCGCCTTATCGCTCATCATAGCCGGGATCTGGTTCCTACGTCACAGGCGCAAGAAGGCTGAAGCAGAGCGCGAGAGGCGTGAGACGACGGAGTCCTTCGGCAATATGATCAGCGCGCCGATCCCGCACGCAGACTACCACACGCAGCGGCTCGATTTCCTGGCCAAGGCGCAGAGCTCGAGCGTGGCGTCGTCGCCGACGCAGGGCGCGCAGGCGCGGTTTCCGCCCAGCTCGCCGTACTCGGCCTTCGCGTTCCGCCCGGGCAGCGAGATGACGGACCGCCCACGCAGTCACCACACCTCTGCTGAGGTCGGGGGCCTCCGGAATCTCACGGACCGGTACTCGTCGAACACGATCCCGAATCCGTTCCGCGGCGGCGAGCGGCTGAACAGCGGTGGCAGCGAGAGCATCAATATCTTCGCTGACCCGTCGACTGTTGGCACGCCCTCAATATACAACCGCCGCGATACCACGTGGACCGAGTTCCAACATCACGCCGACCAGCCAGGGCTCGACTCGCCTGTGAGGCGGAGACAATGAGTTGGTGAGTGTGGTGCAGTGCATCGCTCGTCATCAGTTGCATAGGAGATGACTGGTTGCCTGATAGTTAGGCGATGGCCTGGAAATTGGAACTTGCATAGCGCACACGCGAATAAAATCAATTGCATGGATGGTGTTTGGGGGCGTTAGGACTCGGGAGGAGAGAGAAAGGGAATACTTTGATGATTTCTACCGGATCTTTTCTTTCTTTTTCTTGCACATTTTAATCGATTATGATACCATCGGACATAAATAGGGTACGGGTGCTGGCATCGGCGTTGCACTTTACGAATTTCCCTTCATAGCTCATTGTAAATAGATTCATTACAAAATCCGTGAGCGCCTTTACGTTCATCGCTTTAGCGATCCAAACAAAGCCTGACAACTGTTGATAGTAGTATGTGAATCATGCTTTTGCTATTATAAAAAAAATCTTATATTTTCTCCCCTAGGATGTGTTTGCTCTCGCTCCTTATAGAATGCAGAGATGGATGATACAGATGCCTTAGAGAATGCTCTTGTCATTTCCGTGAGGAAATAGGCGTCGAAAGGTTGTTGAAGATAGAAAAAAGGGGGACCAGCCTGATTTCGGTGACCAGGTGATAATACATGATTACTGCTTCTTCTTACTGGCCCTCTTCTCCGCGGCGGTCGTGGGACTCGAGCCATTACTGGTATTCTTCTCCTGCTCCTCAGCGACCTCGCGCTGCGCACGCTCATACTCCTCGTTGTCCTTGCGCTCGGCGTACCACTGGCCGGCCTGCAGCACGAGGACGCCGAGGAGGACGAGGGCGAGGATGGTGTTGCTGGCGGCCATGACCTTGAGGCTGTCCTCGCGGCCGAGGATGACGCGGCCGTCGGCGTCCTTCTGCTGGGGGAGGTTGCCGGCGAACTCGGGGACGTGCCAGATGCCGGCGCTGACGAAGCGCAGGCCCTTGACGATGTTGGCGATGTAGACGCCGACGCCGATGACGTAGAGGACGAGGGAGGCGCCGTCGAAGAGCATGTTGCTCTCGGAGGCGCGGAACAGCTTGACGAAGAAGCCGATGAAGCCGGTGCCGATCATGATGCTCAGCATGCGCGAGATGAGCGGCGGCGACTGGTGCACGAACTTGAGGTGCGTCTCCAGCTGGTCCAGGTACGAGGGCGCGATCGGGTCCGACGTCCAGAGGAGCGGGAAGTCATAGGGGAACTCGGCGAAGAGGATGCCGAGGAAGAAGCACACGGCTGGAGACGCGGATGCGGTATACGGGTTAGCTGGGCCATTGTCGGACAGAGAGACCTGGGTGTGTCTGTGTCGAGGACCGGAGGGGTGGGTAGGGAGGAGGAGGAGGGGATCGCGATGCGGGGAGCTGAACGCAGCATTGCGACGGGGCGAAAGAGGGATGATGACGCGGGGAAGGGCTGTGGTGGCTACTCACGCCCGATAATCAGGAATGTCGCAAACGACGACGACCCGCGGTAGTCCTTGGACCGCACATTCTTGGACCAATCTACCCATTTATCCGCCATCGCGACAGATGGTCGTGTGCAGGTGCTGTTGGAGCTGCAAAGATGCGCGGCGCAATGCAATGAGGCTGTACTTGGTAGGATGCGAGGCGCACGAGTTCGCTTTATATGGTATATATGCCTCGGGTGAAGATCTCCAAAGTGTGTTATTGTTTGTCGTTGTTGTTTGCCGTACGCACCCTAGTTTTTTAGCCCGGTAGGAAGAGGAACCTGTCGTTATCGCCCGGCCGGCGTATCGTCGTTGTTTTTTTTTCAGCTCTCAGCTTTGTTCTACATAAGGATGCAGATACCTACCCGTCTCTCCACAAATCTCATCCATGGATGTGGTGTGGTGTACGCTATCGGAGCCCACTAGATTAGGTACCGCCGATTCACCACTATAGCAAATCTAGGGGTTCAGCCGCGTAGGATGAGACTGCGTTCCGAGGTTCCCAGGGTAAAAATTGGAAATTAAATTAAAAAGACAAAATAAGAATTGCAGACATTTAATTACGTATGTGGACATATTGATGTGTTTTAGCATGTGATGTTATTTTGTTGTCATCATACTGCATCGAAGTCCATGCTATCGGGATTCCCTGCAGCAGTTGTGTCTTTAAGCCACGAGATGTTAAGTATGCCAGGTCAAAACCCAGTCTCACTTGGTAGGGTTCAGAGATTCAATATTCAATACAACATCCATTTGATATATGATTGATGGCGCCTACTAGGTACGGCAGACTACATGCTGGGGAAGAATGGCTACGGTAAGGATCAGTATGATATATTACATCATAGCTGTCATTCCATCGGTTTGCCGGTCTGCTGTTATTTTCACAGAATAATTGTATGCAGTACAAGGATAACTGTGATATCACTTAAGGAAGAGTATGATGTTCTCCGTTATTGATTTGATATGATGGTAACGTGGATTCGAATATTACCACTTCAGAACTCACACTGCTTCACGCTTACATAGTGAAACGATCTCACAGCGGAGCTACAGAGAGGCGGCTCGAAACAACATCATACCTCTGGGAGAACATACGGTTGGTAAAATGGCCCGTGCTTATAGTACAAATCTTTTTATATATACGAAGCTACTTATTTTCAGTATTTACAGACGAAGCATCGAGGAGCGTGCTGTAGAGCGAGGCCCAACCGCGTGATAACCTCAACATGATCCTCGAAACGAACATTATATCACAATGACACACTAATACGACGGACGATTAGAATGGGTATCTTTAGGCTAGCAGCTACTGAAGTTGGCGTTAGAGCTGTTTGCGCAAGTTTAGTTATCCCTCTTGTTCGTTTCTGGTCGGCTGTTGTCGCACATCGCTTCTCCTTTGAGAGAAAGCGCCAGCTATAAATGAAGATTCCTGGAGAGAAGAACAGTATCTTCTAGTATAAACTAGGAGTCTGGTAACATGGAGTGCGGTGCTGCTTTAACGGTAGGTTTCGTTAGTCCAGCATATCATATCTAGATGAGTCGGAAACTACAAAGTAACTGCATGCTATTGGTATCTTGGGGGGGGGGGGGGGGGATGGATGGAGATTCAAACATATCGAAAGGCGTAGACATTAACTAAATAAGACACACAGAACAAGGTCAAGTATCAGGTCAAGTATCAGGCCAAGTATCCGGATGATTTCGAGACGACGATAGCTACAGTAGACATTGTAAGTGGTCAAGATGCTATACTCACTATAATTAAAAGATCACTCACTAGTTCATGGCATCCGAAAAAGTTTCGCATGCTGGAGCAGCTAGTTCGCAGCTTTCATACACATATCGAATCGGTGACTGACAAATACGGGTGAATCCGACAATATGTTTTACCTTCGCGATCTATTTGGCATGTATTCGTCAGGCGGCCGTTGTCGAACTGCTTTCCGTTTAGACTGGGTCGGCTAGATGCTTCGAGACCTATATGGAGTATATATGCTATAGGACTATGGCAGAATTTATTCGAGTCCTATACCTGCTGGGACGCTGAGATGCTGATCGAACGTTCTCTCATGAATTCGGGGAGTTATAATTGAGAATAAGTCTTAAAAATAAATTGGCCGGCATTATGTAATTGTCTTGCGGTATCATATTACCTATTCGTGGATTGGTGTATCCTCCCTGTATATTACAAATATGAATCCCATTTAGATTCGCTTCTGCGGCGTTTATCGGAAAGACATACTGGGTGCGGTAAGGAAGTCCTGACATCCATTGTTGAGCTGTCTCGAAACTTGAGAAGTCTGCTTTTGTGTCAATCGGGTCATCTCTGAATTGTTGTACTCAGGCGACATGGTAGCCGTAGGAATTTGGTATGCCTCTCGATGTGGCTTATTTAAAGGTATGGTCAAAATATCGTAGCCTCACCAGAAACGGCGAAAATAATTGGGTAATTGAGAGTTTTTGCATAATAATTTTAGAACACTAATGGTTGCGGCACTCGTCACTATACGATGGAAGGATATGTCGCGAGTGATGCTTGGATCGAAATGGGATATAGTGGATTCTGAGAAAACAGGGGGTTCGAGTGTGGCAACTCCATCTTCTTTGACGTCCCCAGACTCCGAGATCTCTATGAACTGGGTGTAAGGTAAGAGACCATCCTATATGATTCGTTTCATTGGTCTTGCGGTATACCACCTTATCTAAAGATATAATATATTTCCTGATCATATATAACATATACGGAGTGTGACAAGGCGTCATGGGGAGCATCGAGACCGAAGGATTTACTACTCGTACCAATGCAGCCGCCATGAAATCATCAATCGAGGGTTTAGCTCTTGGGACTACTGCCATTCTTCAATACTCCCTGAATTACTCTATCAATGTTCTCACAAGTGTAGGATGGTGTTTTCGCGTGCTCTTGAATTACGACTTAAACTTTTGGACGATAATTGTAACAGGTTTGTTGCTGTATTCTGCCGCGTATTGATGTTTTCCCCTTCTCTTCCTTTCCTTCTCATTTTTATAGAAAGAGGGAAGTAGTGAATGAATGTAAGAGTTGGGTGTGCTTGGCTAGATGTGCACAGTACTTAGATAGACAACGCTAATGCACCTCTATTCATGGCATCTCGATATGAATAATGCTCTGAGGCCATCCATTGACAATTGACGAGCCTTGCTAACCTGTTAAATCCCCTTTCTGGATGCTACATGAAGAATCGCGGTCAACAAATCATCTTCTTTCAGTTAGAAGACGCGGCTCGATGCGTACTAAACGGGGCCGTCGTTTATTGCTATACTCATGGAGCCAAAGCAGCTGATCAGGCGGCAAGCAGGGGTACTTTGTTGTTCAAAAGCAAGAAAGCCTTTTTGAGTTGTAGATGAAGTCCTGGCGCGGTACCACTTTTTTTTTGTAAATATACCTAGGACTGTATTGGCAATTTGGTTGTTATATACAAGCAAAAGGTACCGACGATGCAAATCTCGTTCCTCTAAATAACATCTATGTACAATGTACACCGAGGTAAGCAAATTCAAAACGAGAGCTCACAAGGTCCTAAAAACCCACCGGGATGAATGGTACCGTAACAGCGATGATAGTTAATACAAGTGATCGGACCAGAGTGATAGATCTAGAGTATACTTTTGCACGAAAAACAGTCGGAGCTGAGTTTCCCATTTCCGCAAGGACGAATGGAAGTCTATCCTTAGAGCGACAATTAGTTAGCGGGGTTGCGAGGCTTTACCCTGTAAAGGTAGCTAGCTCGAGGGATTGCCTCCTTGAACTGACTTTGCAGCCGATTCAGCGGAGCTTAAGCAAGGAAAAATTTTGTCACGTCTTGGATGGGTGCATGAATAGTATGAATAGGGACGACCGGCGCATGGGATGCTTAAAGCTAAGGAGACAAAGGTTTAACTGATAGTCTGGTTTAGCTGATTACTTACTTAAAGGTAAGTAGGTAGGCGTGAATCGGAGTCAACCTGGAATGCTGCTGAACTCATTCCTGCATTCGCATCAACTATACGTAAAGCAACTGCTTCAAGCTCAGCAGACAGGGCCGCGTCGACTTTGGTCAGTTTACACTTGTATATCGTAAAAGATAAATTGTATGTATGCATTTCCGCTCATGGATAATCATGGGATACAGTACAGAGTGTCTCAGAGAGTCAAGACATTTTGAACCCCTCCAACCGTACCTAGGCCGTACGCTAACAGACAAGCCCGCGGAGAACCAAAACTTAGTTGGTTGCTAAGAATCGCTGTCCGGTCATGCTTTTATACAACCACCCGCCACCCTTATATATAGGCTCTCCGAAACCTTGACTACTGCAAGAGAGATTTACAAGTATCATTTCTCAGTATTTGGCTTATATCACCAAGAAATCCAGTTGGTGAAGTACGCCGTAATACTGGGACATTATAAGTACCTTAGATACAGGGAAGACATGGGCGGGGGGCAGGCGCAGGTCTTGTGGGGGCTCCCTAACCACCCGATGTGGTGCTGTAGATTTGGAGAAAATCTGCCACACAACTACACTCGCATGTGGCTTCCATCCCCTACGTAGTTGGTACGTAGGTACTTAATGTATGTGTAGACAATCACCTAAAATACCTATGGCTAGGTCAGGCGAACATTTCAGGTATGACATACCTAGGTACTGTTGAGTTAGCTAGAGTCTAGATCGCAACGGCGGTGTTACCGGTGGGCCACCCACAATACTGTACATAAAGTCTATAAAGCTACCTACCTCAAACGGTCCTGTTAGTGCTTGTTTGCAGTACACTACCTACATAGGTAGGTTACACAGTCCCCTGTTAGAGGGAGGGCACACATGTTCGTAGCCGATATGGTTGGATACCTTAATCACCAGGAAAGCCTAAACACCTCAGCTACTTAGAGTACTCCAGCTCACCTATAGACACATGTAGCCAATAGGTCATCCCACTCGCTCCATGTACATGCCACTCTGCAATACGTAACCACCCACCAAGTACCTATGCAGGTGGTCTACTAGGTATGCCCCCCACCCCCACCCGCTCGTCTGGCGACTGCGCACTCTAGCCCAGCCGGCTTCTCGCCGACATGGGCCGCTAACCTACAGGTAGTCTTTTTGGTCAAGCATGAAGTCTCCTTCTTCGCCCTCTCTTATCCCCAACGAAGGTAGCGCGATCCGGCAAGAGAAGAGAGAGACACAGAAAAAACCCGGCCTGACAAACTGCTCATCCGCTGGTCGTACCATCACATTGCTCAACAGTCTTGCATCTCACCATCGGACCGAACAAAGCGCAGATATTCACCGGCGACATCCATTGAACATCGTCCTTGGCTGCTCTCCCCTGTCTATCGCAATCAACTACCTACTGAAATGCGACGCACAACCACGTTCTGTACATCTGCAGTAATCCGTACTATTATACCATCGACGCAAGCGAGCTGTAGGGCACCTGGACCATCGATCCGCCATTGATCCGCCATCGACCCGCTCGCCGACAAAGCCCTCCGCCTGCGAACGCACCCCCGACCCTCGCCAGCCGCAGTCTTTCCTGTGAGGGGCGAGCTGTGGTGTCCCGGAACGCTCTCGAGCGCCGCCCTCGCGCCGTGCGATGGCCATGATCAACTCGGCCGCCTGGAATGGGCAGGACCACAACATGTCGTCTGCCGGCGACGACGACTTCCAGCAGTTCTTCGAACTCGGCCTGTCCAACATGGGCGATTCGATGCAGTTCGACTTCCAACCCTTCAATCCTCAAAACGGCTCTTCTATGATTCAGCAGGACCATCGCGACTCTGTCGATACCCCCATGAGCGATGCGAACGTGACCTCGACAGTTGCGCAGAGCAACACAGCAACGCAGAATCAAGTTGCGGCAATGACCTCTGCGCCAAGTCACCCGCCCGTTCTCTCGCAGATTCTGCCCCATCAGCAGACGCCCAATGATGCCATCTCGGAAATCGATGCCCAGATACAGTTTTTGCAGCACCAAAGGCTACAACAACAGCAACGCCAACTTGAGGAGCAGTCGAGACGATTACAAGAGCAGCAAGCTGCGCTATACGCTCAGCAGCAACAGCAGCAACAACAGCAGCGCAACATAGTTCCTCCTACCCCCCAGAGTCTCGAGATGCAAGCCGCAAGTCAGTATTATGCCTCGCAAGATCAGCCGCATTCCGCGAGGATGTTCGAGGGATACCAACATATCAAGGAACAACAAGATGTATGATTTTCTCGCCTAACGTCCTCGTCGTGAGCTAACATAGTCAAAGATGTCCTTCACGCCGCTGGTGTCTCCTGCAGTGACCCCCCTAGATGCTCCTTTCCCGGTAGACCATCAGTTCATGGTACCCAGTGCATATTTTAGTCCTATAACATCTCCGGCTTTATACGCACAGCCGGATTCTGCCTTTCTCTATGACCCGAGACATTCGGGCCACACGAGCCAAACCACTAACTCGCCTGCTGCCATGGATGTGGAGTCTCCGTCAGCCTCAACTGCAACTGATAATCTGTCCAAAGAGACACGCAAGAATAATGCGCCGAGGAGGAAACCCAAGGTACGACAATCCCCTATCACGAAACCGCAACGGAAAAAAACAGCTTCCACACCAGTGATGAATGCCCAAGCTTTGAGTGAGTTGGTGGAGGTGGTGGCGGAGGGCACAGCGCCAGCCCCTAAGCCCAAATCCGTGTCAGGCACATCGTCAAATGAAGAGTCAGAGAACGCGTCTGTCTCGCCCGAAGCCCTTGAAATGCCTCCCCCACCACTTCCACTGCCACGATCGGCACGACAATCACCCAACATAGCTCCTCTAAACAGCGACAAACCCGCACTGGCGCCTTTATTGAAGTCTCAAAACGGGAAACCATCACCCGCAACACCTGCGTCTCTCTTCAGAATCTCCCCTAGGAACCAAACGGCAGATCATCATCATGCAGATTCCAACGCTCCCGAGCATATCGAGAGCTTTGAGCTACCGGAATCGATCAGCTCGATCAGTACTTCTGTGCCACGCTTACCACAGCTACCCCTGTTGAAGACTCAACAGTCACCCCGTGTGTCTCCTGATGTAGAGACGCCAAAAATAATGCCGCACCAGCCACTACCGTCGCCTTTGATCCCCAAGCCCATTCAGCCAGCCTCTGCCAGTCAAAGCCCTCAACTCAACCCCCGACCCTCCTCTGCTATCAAGAAGACGCCACTTATGGCGCCGAAGGGCGCTAGGAAACGAGCGAGCATCAGCTCCGTCTCTCCAGCTCTACTACCGAGAATATCGCCGAATATCAAGCCGCTACTGCCCGGTACGCCTGGGCTATCTAATGAGGACTCGACTTCGAGGCTTTTGGCCTCCAAGTCTAATTACCAAAGAATTCTGGAGGGAAATACCGTGCCTGGCGTGACGTACCCCAGCGAGCTCTCCACAAATTTGACCTCGAAGCGAACCTCACATAAGATTGCAGAGCAAGGGCGGCGGAACCGAATTAACTCGGCTCTGCAAGAAATCGCGACGTTGCTCCCCAAGGGTGCCATTAAAGAAAGCAGCGAAGGCGATGGTGACAGCGCAAAGGGGGACAAGACAGACCCCAAGCAGTCCAACACACCGAACAGCAAGGCGAGCACAGTGGAATCGGCGATCGACTATATCAAGCACCTACAAAAAGAGCTAGCCGAGGCTACTAAGCGGGCAGACGAAGCTGAGAAAAGGCTGCGCGAAACATCAGAGGCTGTGCCTTGAGGGAGCAAGATGTCAGTTGTACGAAGGAGTATCAATCAAAGATCAAGAAAAGAGATTCCCGGGGTGGCTGCATAACGCTCGAAGAAGAGCTCGAATTCTGGGGTCTGTGCATCTCTCAATAACCAATGAGACTAATTGGGATAGGTACTTGGGTAGAGTCTGCGTTTGCTTGGTATGTCTCGTTCTGTTACCCGACGTTTCACCCTATTTATTCAAGAACAGGGCGTGTGATATATGAATGTATATCTGTCATGATGGGAATGTGACTGATCGGATACCTAATGTCTGAGATGGATGTACATATATACAATAATGATTCAATGGTCAGTTACGGTCTAAGGGCTACCTCAAATACCTAATACTGCATCTAGGGATACCTGGGAGGTATCTGATCAAAATTGCAGGATGGCTGGAAGCTTCAAGGGTCATTCAACCATCTCCCTACATGTAGCAAAAACCCATAGGTCGTATACATGTATTGACAGTTGGACTATTGGGATGGCCATAGATCTAATACTAATAAAGGCTTTTAAATGTCAGCCGATTTAAAGCTTGAAATAAAATGTATAAAAAAGGTGTAATTAGTAGGTAGTAGTATATACTATCGAGTGCAAGCTTTTAGGATGGTACCTAGAATATCTATTTTATGTAGGTACCTACATTGTAGGTGTACGCAGTGTTGGGACCTAGCTGGCTGTAGAGGTGTGCTGTAGGTACGTTCACGGCTCAGGTAGGGCTGGACAGGGAGGTCCATCTGGTTGCCACTACAACCAGCTGGAGCCTTGCCGATGTATCCACTGTGTTCTTTTATCAACAAACACAGTGACAAAGCCCCCACCATCTTCACACCGGACGTACTACGTACACCTTTACTGCAGAACAAACCTTCCAATACCTACTCACAAATTGAAGACTGTTGCCCGTTCCTTCGCGAACCTGCAGCCCCGCGAGGCAAGCCGCCGCCGTCGCCGCCTTCGCCTCGAACTACATGTATCCATCGCTGGCTGCTGGCTGCTAGCAATAACTTTCCGCATCTACACTGACTGCTGCAGTGTTGCACCGCCATCTTGGTCTCTTGCACGGTTCCCTAGGTACCTGTCAGCGTATCCAATCCGAGCTGCCTGCTGGCTTTCTTGTCCATAGCATCGTATCCTTCATTTCCATCTTGCACGGTCATCGCATGAGACTATCGCAATGTCCGATTCGGAAAGTGTCGATTACCTGCAGCCTGGGTTCGATCCCCGGAGTTTGACCATTCCGCGCTTGAGATCCATCCTCGTCGCCCATAACGTGCCGTATTCATCGAGCGCCAAGAAGGGACAGTTGATCGACCTCTTCAATGAGAAAATTGTGCCGCAGTCCAGAAAGATCCTCAACGCCCGAGCACGCGCAAAGCGTTCGAGCCGGGGCATCTTCGACGCCGAGTCGATAAGCAGCAGCAGCAATCCCTTTGATGAGCACGAGGACCTTGCACCCCCTCCGCCGCCGCCGGCTAGCACAAGGAGATCGCGGTCGCCCCGGAAAGCTTCCACTAGGATCAAGTCGGAAGAGCCTGACCTCGAGCCTGCAATGCCCCCACCAGCGCCGAGCAGCCCGTCGAAGCGGGCATCGCGATTCCCGAGCCGCCACGTCTCTGAGACTGACCCTGCCATGAGACTGGACGGCAGCGCAGTGTTGGAACAGCCACGCCGGGACGCCACACCTAGGCTGAAGACCGAGGACTCGGATGGCCTCTTTAGGCGTACATCCGACGTCTTCACTTCAGACAACCCTTTCCAGAGCGGCAGTTCTCCGGCAGCGGCCGAGCAAACTCCCAGCAGCCGTAGGAGAACTACCAGCCAGAACGTGTCACGCAGTACCAGCAAAGGCGCTCGCAGGAGGACCGACGACTACAAGAGAAACGATGACTACAGCTTCCCCGACGGCGACGAGCCCACCCATTATAGTGGCGCAGAACCGCCTACGCCTCGAATCGCCGTCCGCCGCGTGACGCCGGAGCCCCGCTACGAGACGCCAGAGCCGCCTACAGTGGAAGCTGGGGAAGAATTTACCCCTCAAGAACAGCTAGAGCTGGCAGCCGAGGAGGCTGTTGATGGCCAAACTGCTGTCAGGCGAACTTACCATGGCGACCAGTCGAGGAAGACGAGCAAGAAAACCCCGGTCTTCATGATTCTAATAACTATGCTAGCGGTCTACGCCGGCTGGTATCGCCAAGAAAAGATTGCTGTCGGCTATTGCGGTGCGGGATCAACAGTCAGTTCGATTCCTTCCGAAATTGAAGTTCCGGAATGGGCGCAGTCTGTTTTACCCGCAGAGATCCCCGTCCCACAGTTCATCATTGACAAACTGGAGCCCGACTGTGAACCTTGCCCTGCGCATGCGTACTGCTACGGCGACTTTTCAGTTCGCTGTGAGCAAGACTATATTCTCAAGCCGCACCCATTTTCATTAGGTGGGGCCGTTCCTCTACCCCCAACATGCGAACCCGACGGCGAAAAGGTCCGTCGAGTTCAGGCCGTTGCCGACAAGGCGATTGAAGAGCTTCGGGAACGGGCTGCGAAGTACGAGTGTCGTGAGCCACTTAATCAAGAGGGCGTCATCGTAGACTCGCCAGCGCTGGAGGAGTTGGAGCTGAAGCAAGTTATTGACAAGAAGAAGAGCCGGAAGATGTCGAATCAGGAGTTCGAGGACCTCTGGGGCTCGGCTATTGGCGAGATCAAACAGCGCGAGGAGGTTCGGGTCGAAGTTAAGGAGTAAGTTCTTGCAATGGCTACCTGCTTATTTGCTTTGTGTCACATATATACTTTCCTCCTTCTGCTCAAACCATCCAATTGTATAAATGATATCTATCTGACCACAGTTTTCAACTAACCAGACAACCCGTCGTGCCAATAGAACGTCCGATTCCGGCGCCGTTCCAAACACCTACTTATCGTCCACCTCTCTCGCTCGCGTTCCACTCACCTGTGCCGTCAGGCGCTCGATCAGGCTCGGATTGGCAAGACATCGCTTCCAAATTAGTGTTTTGATTGCGTTGATCGTGTCATCCCTCTACGCGCGTGCGCGTTTCAGATCTCACCGGACAGCGGCAGCCCAGGTGCCTGCGCTTGTCGACGACGTTCTGGATCGCCTCGCCCAGCAGAAGGAGCGGGGTTCCGAAGATGATCCCTGGCTGTTTCTACCTAATTTGCGCGATACCGTGTTGCGATCTACACATTCGCTGCGTGAGCGGGAGCGTATTTGGAAGCGTGTTATACCTGTCGTTGAACAGAATAGTAACATTCGGACTGGCCAACGGGAGGGTCAGAACGGCGAAGTAGGTAGGGCGTGGGAATGGATTGGTCCCACGACTGGCGATAGCAGTAACAAACGTCGCAGCGGCGGACGTGTCTCATGGGGACCGGATGTCAACTCTGAGTCCTCACCTGCTTCGGAAAAATCGTATTTACACCAGAAATGGGAGGAACCACGGCCGGTTTATTAATTCATATTGGGGAGGCGGGAGTCTTGCAGGACATGAGACCTGGTTGGCGTTCTTTCTTTCCGGCGTTGGTTGGGTGGCCCAGTTTGCTTCTGTGAATATGGCATATGCAGGCTGTGGATGAATCGGCCGGTGGTTGGAGTGGTACTATCTGGTGGAGATACGCATATCTGTTTCCTCTCCTCTGCTAAGAATTACGGTCTCTTTAGAGATGTGGATGGGACACTGTTTTATTTCTTTTGTTGTACGTTTCGTGTATGGATATTTCACCCTAGAACAACAGTTGGTTATCAGGGTTTTGCTACCAACATACCACACCCAAATGGAACTTTTCCTTTATTGTTCACTCATATGTATACGGTGCACAGCATGTTTTCTCTCTTTGGGTTGGCTTTTTCCCTAATGTTGCCGTGACACGTATGGCGATTTATCTATGCTCGGTATGCTATGCCGTAATTCTGTCGGTTATCTTACCTTACGTAACCTTGTCAACTGTCGATGACGATTTGTGATACTGCCAGGGTTGAAGTTAGATCGAGGGGTATCACTGGATTGGGTTGATTACGAATGATTCAACACCTGGAGATTGTGTGATGCAGACTTGAAGCGGGAGAGTTGTGATACCATAATTTGCTCGTATGTAAGCTCAGGTTATCCATATTTGACTAGGCACAGTAATATCTTAGTTGTGTATGTAGTAGGTAGGTAAGTAAGCTTATTTTAGACAGAGCTTCTTAAGTTGTATCGTACCTTGCATGAACTTCAGCAACTAGATAGTGTATTACTTCTTCTGGCATGTACTTGCGAGTGCCGAGTATCTTACAGGGGGGATCGTGGCAAGGACTGAATAAACGAATACGCCTCGCATTGGGAGACAAAGACGAGATCTGTATCTAGACTCCCAAGATGGAACCTATCATATCACGTATATGAGGAAGGGAAGGACTGCCTAAGTAGTGTGATGTGCTTTATTTTGTTTCTCTCTGGCTCTCTCGCTATTCTTCTCTCATACGAAAGTCTGGATCGCATGCATTGGATATGTAGGTAGTTCGATGAAACACCAACACATCACTACAATAAAGACCCCCCGAAACATCATTAGCATCCAACCAACCAACCTTGTTGGAACTCTCATACTCCCCCGCCAAGTGGCGCACGGGACACCACCGCTAGGACTGGCTAGCCAGTTGTGATCGGTATTATGTGCCCACTCACTCTCTACCTTCCATTCCCAACGTCCTCCTCTTTGCCCTAATCTCCCGAGCCGCAATTATGCCATGGAGACTCTTCAATGCTATGTGGCTTTAGCACACATGCTCGAGCACAAGGGTAGGGTTGTTTTGGTATCATGCCACTCGCAAATAACAATTGAAAACGAATGAAGGGGCCCCGAAGGGCGAGGGTGACCGGTGGCTCCGGGCACTCTATAACGATTTGCGAGAAGACAGAAAAAAGTGGCCGAGAAGACCGACACCAGCGAGATAATCAGATGCACGCAACCCAAATAGGCTGGCGCAGGCTGAGGAATAGCGATGGAAACGACTGATGGCGCTAAATGAACATGATCAATATACAGAAGCTCGGCCCGTCGAGCTTCAAAGAGATATATAGAAACAACGAAAATGATGCCCCGCAACACGCTGATAATGATATGCGATGAATGCACGTCCAAGATAATGTATAAAATATCAAAAACGTCCTGGCGCCTTTTCGATGCAAAGGAGAGTAAAGAATAGGAATATGGTTGTGGATCGACCGCGAGTTATAATTAGAATCGAAGTGTGAGTTATCGGTGTGAAACCAGGCAAAAGAGACCAGGCTCATGAAGCCACTAATCTCTTTACCTATACATCCGGTTGTTGTTGCCAGGCCGATCACTATCCCCTAAGTTGAGCCAGCTCATATCGGTCGACATCGAGGCTACGGCCAACTGAGGTTGGGTTGACATGCCCACAGCAATTGGTGGCCGACTGGCTGTAGGCGCTCCCAGGCCGGTTGGATACAGGCTCTCACTGACAACGCCACTACTATATGCACTACTCGGTGCACGGTCTATGCCCCAAGGCTTTTGCGGTACTGGATCCCATGCTTCATGCACACTAGGTGGTATACCACTGGAATAGCCCGACGAGGAAATAGCGGAAACTGCAGACACGGGCCGTTCAATTTGGCCCGAGAGACCTTCTCTGATCTTCGGGTCGTACTGGGACACAGTAGGACTGCCCGAGTTCACACGATGGAATGAGGGTCGTCCCTCAGCAGGTACCTGCAGTGGCGGGACCGTCGCTGAATCCTGCGTCATGCGATTTGTGTCGGAATAATGGGAGCTCTCATCGGAGACCTCAGTATCACGCCGCGATTTGCTACTGCCACCGAAACCCATAATGCTCGTGCTCCCACCCGACCAATACCGATTCCAACCAGAACTCCTCCGCAGTGCGCTATCTGTATCATCCGTCCGCCTTGTTCGAGGCTTTGGCTGAGCAGGTTCAGGGGGCATGACGATATTTGCAGGTTGTGTCAAGAATGAAGGTTGAGTAGTCATTTGAGGCTGAGGCCGGCTGATCGTCTGCTTTATGTCCTTGCTGTACATGCTACTATTCGAAACCCGCCGCTTCTCGCTGCTGCCTTTTCGTTGTATCGCCGGCTTCTGGGCCTTGCCGAGAAATATGGCCATCGAAGAGAATGAGCTCTGCGAGTCTTGTTGAATATGACCCCTGAAGTAGCCGCCCGAGGTTTTCGCAATATCTTCATGGAAGAAATCCTTTTCCGGTATGCCACTAGCTCTGCGAGCGTGTCCGGTCTCCGTGAAACTTTGCCGTTGCCGCCGTCGTTTTAGGAATAACAGTATTAGGGCAAGTAGGAAAGCTGCGCCAAAGATCGAGCCGAGCACTATACCAAGAACGGTGGTTGAGGGCAATGTAGATTTTGAAGAAGTTGAGGCTGCAGAAGCGGGAGTGTTGGTTGTTGCCGCTGCGCTTGTTACGCTTGTTGCACTACTTGTTGCGCTACTTGTTGACGAGGTAGTTGTGGACGTTGAAATCGCCGGGGGCGTCGATTGGATCGATAGGGATTTTGTATCAAGTACTGCCGTGGCATTCTCCCAAGAATTTGCTTTCGCGTTGAAAATGCACAATACCTCTTCGGCGTTTCCACCAGACATGACGACCAAACCTTTTGGATCAGTCGCTATTGAATAATCGATTCTTGTGCTCTTGGGCGCATATGTCGAGTTGTAAGGTGGCCAATTATTAGCTAGCAAAGCCCTTTCATTAACAAGTGTCTTGTCATCCGTCTCTTCCTCTGTACGTTTGGTAGCAGGCTTGACCGGCGCAGAAAAAACCACGGGCGCTCCATTTGCATCGATCAGTACTGTTCTGTTGACCACGTTTGGTAAACTCGTAAGACCGAAGGTGTATAAATGCTTGCTTCCGTCGTCACCTTCGATAATTGTAGCCTTCACCGTCGTCGTATTTTGAACGAGTGGTTCAGCCAAGGTGATACCAGAATCAACCCATGATCCGACAATCCCATTAACATTTGCGGTTGTATCGAAAAGCATTACTTGCGTATTCCAAGAGTTACCGCCAATCAGAACAGCTTGTGTCTCCGACCATGGTAATAGCAGCGGCGCTACGCCGGGCGGAGATATATCAGATTGGTATGCCAATACGCCGTAGGGCTCTGATGTGCCTATCGTGAATGTTTGCTGGGACAATTCTGCCTTCCCGTCCGTAGAACCGGCATAGATAAGTATCGAATCGGTACTGTTGAGATAGGTTGCACTATGGTAGACTCGATCCTTCGTCACCGTAGTCACTGGCGTGATTGTTTCCCACTTACCCGTGGAATACGTGAACTTTTGTAAACCTGGGTAATCCGCTTCGCTTGATTTCCCACCGACAACAAATAAGCCCGCGACCAAGGAGTCTTTCGGCGTTGATCCGACGCATACCGCACCGTCCACCGACTTGCCACTGGGTAATTTGTTCCAAACGGCGCCTTCATCCAAATTCAGTGACTGGAATCCAGCCCCAGAATATGAATACAGGGTATTGTTGAAGATGACCGTGCAGCCACCCACAAGGGCAACCTTTGGTTCAGGAAGCAACATCGTGGTTTGATTCTAGGACCTCGCAACCACGATGATATGGAGGTGCATGGGTCGACAAGATAAGAGATAATCCTAAAATGTAGACCGGTTTACAGCGGCATGGTCAATGACGAAGACAGGATTAGAAGAGTTCAAGCAGGCAAGGAGAAATTCGCCGCTCTAATGTGGTATCGATCGGGGCGCAGCAGTCTGTCTGTAACAATATTACGCCGTGATGATGATATCGTTAATAAAGGAGGGGGCTAATCCGATACTTCCACGCCTCTTGCTCCAGAGAAGGATTATGCGACGAGTTGGCTCGTAATTGTTAAATTCAGGTTGTATATAGGCAACGCTCTCAAATGCCAACAAGTTGTCGAGCTCGTGGAGTTGAGTGCTGAGCCGTAGAAACGTCTCTGTAATTGACACAAAACACGCAGAACAGGCGAGGTCCGGCCCCGATTAAGCCGATGATCTGCGGAACAATGTTTGATGATGAGCAAACAGGCGAGAGAGGGTAACGTTTGCACTCGGGAGATTCTTGCTGAATATCCGTCTGAAAGGATCGTTCGAAACACTGGTATCCTGAAGTAAGTTGTGTCGCAGAAGTCGAGCAAAAGCGGATCTTCGCACGAGTCGGGGTCCTGCAACTGTAAGTCGCCCCTGGAATACGTGCAACGTGAAGTCGAGCGATATAAGTTGGCGATTAGAATATTAACACTTTCTCCTGAAAGCGCAGCGTGTGGTATTATCGTCTAACGTCTTGACGACCTGCGATTCATCTACCTTCGCGATGACTAGGAAAAGGAAACCGATGAGCAGCCAGAGCCTAGGAGTAGGAACAAGTGCTGCGTATGGCGCCAGAGCAGCGACACAAGAGAAAGAAGGATGGAGAGTGTCTGGTTAGGTAGCACTGGAGCCCAGTGCCAGCACAACCACGCGAGGAGACAAGACAAGAGACAAGCCGACGAGGTGAAGAACAAACAGGTGGATGGTACACTAGACAAGGGGACCCTGAAAGATGCCTGTGGATCAGCGTCGTCTTGGCCAATCGCGACGCCGTAATCTTCAGGGACAAGGAATATCACACTAAGACTGAAGAAACGTGCTCTGGCAGGAGGATGTATCAATAGCGTTGAGGGTACCCCATCTCATTGGGCGGTAATAACAGACGCCGTCGTACCCAGCCCTTGTCGATGTACATGTGGAAAGGACCCCAGACAGAACAGACATCAGCACACAAGGATTTCGAAAAGGGGCAGGACACGGTTCTTTGTTGAGGGCCTTGTACATCCATACATACTGTACCAACGGATCACGTATCGTCGCTAGTGCTTCGCCTTGGTACTACATGTTGGCGTGGACAAGCCTTCAGGGAACCCCATGCCCGACGCACCTACACGTTCGTAACTGAGCTTCAGCGTTGGTTTGACGATGTTTCGAAACTCCAGTCATTCAACTGATCAGTCAGTCATTTACTGTAGTGTATACTAAGCGCTTCACCAGGTGCTCCGGAGCGAGTCGTTCTACACTCGGAGCAAGCGCTGAAGAAGAGGTCAGCTGGTGTGGTTGAGTTGCAGAGTATACACTAGATTACGGCTTTATCACGATATCTGCCATTGAGTGGTGACACTGGTGAGTAGCAAGGTTGCGGCGAACCGCTCATCACTCAAGGCCCGCCCGGGGAGCAAGCAGTTGAGTGGTCGAGAAACCTCTGGAAAATGGGGGGGGGAGGGGGGACCTGCACTAGTAGAGACTTAGTCTTATGTACACTACTCAAAGACACTGGCGCTCCAAAGTCCCCAGCGCAAAGCCCCCAGCCGTGTGTCGGGCGTCGGGCACTCCAAAATGCTTTGATCCACTGCTGGTCTGCTGCAACCTCGCTCTGCCAAAAATGGCTACGCTAACCGTGAAAAGATGGTGAAACACAAGACCCCTGTCACTAGGTAGCGTGCACTAGGGCGCTACAGTGCCCTGCTACGTACGAAATTACTGTATGCGCTATGCCCCTGGACGCTCGCTGCTTTGACCTAACCGATCTTAGCTCATCAAAATAGTCAGTCATAACAAGCTACAGCCGGTAGCGGTCGATCACCTTGACCACTTGTTCATGTTGGCCGGGAAGAGGCCAGAGAATATTTACAGTAATATATCATATTATGCAAAATTGTCGGATATTGTATACTACCTAGTGTAGCTTATACTACTAACACTGAGCTGTAAATAAAGAAGGGTGTAGCGTGCTCATCTACTGTACCGCCATGCTATTTTAAAGTACAATATTTATCTGACAAGGAGTTCGGCCCTACATCAGTACTTACACCATCGAGTTCCAACAAAGGATGAGGATCGTTCTGAAGCGAGAGCGTGAAGCCAACGCCGTGCTGGGGAAGGTCGTAGCAATGACCACCGGAAAGAAGGAGCGCAGTGCACAGCTCTACAACTTTATAATTTCGGGTCAGATTCGGTATCAGCCCGACCCGCATGCATACTACCTACTGTACTGTAAGTGCCTACATATTTAGTAGGTTGGGCATACCGTTTGCATGTGAGCCGGACGAATAGGCTTGCAACCTGAGCCTCGGGGGTCCAAGAATAATTCACTGCTGACCTCTACAATGCATTGACACTACCTCAGTACTGTACTCTACTACAAGTACGAACCGCTATCCTTTCCTAATGGGGAATGTAGTTGGCTAGACGCGCCCCCTCTCTTCCTCTTGGTAACCCAATACGAAAATGGTACATGAAGCAGAAAACAGAGAGGTCAAGGACGAGGCAAAGCAAGCAGTGAGAATTAATGCCTCCATATGCATACAGTGCATATTGTACTATCTATTATACATAGAGCGTTTCTTTCTCAAGACCGTCTCGGCAATGATAAGGTAGTAGGATTTTGGGTTGGATCTGGGCTGCCCGAGAAGGTATAAACGATCGACCTCGGAATATCCATTCTAGATTGCATTCCTCCGCCTGACGTGCATCGCCCCAGATATTCCGCCAAAGGTGGAATCACCACATTTAACCGTAGAAGAGCCACCTCTCTACACGAACTTCATCACAGTCTTTGGACGCCGTGATACGGGTGGGGTAGTGTAGATCTGATTTGACATTTGAGTATCTACATAGCCTCGACTTATATATTCTGCATACCTATGTGCACATAGATTAACTAGGTTAGTTAGATCACCTAAGTCTGATGCTCTTCCTCTCTCTATCCTATCCAATCCAATACTAACGGTGGTCGAGTACTTGACTAAATGTAATTTGATTTGGACTTGACTTAACTTAAACTACATAGTATATATAAGCGCCAAATGAGAGAACAAATCGCCGAGGTAGTTCGTCGTATAAACCTCAATGTCGTCATCCCGTCTCGCTGCCCGTATCAATTCGCCAGTGCTCTTCCCGTGGCCGCTCATCATCCCACGAATGCCTTTTGCCCAATGAGCGTGAATTCCGAACCATCCACCTATCACTCATTATCCAGGAACCTTGAACCGCAGTAACTAAGCGCCGGCTGTCACATGTCTTTGGGCTGCTTTTGTGGCTAGCGACCTAAAAGCTTAACAAGGCGTCTGCTGCACCGTATTGGTGGCAACGTTGAAAGACCCTTGCCTTGTCTTGCCCGGTAGCCGAATCAGATCTGCGTGGCTCTTAGCCAATCAACGATCGTAGATGCTTCTTTCTTGCTGGCCACAAGACAGTCGCGCGCGGCAGTTCTCTGCAAGGGAAACAAGCTGGCGCATTAAAGCTGCTATCTAACTTCCCTGACTTGACTGTGACTTTACTTTAAACCAAAACTCTCTCTTTCAAGGACTATTAGCTAGGCGGAGGCACACTTCACAAATGTCAAATTTCATGTTATAAAAGTCTTGTATGTTATTGTTGATCGCAATTATACTCAACAGAGCTTCGAGGTTATGGCTCTTGAGCGGAAAGAGGTCACGCCTCATAATCCATTGCTGTTCCTACCAAACCCAAGCAATCTCTGACTCCATCCACCCCATCTTCCCTAAACAATCCCTCTCACCCTTGGGTGCTCCCATATATACAGATATGCAGCTGAACACAAGCAACCACCCAGTCCTTCCAACCGAGAAAAACAGTCGCTCAAGTAAAGTCTTTGATTTCCCTCTCATTACTCCTTCGCCGATGCAGAATTCCCCCTCCCCCTCATGCGTGGGGTTTCTTTTTTTTTCTTTTTTCTTTTTTATGGTGATTTGTGAAGTTCCTCATGCTGTGGTGACAAAGGCTTCTTGGGGTATTTGTGACTATGATAATTGTGTAAGCCTGTGGTGTGTAAATTTAAAAACTAGAAATGAAAGACTGTACCTTTTTCTCGTGGAATGAGGCAAGCGCCCGTTCAAAGTTCCAGTCCGCACCCTCAAGGCAAAACTGAGAAAATTTTGGTGTCATTCCAGTCTGCTTGGAAAGTTCCAAAAGCATTTGTTGTTTCTGTTGATCGTCTACCATCGTTGCCTGTGTGGTCGGCACCGATGGTAGGTTTTTGAAAGCCTTGACGGAAAGCATGTCGCTGACAACTCGAATGGGATTTCGACCGGGTGCGCCGGGCCCGAGGACGAATGTGCGAGAGAAGCTTCGCTTAGCAGTCTTCGCAGTTCCAGGTTCTTGATCATCAAACTCGCCGTGAATAGTCATGATCATTCCGTCTACCCCATGTGGATTCTGACCCGTTGGATCCGCCAAAGCATGAATAGGATGGCAGTCGACAATGTATTTGTCCAGCTGTGCTGCTAGATTCGGGTGCTGTGTAAGGGGGAGCTGTTGCCAAAGTGCTTGTATTTGGTTGACGCCTGTGAATAGCCGTTGCTGTCGTGAGGGTGGATGGCTGATTTTCTTGTGGTTGCGAGAGAACTTGATGTAGGCTCCCCATGTGGGCAACGGGACGTTGGGTGCGTGTGGCGATTGGGTGTTTACAGCAATCGAAAAAGTGCTCTGTTCGTCATAGTATTTGGCTGCCAAGTTATGCCGATCTGTATCATACAACGACAGGAACTCTGTAATAAAGCCTTCCCCAACTCGATTAATGTCGCGAAAATCGGGGCCACTTTGGGGGATAGGTGTTGGTCTGGATGCTGCCTCTGCCGCCGCCACTTGTTCTGGCGTTCGAACTTGAGTGTTGCTGAGGTTCAGGAGCTTCGGAAACCAATTGATCATATCTTCTTTATAACTTGGATTGGCAATCTCGATGGGATTTTCATTGAGAAGGAGAGTCTGAAGACTGCGAAGACGGTGACGCCACTTCTGGAGAGCCCTGAGGTCCTTGAATTGGTTTCGGCTGAGGTCCAGATTGATAGTATCCGGGAACGTGTCGGTAAGAGAGGATATTTGTGAAACGTCATTGATATTGTTGCCTGCGAGGCTGATACTAACGACGGCATCGCGCTTTGCTTGCTCGGTCTTGAATAGTCCCTCGCAAACTGCCATCAAAGCACGGAACATCTTTTCAGGCGTGGACTCGCCACTGAAAAAACCCATCTGATTAAGGGTAGGGTCTTCACCCAAAGCGGACAGGTTCAGCAGCTTCGCGTTGACATCGTAGCGGGTGCTGAGGACACCGCGGAGTTGTTCTTTGAGTTCTAGGGCGGTTGATGATAGCCGCGTTGAATCTTGACCAGGAAATCCTTCCGGTGCTTCTGTAATGCGAAGAGTTGTACCGGCGAAAGCGAAGTTGTTAAGTTTGAGGATTTCCTGGGCATCTTCCTTGCTTACTGTGATGTAGACGAAGTCACCTTTAATAAGTGACTACTAGATGTTAGCAAGGCGTGGAAACCTTGGCAAAGATCTAGGATCCCGGGGCGGATACGCTGCTCGGTTGAGATTGTCCATCTCCTCGTTTTTTGCGAGCTATATGGCATAACAACGATTTCGGAGAATGTGCGTCGCTTCGTAACCTCCCAGGCCCGTGGGGGGAAGTCTGTAACATACCTTTTTTATCCTGATGTGTCGTGTGATATGTCCAACAGACTGAGACTTGCGTTCGAGGAAGGCCAGCAGTTCCCTGAGCCCGCCTCCTTCGTTGGAAGCAGCCTTGCTGGACTGTAGGCCCTCCACCTTGAGAGTCGCCAGTGGTACGGTATCAGGGCGTCGGCCAGAGCGACGGGATGAGACCTGGGACGTCTCGCCATTGATGACACGCTGGATGATCTGCTGCGCTTTGGCTGTTGGCCGCGGATTTCTCGACGAGGTTCGAGTGGCTGGCCCGGACGATGTGGAGTTGTTCTTGGGTCGCCTTGGTTGTGATTGAGAGGCGTTGGCGGTCGCAGATGCACCCATGTTAAGGTCGCCATCGCGATCGACTTTAAGAGGCCCGGCGCCCCGGCGCTTCGAGATACCGCCACGGCTGCTCCCCTTCGTGCTCGTGCTGCGGGCGTTCGGAGCCGATCCTTTCTTAGGACCCATGGGAGCCATTGTGATGACTGGGCGTGTAGTGTGAATAGTGAAGAGGACGGCTGGATGGGAAGCTCTCGCAGAATTTGTCAAGGCAGAGGTATGGTGACTACTGGAAGTGCCAGAAGGGACACGCGAGGTCAGGCGACCATCAGCTGGTTGTTGCGGTATCCGTGTCTTGCTGGACAAAGGCGACGACGATGATGAGACGAGAGTCTAGCGTCAGTTGCGAGTCGGTCACGAACAAAGAAGGCTCATGCGCAACAAAGTGGAAGATTGAGAGGCGTTGCTGCAGGGCCGAGAAGAGTGGTTTGTTTGTTGTAGAGGAGGAAGACAGGGAGGGTGTGACGTCGGAACAAAAGGTTGGCTGTAGGCACGAAGGAGCAATCAAATCGATAAGGTGCTGAGTCAACGGAAGTGGTCTAGTCTTATATGGTTAGTTTCTCGCTGAAAGTCACCTTAGGCAACGAAAGATGACTCAGCAACGACCCACTTTTTGAATGGAGGTACAATAGAGACAATAGGCAAAGTTCAATGAAATGAGAAGATTAGGCAATATCATCATCCATTATTGGTTCAATAGAAGCTTATTACGGGCCAGTTTAAGCATGTCAATGGAGATACACACCAACACCCCTGTACCATTGTATACATGTGTAGACCGCCCCTCAGCGAGAAGCTCGTCACGTGACTACGCGACAGACCAAGGCTAGTACCTACCTTACATAATGTATGTCGGTATATCATGGTGTCTGTATTATGTACTACATACGTGTACATACACGTACATGTGTACATGTAAGTAACCTCTCATATCAGGTGCGCTGCGATTGCTACAACTCCAAAGTTTCACAAGCGTGACCAAACACGAAACAAGCAACTCGCCATTGTCATTACTTCCCAATACACCTGGGCAGTGCTACCTACACTCACGTCCCCCCTTAACGCATAATGTGACACTCAACAATACCCACACAATGGATTCTGATGAATTCGATGGCGACGACCTCGCCGACGAGGATTTCATCGTCGCGGCCACTCAGGCCACCATTCCAACCGTTTCTGGCTCCGCTCGGACTTTCAAGGATACCCCACCAAACGCATTTTCGAGCTTGACAGCGACTGCACAACCAGCCAACAACGTCCGTCCCGCGGCTTTTCAGCCTGGGCCCAGAATTGGCGGCCCGACAGCAACCTTTAGGCAAACCAATCTATTTGGACAGCCGGTTCGTGAGGATGAATCCTCTGCGCCGACCCAGTCGTCCAGAAACCGTGCCTTCCGTGCGGATTTACCACCAGAGCCGCCTACGCACCATGAACTGGATCAAGAAGCTCTAAAAACCTGGGTATATCCAACAAACCTGGGCCCAACACGCGACTACCAGTTTAGTATTGTCAAAAATGGACTCTTCAGCAACACCCTTGTCGCATTGCCCACGGGGCTGGGGAAGACGTTCATCGCAGCCACTGCCATGTTAAACTACTACCGCTGGATGAAAACAGCCAAACTCATATTCGTGGCGCCTACCAAGCCTCTTGTATCTCAACAGGTGGACGCATGCTTTCATATTGCTGGCATTCCGAGGTCCCAGACGACCCTCCTTACCGGAGATGTCTCGCCAGCTCTCAGAGCCGAGGAGTGGGGTTCAAAGAGAGTCTTCTTCATGACGCCGCAGACGCTCGAAAATGACCTCTCTGCCGGATTCGCCGATCCCAAGTCTATTGGCCTGCTTGTCATTGATGAAGCTCATCGAGCTACTGGGAATTACTCTTATGTAAAGGTTGTCTCTTTCTTGCGCCGGTTCTCAAACAGCTTTCGCATACTTGCCCTTACCGCAACACCGGGTTCCAAGGTAGAGGCTGTGCAAGAGGTCATTGATGGCCTTGGGATTGCACATGTGGAGATTCGCACGGAGAACTCTCTTGACATCAGGCCTTACGTCCACCAAAGGGATGAGGAAATTGTCCTTCTGGACCCATCAGATGAGATCAACTTGATCAAGGATCTATTTTCCAAAACTTTGAAGCCACTGGTGGATAAGTTGAGCTCGCAAAATGCATACTACAGTCGTGATCCAATGGGTCTTACTACCTTTGGACTGGTGAAAGCACGTAAGGAATGGTTTGCCGGTCCGGGTGGCCATGCCAATCAAGGAGTCAAATTCATGATGACTACCATTTTCGCTATACTAAGTAGCTTGGCTCATAGCATTAAGTTGCTCGGGTTTCATGGTATAAAACCATTTTACGACAACTTAGTGCAATTCCGTGACGAAGTAGAAGGGAAGGGCCAGAAAGGGTCAAAATATAAGCGGCAAATCGTCGAGGATGCAAATTTCCAAGATATGATGACGAAAATGGATCGATGGGTGCGGAATGATAATTTCATTGGGCACCCAAAGCTGATGCATTTATCCAACACTGTGCTGAACCATTTCATGGACGCAGGCGACGGCCGTGAAGGCGCTGTCTCTTCTAATACACGGATTATTGTCTTCAGTGAATATCGTGATAGTGCAGAAGAAATTGTCAGAGTTTTGAACACCAAGCCTCTTATTCGAGCCGCAGTTTTCGTCGGACAGGCTGATTCAAAAAGGTCTGGAGGGATGAAACAAGCTGAGCAGATTCAGAGAATACAGAAATTCAAAGATGGCGAATTTAATGTCCTCGTTGCAACATCCATTGGAGAAGAGGGACTTGATATTGGCCAAGTTGATCTGATCATCTGCTACGACGCCTCGGCATCTCCAATTCGGATGTTGCAGAGAATGGGACGAACTGGCAGAAAACGAGCTGGACGAGTAGTCTTACTCCTTATGCGAGGGAAAGAAGAGGACAATTACGCCAAGTCCAAGGATGGCTATGAAAAGATGCAGCAAATGATTTGTGACGGCAGCCGCTTCAGTTTTCGGCATGACCTCTCGACAAGAATTGTTCCTAGGGATATCCGTCCCGAAGTTGACATGAAAGCCGTTGAGATACCCGTAGAGAATACACAGCAATCTGGCCTACCAGAGCCAAGGAGGAGGCAGCCTGCAAAAAAACGGCCGCCCAAAAAATTTCATATGCCTGACGGCGTTGAGACTGGATTCCAGTCCGTGTCATTGATGTTAGGTAAAGCACGACCCACGAAGAGTGAGACTCGAAAAGTTTCTGCCGAAGAAAATGATATTACAGATATACCAGATCTTAACCAAGTTCTATTACTCAGTGAGCAAAGAGATGAGCTAGACAAGATATACAAGCACCTGCCTTACCAGAACCGAGAGGCGACGGTGTTTATTGAACAGGTCGATATAACAGCGCATCCCGCAGCACAGCGGGTGCCACGGAAAACGGTTCATATTAAGCATGGAGCTTATACAAAGAGATCCATCAGGCTATTTCGTTCTCTGGCAAGATCTCAATCTGACACAAACAGTTGGGATAGACCATATGGCGAAATTGACAATAGCCGTTATTATGAATTACCAATCCCGGAGGCAGGCTCTGATTCAGACGGTGGCTCCCTTGTGCGAGAACGCCCCGTGAAGCGAAGAAAAGTTGTTTCCCCTTCTACCCCTGACGAAAACGTCAAGGACGATGAAGACGAGCTTGAGGAATTGTCCGTTGTTATCGGCCGCGGAAATCCCAGAAAAGCTAATGCACGCCCGAAATGCACTCGTCCCGTACTCCAAGGCGTTATTAATGGTGGTTATGTCGAAGAAATGGATATGGGACTTCCACCTCCTAAACGTACCAAAGTTTCAAAGCCCAAACCAAAACCAGATCACCAAGCCAAGAAAAAAACACCGAAAAGTGCTGGCACCAAAAAAGCTCCTGGAAGACCAAAGAAGGCCCGAGCTGCAGCTGTATACGATGAGAGCGCTGACGAAGGTGATGATTGCCGGCGCACCAGTGACTTGGAATTGACAGACGATTCGGATGACGGTGCTGACCTCGAGGGCTTCGTCGTTGGGGATGATGTGGGGACGTCTAGTAACTTTGTAACTTCTAGCATTCGCTCTACTCTCACATCACCTGTATCGGTGGCATCCACAGCATCTACTATCACGGGTCTAGCGTCGAAGTCGCAGCAGAAGGGAGCAAAGCCTTATTATGAGCCGGTATCATTCCCTGCCACACAGGACAGTGAAGACGATGTACCTTCTATGAGTCAACTAGTTCGAAACCAAGGACGCAAGCGTGGAAAGTTGCCTGAAAAGTCCTCCGACATGGAGGATACTGATAACGACGAAGACGATGAGCCGCCACGGAGAAGAGGCCCCCAAGGTCGCAAAAGGACGGTTATTGATGCCGAGGATAGTGATGAGTAATGAACAAAGCGTCTTGTATTTATTGACTGCATGAACCGAGCTCCAAACTGGGTAGCAACAAGGGGCTTGCATTTTCGGTATATGGACATTATAGGGTTTACAAAGTGCTTGGTCTAGATAGCGACAAACAGTCTGCCCGTTGAACTCTATTTGTAATTTTATAAAATGGCTGGTAATTCTATGAGGCTCGTACCTGACTCTCCGGCTTTAACATACAAGTCGAGCCATTAACTATGTATAAAGAATATTACTCGTGCAGGATTCCCGAGTATCCTAGACTCGTGCCAAAAAACATGACCTTCATAGCATACTATGAAAATGAAGTCGGAAGATAATGTTGCTCTGGGCGACTTGGTCATCTGAAACACTCAATTCAGAGGTAATACATATTTTTTGTTGTATTATTTATGCAAACATAGCAGTGGCTTTACCGTCGAAATGGTTTTTGAATGACATATACTGTTACAATGTTTTCTCTGGTACAAGAGCACCTACGGCCCCTCTATCTCTTTTGGTAATACTCTGTAGTCTAGGCGTCTCTCATGAAATACATCAAGACTTGCCGGGCGTGGCGAGTAGATCGGTAGGCCAAGGGAGCAAGACCGGCTGTTGGGAATGGGGACCCCGGAAACAAAGGCCATTGAGCCAGCGCTTGATATATAGTTTCGGCAGGCCTAGTTCAGGACTGCGCTCTTCTCCTACCTGCAAATGACCCTTGTCTTGTTCCCGTTTATGTTCAGCTGGCCATTCTATGTCGACTTCGAGAGATACGTGCTTGGGTAGATCGTCGAAGCGCATCTGTTCTTTCGAAGACCGCACGGCTGTGAAGGCATAACTCGGCCGCGCGTATTCTTCGTGATTCTCCTCCTCGTTCCAGTCGTCGACATCGTCACCGACGAAAATAGCATTGTAAGGTGTGGGCTCTCCACGATTTTCAGGGTCGACCACAGTGGCGAGACGCAGGCATTTCCCTTCTAGTAACGCTGCCTCGACCTCATACGCCATCCACGTACGCCACCCCCAAGGACGTGTGTGCACGAGAGGGTTACGACCGCCGTACCGTTGATGCCTACGGCGTGTGGTCGAAGTCTCTTGTATCCAGGTTAGGATGTTGGTCGCTAGTTCCGTGTAGGAATTCCCGTATTTTCTGTATTGCAAATCCGTAGCTAGCGTTTCCAGGGGCGAAAGTGTACAGTACTTATCAGCCTTAAGGGGCCGAGGCCGAATGACCTTCCCAAGTCGCCACAAGATACCCCGCGTCTGGATCCCTGCGTGCGTGAGCACGGGATCTACGAAGCGGCAGCTCTTGATGAAAGTCAGTGCTTCGTCGACAGGAGGACGGAAGCTGCGAAGTGACTGCTTCATTAGGTACGTGAAGATGCTATCCTTGAGGGTGCCGCGGTGACGTTGAGGATGATTCTCTATTATCTCGCCGTTCAACAGACACAGAGCCAGCATGGACAGACTTAAACTGCAGCCGCGCTTGTTCAAGGCCGCGGTATCGAGACGAATAGTGAAACCGCAACAGTTGGCAGCAATGGCGAGGCGGTCCGACTCGGCAAGTATCCCGCGTTGGCTGATGTCGGCGAGAATGGTAGGAGTCATAGAACGCGAGATCGAGGTATATGCGTTAGAAAGGTTGTCATCTTGCAGAAGAACATTGTATTTACCCGCAGTTGTAAGAATCTTGTTGCAGACAGCCTGCATTTCCGGCCGTTTTTGCCTGTAGCGAAGACAGAAATGCGTAGCACATTTTCTAAAATCGGCGGACTTGATACAGATCTCGCCTGCGAGAGTCCCCAGTAGTGGCCGGTTTGATACGTCCCGTGTAGTTTGTTTACGATGCTCTAGGTTGCTAGTATGTGGGATCAACAACGTCATACGCGTAGAAGCCCTGTAGTCTTCCTGGAATGTCCAGGCTCTCTGCCACCACAGGTCGGACGTAATTTCGTTCAGAAGATCCAGAGCAGCACTCTCATTTTGCTCTTCAACGTCTCCAAATAACAAGCTCACAATCAAGCCGAGCTCCTCGACAGTCTGAATGACATGCGTTAGAAGGGCAATAGGCCTTCGGCTTAAGCTATAGACCAAGTGCATATTCTGAATAGCCGTCTCCTTTTCCTTTGTGTTCTCCTGATCGACACACTCTCGGTCGATCCAAATGGTCTCACACTTTACATGTTGGGCATAACGGAGAACCCGCTCCCAGACCACGTCCCTGACATTGCTAGGCTGTGCGAGCTCACCGGTCTTTCGTGACTCGACAAAGTAGCCGCCAAAGCTCCGACAGCTCTCCTGTTCTTCCTCTTCGTCGGAGAACTCCCAAGTGTACGAGACGGCGACATACTCTCTACCACGCTCGGGATCTGACACGGGATCCAGATAAGTCCTCCGTAGCAGCTCAGGGGTGTAGAAAGAAGCGGCGCTCTGGCCGTTCGCGAGCCGCTGACGCTTTCCGGTAGGCTCGCCGTCCCGGTCGGTCGCCAGGTAAAGACACTCGAGCGACTTGATCCAGTTATTCCTCGTGATGGCGTGTCTTTGGATGTCTAGCATGGCCGACACGATGTTGTCGCCGTTCCCCAAGGCAGCATGGCTGTCTCGGATCTGGCCGAGCGGCTCCGCGGTGTCCTGGACAACGGCATTGCGGTCGTCGCCCTTCTTGGACATGCTCAATTTCCAATCAAGCAAGGCGCCGGGCGGGCTAAGGAGACACAGCCCTCGCTCCCCCCGCAGCACCGGATTCCAGGTGCAGCGATATCAGGATGAGCTAGCAGAGGGGCAAGATCCCGCGGGAGGCCAGATTGTGCCTGAGCCGTACAGATGGGTGAGCATGTGACGTCGTTGCTGTCCCCTTCCAATGGCGGTGTGGTTGACCTAGATTGGTTGTTCGGTAGGTAGATAGATATTCTTGGAGATTGGATGGAGCCCAGACAATAGGTAGCTACTGCAGTAGGTAGGTGGTAGGTAGCCGATAAAGAAAAATCCCAGCCACAGTCACCAAGCCATCCATAATCTACACTACTAAGAATATGTGCTACTGAATTGCGCTCCATTAGGAAGTAGTAGGTGGCCAGGTGTCCACTACAGATCTATTTTCAGAGGGTCTACTAAGTCAGTAGTGTCTAGCGACACCTACTTAGGTAGGTTAAGATATCCATGGATACCTGCAACCCCAACTACCTACTGTAAGTAGGTCCCTAGATACGCTACTGCAGCTGGTTAGGTGATGCTTTAGTGAGAATATTCGGTGGTTGGTTCACGTTTCAAATTTACCTTTGAAACCGTTACTTGCATGCAAGCAATCATCATCACCTGCATTAGCACGTCGTCTTCCGTTCGTGATGCCATACATACAGCCTGAGGACGGCAGACCTTCCATCGACTAGCATACCAGCCCAGGAAGTCTAACCGTTTAACGTCGCAATGAAGTATTTGATAAGTGATAATTAATATCCTGCGGTTTCAATACTTTCAAGGTCTCCCTCGAAAACCACAACAGCAACTCCGAAAGCAAACAACTTACTTATCTATGTGCATGTGTATACCGGTATGTATAATTAATTTATAATGGACATTCCCATTATATTCCTTGCACTAAATGACACCCTCGGTTAGGTGATTCCCGTAAAGACCCAGTCGAGCAAAGGCGGCATACTTGGTTCGCTAGCTCATCTTCTAAGTAGTACTGAGTAAGGGAGAAAGCTGCTATGGAGCGGCACCTACGAGACGGTATTGTGGTACTATCAAGCGTAACACCAAGCCATGCTCCCGACATTAGACATGGATGGAATTCGCGAGTAATACTGTAGTGTAGGCGAGCTGTTTGATTATGGTACGACTCAAAAACCTCAGCACTGAGCCATATCGGAGTTGTTGACGGTAGCAGACGGCGGTAGATTGTTCGAGTTTCAGATCAAAGTCAGCATACATCCGCTGATGAATCATACGTTGCGGAGCCGATGACGAGATGCGAGCTTTCTACTATCTACAGTACCTAGGTAGGTTAGATCCTTCGAATCAGCAGTCTCATAACCAGGTTCTTGGCGTCGCCCAATGATGGATTACGCAGTATACTTGGTAAAGTGTGCGAGCTTTGGGGCTTCTGCACTGAGATGCCTGGGCGATGCAGCACTTGTTGTATTGCGCTGTGGTTATAGGCGTACTTTTGCGTGAGAGAGAAAATGATATCGAGGACAGGTGTTGACGTACACAAAGCATCTGCGATAACGGTGAGAAGGATGGCAGTGCGGCTGGCGTTGGCCCCGTCATGGGTCAATCCTGCAGCTTCCTGTTGTGTCTGGGACTCCGATGGCGATGACGAGAGGACTTCCAAATCTATCAAGATCTACCGTTTTCAGGAATCACAATTGGTAGTAACACATCTTTAATAGCATCCACAGAGCACAGCAGACCCTCTGGTGGAATTTGGTGTGAAGTATATCACACCGGTCTCTCGATATTGACATTGAGCACGGACGAGCCCCAGGACAGTGGGTAGCAACGATAGAGATAGGGTAGGCGTGAAACCGTTCAATAAGACAGGGAACGTCTCGATACTTTCGACCCGAGACTCTGGAAACGATGGGAAATTTCTTCAACTATCGACACCACGCAGTCTCGCTTCCCTGCGATATGGAATGCCGGCTAAGACATGCGTTTCTGCAATCGGGCCGGCCACACGCGGCCCTTGCCTTAGCAGCAACCATGCATCTCTTGGATACTTACGAAGTATTCAGTACTGCCAGGGAAACCGGGGGCTTTCCTTTTCCAGTAGGGTGCGATCAGCACAGAAGCGGACCCAACTCCTGCAGAGCGGGGGAACTCTCTTCTACTCCATCGCACATCGGCATCTGTACGTACTGTATAGCTACTTCGAGATGTTAGCACGATCTGGGGGTTGGTTGCCAGCTAGCGCCCGCCGAGGTTTGCGTGTGGCAGGCAAGGCAGCGCTCTCTGTTGTTATTATGATCATTACCATTTTATATATGTATGTATGAAAGTATATCATGAAGCAGCACTGATGTCAAACTGTAAGGTATAGGTGTTACGTAGTGGGAGAAATGTGAGAAATAGGCGTACGTAATTCGACAATGCGTATCATGATATATGTGACCAGGGTTACGAGCACGACGAGGTGCCTCGCAGTATCATTTGATGCTACCATGCCATCAAACGACCTTCTACGTCGTACAGTAGCCTCGCTTTGAGCAAACTCAGAACAAAGTATCCTGCCGGCACTGTACGTAGTATCGAAGCGAGACTAAACCGGGTCACATATCCAACATCGCTTTCGGATCTTATTGCTGCGCAGCTATAAACTGGTACCTATTTCACTTACAATACGTAAGGCTGGCGAGCTTTTCCGCCTTCGCTATCTACATATAGACCGCCGCATCGCACAGAGACTAACATAAAGAAATGAAGGCAATCTCCGTTGGGAAGACGATTCTCGCTAGCTTTCATACAATGCAATGCTTGACTCTACTTATCTGTACACTATGAGCCGGGCCGGCGCTATGTGTGTTTGATATTCATCTTGTGTAGGTTGACCCATCGATCTGAAGCAAATGAAGCCTAGCGGGTTCGGGAGTTTTCCGCATCGTATTGTAGTGTATTACCCATGATACATATACAAATTATTAGTTACGTAACACCACTCGTACACTAGTCTAATTGTTTTCGTTTTTACATCTGGTTATCAGGGTCTGAGAAGATGTAGAAATCGTGGGAAGCCAAGCTGGTACCAGATTTGCTGATTCTGAGGGCTACGACAGATCCTAAAGCCAAGGCAGTATCATGTATAGACAACAAAACTATCCAGCCGAATAACCGAGCTATTGCTGTTACAACAGTATGTTAATGTCTTGGATCTCCCCGCAGAAGTGCGACATTATCTTCGCCGAGCTAGAAACAACGAATCGGAAGTTGCCGAAGCATCTTGAAAGTTGCTTGCTGGTCACTTGGGAATCAGGTTTACCGCTCTGCACCTCGCAAGATGAGCCGCCATTTCGGCACAGGGATGGCACGTGAAAAATGAATAGCACGACTTGACTCAACTGCCGTGGCGATCTAAATTTCACCACAAACAATACCGATTGTTGTCTTACGGCAAAGCTTCGTGTTCGGCTGTGCTAGTACGCTACACTATCGTGTAGTGTTGCGGGGGAGTGTCTCACTCCTCCAACTGGCGGCATACTTGTGTCTGCATGCCGCCCAGATAGTAACTTGGTTTACTGAATAGGTATGCTAGCTCGTAAGAGTTGATGTTCACGAGTGGATAATCACTATTGCAAAATTCTTTCCTTGGCCAGTACCTTGGTCTGTAAAGTTGCCCCATTATTCATTCCCGAAAAACACTTGACGATTCTGGGATACTGCTTCCGTGTAACTAGTGATAGTGTAGCCAGGGCCTTTCCCAAGGGCGGCGATGCTCCCCGCCATCATCTCCGTGTAGCAGTGACACGAGTAGCGCCACATGATGATGCTGACTAGTTAGCGCATGTTTTTGCCATACTGGCTTCTGTGTCGCGTGGGGTGGCGCCTTAGGTCGCCGCCACCAGCCGGATCACAGCCTTGTTTGGGAAACGGCAATGTTTTCTAGAAGCCTTCTGAAAGTATTCAGGGACGGTGTCGGACCGAAGCACCATCATACCGCAGTACGCTAATGTAAGACGGGACTTCTGCACACTAGCATAGGTATCGAGGGTATGTCTATACATGTGTGTCGATGTAGGCCAGACCTTGTCTCACTACCAACAGCAGCTGTAACCCTGTCGCCTTATGACTTATTAGGGATAGGTTCCAGCAAAATGGTACAGCATCCGTGCGTCACACGTTTCTCCGTGCCGCAGCGTAGACTGGTAGTTCGTAACGGCTCCGAACGGGACGGGTTAGGTTTAACATCTAAACATCTGTAAGTAGTGCACGGAGTATGTACTATAATGTCGTAGTGTATATGTGGCTATTTTACCCCTGACGTGATGATGGATTGGGACGTACTTATATGGTGATAGAACCTAGGCTTTAGAGCCGTCTAGAATTATTATATCAGCATACGAATGAAGCATGGCTCTGGGAATACGCAGCTGAACATAGCGTGCGACGCAGCCAAGATAACGATCATTGGTGAGAGAAAAATGCAGATGAGCAAGAGGCCCACAATCAGCACCAACATTTACGTCAATCGCTTCGACCCCGTGCTGTAGGCCTTCATCGAGAGCGTCCAGGGGTTCCTTTGTGTTAGTGCAGTGTATGGGCATCAAGCATGATCGCAAAACGGTTGCGATTCTTTGTCCAGCCGCATTTTCCACCATACCAGAGCCTTACCGATTAATGTTTGATGCCCGAATATTGCAAAAAGTCCAATTCACCCACGACACCACAATCAAGGTGAAGAGAGAAATAATAAGGAAATGGTAATGCCATCGGAGCCAAGGCACCAGTGTTTTGCGTCGTGTTCTGATTCAAATTCCGAGTTCATGGCACTAGCTCGCGAGGATTACTACATAGGCATGGCTAATCAAAAGATCAAAAGCAGCTTGTGTGATGGAAAGACCAGAGTCTAGCCAACGGGAAGCTGTGGCCAAGAAGCGCGATACGAAAGTTTTGCGTTGCTACTTTGAGGACGAGCAGGGCCTGTTGAACCAGTAGAATTGGCCATTGCGAAAGCTGGACTATGAGAGGTCGCCGAGAAGAATCCCCCTGACACCGAGATAGTGGAACAGCAACGGTGACTGGCTGCTCTACTGTCAACCTTAGTGTTCCTGTCAGCCCTGGCATGCACTATAACATGCTAACAGGCAGCGTTATACATTACTAAGTATACTTACATACCGTAGTAGAACGCCTGCTTGTACTGACAGTAAGAATCGCTTGATTCTCGTAAGATGTTTATCCCTTTAGTTCGTAGGCAATCACAAGCGGCACTGGGGTAAAACCCTTGAGCGGCTGACAAGTATACTCACAGAGCAATCTATACTATAGTCTATACTATTTTATTATATGCGATGTTACAGGGTACATTTACCAATACTGAGTAGCTATTGCGAAATGCAGGCCATCGTCTTTGCGCTCGACAGGCCCAGGTAACATATACTACGCTTACACTTAGCCTTGTTCCGACAGTGGAGTTAGACCAAGAACTCAGAAAAAAGCCACAATCTGGCCCGCAGTAGTATAAAGTATGGGTATGGCGTATTTTAGAAGTACACTTTATAAACTGGAGCAGATGAACCGGCGATATGAAGTACTAAGCAGGGAGGAGAGATATATAGCGAGTTTCGATGTTAGTCAACCTATAAGCATACCTATGTGTATAAGCTATAATTTAGCGTAGTTGTTACAACAACTGGATAGAACTTGATAGGGGCTGGTGCACCGGCATCTTACAGTCCTTGCTTGGGGGCATAATTAGTACGTAGTCTCTGGCCAACCACGGTTGTAAAGCCAACAGCTGCAACTCTATAATTTCAGCCTGATTGGACTATTTTCTCAGCCGCTAAGACGTCGATTTCTACTAGTATATAAATTTGTTCTACACAGGCAGCGAAATGTGTACAGAGAGAGAACCTGACAGGGAGCCTTGGTGCCGGCAAGAGGACGCATGACCGTTGCGCCCAGCTCACTGGCTTTCTGGTTCCCTCACCGAAGCGCCACGCGGACAAGAGCGATATGCGAGTAAACTACGCCACCATCTCAGTACCGCCCGTAAGGGTCTGTTCTCTGCGGGCGCACAGCCAGCAGCCAACATTCATGTAGGTCATCGGTATGGGCGCGTCAGGGGTGATTATTGATGATTGCGTTATGCTTGACGTTACATTAGTTGCTTTGGCGAGGTGACATCTTGAGAACTATTTGCAGGATGTATTCTCCTCACTACCTCGCTACATAGTATTTACTTTGCCGTTGTGTTTACCTATTCGTATTGCTAACTCGACTCCCAAGTGAGAAGAAGATAGCGTATGTAGTGTAGTGTAGTATAAGATATGAGATACAGGTACGCGCTCTTAGGGTCAAATACTAGCCAGATCGCTCAGGAACAAGTCAAGCGTGGGGATTCGCTAAGAATAGGCAGTGAGGTAATCGATCCAGCCTTCTCCACTCACACTTTCGAAGATTTGGAGTTCAGGGTTAGGATAGTAAGAAAGCAGTGGAGAGCCTTTTCCCAGGACATGGACTCTCCAACTCGCCTGTGCTACGACGTGTATGCAGTATCTTTCAGATATTCACACCCGTTAGACATACATATTGGCTCATACGCCTACTTAGTATGAGTGCTGACGCTTGCACCTGAAAGCAGCACCGTTGCAATCAGAGGGAATAGGAGTTGTTTTCAATGCACAATGCCTCTTCCAGCCTATCCGCCTATTTTCAGGATTAATACTTGCTTATATGTCCATGATATAGACATTTCTATTCCCCTGATTGGCTGTCTTCCGCAATGGGACAATGGCAAATGGCAGCATCACACCTACTCAGTAGGTAAAAGCTGGGTAGCAGGAACAGAAGCCTACTGGACACAGTCACTCAAATCCTAAGTGACCATGTTTGCCTAGGATGTCCCTGTCGGCCCTGGCCGCCTTCATCTGCAAGTGAGACTGGCTAAGAGGCCTGTCCGGAGGCCCACCAGCCTTTGCCCCTGGACCACGTCCTCACCATTCAGAGGGCGAGCGCCGGGGAGAGGTGGGAGGTGTTAGTAGCGTGGGCTCTGGAGGGGACCACCAACAATTGTCGAGTCCTCGTACAGTCTCGGTACGCTGTGCAACATACGGTACGATGCCCGGCCGAAGATCTAGTGTGGTGTGTGTAGTTTCCCCAGCTCCGACCCGGCTCAACCTATACCACAGTAGTATCGTCCTCCGAACGTCGTAACACTAGTACGAATGAAGATCGAGTGGACCAAACTCGCCATCTTCACGTCCTGCACCTACCACATACAGTAGTATATACATAGACGTGCCAGGGTGCTCCTCGACATGGCCTTTCCTCCTTCTTGCGTACTCACTGATTCCTTTGCGTTGTGCATCACATGTCGCTTGAATCCATCTAGCTGTATACCGACGTCTTGCCTATCCGAGCGGGCTGTATGTACGGAAGAGGCACTTCGTTCATGCACAACATCGGAGCCATGATCTACGGTTAGGAAATCCAGATAACCGCGCCGCTTTCAACCCGTCTCACCAAAAGACGACCGAATCCGAGCGTTGTTCCCAGAGTCCCTGGGGAGAACATATAGGCAGCGCATGTAATCCGAACGAAGTCCTCGAAATCGATATAGACCAAATCAAAATGAATTCCAGCCAGTCAATAGCAGGCCTGGAAATGGGTTGCTTCGCGCCTTTTTTAAACGAAGAAGCCTTCCCCACGAAAGGCGGGTGTAAGTTGCAGGCAGGCGAATAACCTACGCTTAGGTCACTTCTGACGTTACTATCACAGATATTGCTGGCAGACTATGTTCAAATCTAACAGGCGCATCATGTTGTTTACCATGTCCTTTAACCGACTGGGTCTATCCAGATAACTTCGAGGCGGCCACGAAATCTGCGGACTGGGTCAATGTTGCGGGCATGGTAGGCTGTGCTTTCTTACTGCTATCATGGATGGTGTTGCCTGTCGAGAGAACACATAGACATTATTTAAGCATTTGCCTGACGGTAGCGGTAGTATTCATGAACGTGAGTTGAAAAGAACAGACGATCCATTCGTATCATAATCGCTGACCTGTTCCCAGCTGGGATTCATCATACCTTTAGCAGGAAACCCACAGCAATGTTACAATGAGATAACCCCTCACGGCCAGGACTCGAGCTCAATCTGCGCGGCATCGGGGGCCTTTCTGCTCCTGGGCGGCTGGGGCGGCGTACTTTGGGTTTTCCTGAGAGCGCTGTCTCTACATCTACAAATCTGCTGGCAAATGGTGGTAGGACGGAATTACATGTGGTTCTCTCAGCTCCTCGGCTGGGGCATCCCCATCGTCGGGCTCATCCTCCTATTGATCTTCAGCGGCGTCTCCTTCCGATTCGGCCAGACCTGCCATATCAACCACGAAAATAGCTTGGCCGATTTCTGGATTCCTTTGTTGATTTTTGCCGGCCTGACGGTCTTGATCCAGTTCGCAACCTTCGGTTACTGTATCAAAGTCTACCTCGCCTCCCTCGCAGACAGTGCCGAGTCGACAGAGCACTCAGGACGACCGTCCTACTCTAACAGTATTCGAACCATGACCCCGCGACAGGCGTATCGACGTGTTCGGCGAGTCGTCCAGCTTCAGTGGCGGGGCATCGTCATCGTCTTGATTATCATTGCTGATGTGATTTTCTTTGCCGTTGTTTTTGTTTTCCTTGACAGCACTGTGGAGGATATCAAAACGGATCCGAACAAGGGAGCAAAGTGGATTGAATGTCTCGCAACATACAACGATAAACATGCCTGCTTAAGCCTGGCTGAGCCGTTGGTTGTCAACCTACCAACAGTGACTGCAGTCCTCATTCTCTTAGCGGTAAGACAGCCGACCTGATCACGCCGCGCCATGTTCAGCGACTAACACAACTTACAGATGAACGGCCTGTGGCTACTGCTGATTCTCGGTCGCTGGTCCATGGTGACCGGATGGGTCGAATGGGTCGCTGGCCTCGGGGGCCGGCGAAAGAAGGAATTTGTATCCGTCGATGCACGGTTGGATCTCAAGAATGATCCTCGGTCATACGAAATGTTGGACCGCGACTCGACCGCCAAGAATGAAACCATACTGACACCAAGTAGCGCGATGTCACCGACGTCTCCCGTCTCCCCGGGTCGGAAAACCCCCGACTATTTCGGGCGGACTACCCCGTACCGACCCCATCAGCGGTCCTTCTCGTCGCCCCGACCTCCGCACAACGTCCACTTCGAGATGATGGACGCATACCCGGCGCCCCCTCCGGCCGCACACTCGCCGCCACCCGCAGCGTCACCCCAAGCCTATGGAGGCATAAATCCCCTTGGGATGAACAGAATAGAAACGCAAGAGAACACACGGTATCACCCCGCGACCTATACCCCGAATGAGGGACCTGAGCACGTATTTATATGAGACTCACAACCATCATCACGAAAACGACGACTCCTTCGATGAAAGCAGTCATGTACATTGCCATAGTTGTGACGTATACACACACGCACACATATCGCACCGATCTCGGTGACAGCTTTGATGTTCGCATGAGCGAGGGAAAAACTATTTATTTATATTGAGCGCGGCGTCTGGCGGCATTTTTGCTTTGTTTATTCAAGGCGCGGTTCATGTACGGCTAGGGAGGCTTGTGTACGAAACAACGATTCATGTCGAAATCAGTTACTGTCGCTACTGCTTCTGCTATGGGATTCTATATGTGAAAGAAGGAAGGGAGGTAAATAGGAACTAGCTGGATCATGGACGCGACTACGCGGAGGGACCAAGACGTTAGACAGTATTCATTTTTGTAAATACAACGCACGATACTGGCACAGTAGATAGCTGTGAATCCAGATCCTGAGAAAGACCAGGGCCAGTCGAGTCGTTTCGATCCGGAAATCGACATAGGAGGCGACTCTTATTTTTTTCTTCTTAGTTTTTCCCTCCCGGCGTAGGATTGCACATAGGTGACCGGCTAAAAGGATGGGGTATCTTCCAATAGAGAGAAAGTACCAAACCATTGGTTTCCTCTCGATACGTACATACATAAGTTGACATGGGTGTTCCTGGCTCCAGAAACAATATCTGACGACATATTCGATCGCGTGGGGAGAAGAAAAAACACAGACAGAACTTGGAAGACCTGCAGGAGAATCATCGAATACGCGCTGCCTAGTGGGCTAGCTGCACGTCAGCTCCTCCCATGCATACTGATGATTCTTGCCCGTTTGTTGGCCAGTAGATGCCAAGGGCTCCAGCTCGGCTCGTTCTGCCGTGCTCTTGGAGGTAGCATCATGTCAATGCAGGACCAGGCACAACTGCAGGTACAGATAGACCAGACTGTCTTTGGCCACCGCAGATCAAGCCATTTTGATGACGAAAGGCTGGTCAACTGCACGTAAGCTGCAATATAGCCCTGCCCCTCTCGAGGCGATGTGCAAAATAACTGTCAGACTCGCTACCACCACCACTACCACTACCTATAGCGAGTCTGACAGTTATTTTGCACACCACCTCGCCTCTTATCCCAAGGGATAACTCTCGGGGGGAAATAGCCGACCGGAAGCTGATGCATGTCTCAAATCATCTGCGGTTGTGCATGAGCGTACCACGTATGGAAGCGCAGATCCCTACTCGTCAATACAGGATTTTTGAGGGAGCAGCAATCCGTTCCTATTCGTCCGAATCCGGTAACCTTTTTCAATAATCAACACTAGAGTTGGCACCATACAGTACAACATCGGTCAATCGTGGGCGAGGTTGAACTCACAATAAGACATCTCAGAAGAATAGCACTTTCCCCAGCAGTGCCCCAGCAAAGCTGACAGGAGTTAGTAAAACCTTCCGCTGCCCTAAACCGCCCATTGCATCTCACGTCAACCTCCTTTATCTAGTCCCCCTTTTTCATTCACCCCCCGTCACAGTCACATACTCTCTGCCCTTTTGTGTTGTACACAATGCTGTTGCTATATGTTACGTCCATCACTAGACAGCCACGTCGTAGGCAAGGGACAGTATGGGCTGGGATGCGACCATCACATCTAATTCCATGTTCGATAATTGACTCGAGTAGGTGTCTCGCGTCAATTTTGAATACAATTAAGATTCCCTTCATAGAGCCTGCCGGGGTGCTCTTTTCACCTGGCTTACGGAGGCTCATCCCTGAGCTTTCAAGCCAGGCCGGACGGTAACAGTAGACGGACTTGTTCCACAAGCTCTAACGGCACGGCCTAACAAGAGGGCTCAAAGTTTGAGCCTCCAAAGGATAGGAGGACAGAGCACCCCGGATGCCGTTATGAGAAGCACCCTGATTGTCCCGCGGCAGCCCGCGAAAGCTGGTTATGTTAACTGACACCTTTGTCGGTATATGTTCTTCGCGGAACTGGGAGGGCTGGGATTGTACGTTACCAGAAATCATCATATTAGATAATCTGCAACCATTGCACGACAGATCTGGCGCTATCAATGCCACCGTCCCTGTAGACCGCTCCGACTTGTATTACTCAGGATCAGCTATTGTCTTGTCGAACGTCACCAGCAAGTGTCTCGGTAGCGCCGAACGTTGTAACACAGCATTGCTAATCTTCGAGTGACCAAGACAAGATGAAACGACCCAAATGATTACCTACTGACGGCCTCGACGGCCTTGACGGTATCGGCACCTCTACGAGGTGAGACAGCCTCGCGCTGTCTCGGGTTACAATTAATGCAAGCCATAAGGCCCGTCTCGTCGCGCAGGAAGGCGAAACGGTACTTATTAACGACTCCCTGTAGCATTGCAAATGAGTCTCCTATTTTAGGGTTTCATTTTAGTGAGAAGCTGCTCGGCCAGGTGAGTTCCTTGAATATAATTCAGCTGGTACCACGATAGACCGGTTCTTGATGTAGCAGTCGAGCAGAACGATGAGCGTCACCAACTGCAGCCAGGCCCTTATTTCGTTGAGCGTGACGGCTTCGACCTGGGGGCTTGCAGCGCTTCCTATAGTAAGTCTTGGTTTGTGAAGATATAATGTAGAATCTGCTGGGCCATGCCGATTTTACTTGTGTGATGTATGATGTTGTCCGTCCGTATCGGAAACTAGGGAGCCGTAGACAGGAAATCGTATTGAGAAGCAGTGCCACCGACCTTGAACGAGGAAAACGAGAAGCTGAATACGGCTCCGAGGGGCTTTGCCGGACTAGAAGCTGCCTAAATATACAAATATGTCTAATCGGTAGCGAAACCGGGTAAGTGAAGTCCATCACATCACATGGCAGGCTGCGGATGACAGGTCGATAGAATAGGCAATGGCTTAAGTAAACCGAATATAGGAGACTGTATGCTCGGTGGTTGAACTATTCCCACCTGAAACTAACATATAAATATTTTCTGTTATATCTCTAGGTAGCTATGGGAATGTGAGGCCTACAAACGAGGGCAGTATACATGCAATTGAAACCGAATACGGTAGTAGATAAGTATCCACTGTTTGTTATCGATAACAAGCTGCCAACGACGACACCGACGACAACAACAAACAACGACGAGAAAGCTTACGTCACCTCTTATTTACCGACACAGCTGGCTGGCGAGTACCTCAAAACACCAAAACACCACTCTCTTTGTCGGCTCTAAGAATCAATCTCAATTGCTAACTCTCAGTACAAGTCTTACTATCGTGCTCCCCCATAAATCCCCAGCTTATACTGCACATTTTTGTGTTTCCCGCATTCTCCGGCTTCGGTTTGGGTATGATGATGGGTTCTATACCTGTGTCATCCCTGGTTGCTATTTGCCGTTGAGACGAAGAAGACGATCTAGCTTACTCATCCCACCAACTACTTAGTAAACCAGCCAGCCAATTTCTCGTTGCGCGCCCACCATGCTCCAATTGATTGTCATCTCCTTCCTCATCGTAGGCGGTTTTGTCAGCTTTGTGTGGAAGGCTGAGGCCGCTCTCAAGCGCCCGTGGATTCCCGATGCCGGCGCCGAGCTATTCAGTCAACGCCCCCTGCCTCCCTTCATCGAGGAATCGAGCATAACTACCTACGCCATGCCGCTGCGGACCAGGGGGCGCGACATCGTCGACACCACAGGCCGCCGCTTCAAGCTGGCAAGCGTCAACTGGTATGGCGGCAGCGATGAGCTGTTCATACCCGGCGGGCTCGAAATCCAGCACCGCTCCGTCATCGCCGCCAGCGTCCGCCGGCTCGGCTTCAACAGCGTGCGCCTGCCCTACTCCGACGAGATGGTCATAGCAAACCCCTACATAGACGACCGCCATCTGACCGCGAACCCCGATCTGTTCGGCCAGCGTGCCCTCGACATCTTCGCCGCCGTCGTCGAAGCTCTGACCGACGCCGGTATCGCCGTCATCGTCAATAACCACATCACAACCGCAACCTGGTGTTGCGGTGCAGACCCCTGTGACGCTGGCTGGGCCAACGACCATCTCGGCCCCTTGTGCCGCATCTCGCAATCTGAAGAGGACTGGATACAACACTGGGAGACCGTCATGGACCGCTTTGTCGACAACCCCTACGTCATTGGAGCTGACCTGCGGAATGAAGTGCGCGGCGTTTGGGGTACGATGCCTTGGGGTCGCTGGGCGACTGCTGCCGAAAAGTGCGGCAACCGATTGCTGAAGATGAACAAAGACTGGCTGATCATAGTCGAGGGGACAGAGTCAGGCAATGACCTTTCCGGCGCGCGTACACGGCCCGTGGTGCTCGACGTCGCGGATCGACTCGTCTACTCGGCGCATGTCTATGCCTGGTCCGGCTGGGGAAGCCGTGAAGGACGGTTTGCCAAGCGGAGCTACGCCTCCTTTATCCAAGCCATGCGCAAGAATTGGGCGTACCTAGTCGAGGGCGACGTAGCCCCGGTATGGGTCGGCGAGTTCGGCGCTCCGCGTCACCCGGGCGAAGGTGACGCCAACTACTGGTCGAATCTGCTGCGGTATCTGAAACGTATCGATGCCGATTTTGGATACTGGGCCATCAACCCTCGCAAGCCCCACGACAATGTCAAGGAGGGCTACTCCCTCATCGAAGATGATTGGGTTACCCCTATACGCGACTATCGCATGCGCGACATGACTGAACTCATCGCTGGGGACGGCGATAGAGCGACAGCCGAGCTATAAAACCCCGTACAAAATAAACCCCTGCCTGAGATACCAAAATCCGCATCAAAACTTCTTCCTAAATCTGTTTTTCTTTACGCACATACCCGAGCCAAAGCATTTTCAGGTCAGGGAACGGGCTGGTTCTGTTTATTTGATTCGATCGTCTGGGATTTGCCAGTACTGGACATAGTGGCGAAGAACAAGAGTCTTGATGCCTGCCTTGACGGCGACCGGCCACGACCCATCAATTATATACCCAAATTGGCAATATATGTATAGAGCGGCAGCAGGAAAAATCGTGATTTCGGGATAGAGTGGAGTATGAGCATTTCGGAAGCATTGTCTTACTTACATAAGCCAGGTTGAAATTCATATTCTTGTTCACCTCCATATATATATATATATCTGTACTGACGAACAAGAACGTGAGGGAATGAGTTGGTTATATATGGAATATTGTCAGGTCCTCTTTCTAAAAGCTCCGCCGGCCTTTATCAGTAAACAAAACACCTGGATTATATATATTTTACAACGAAACGTGTGTGCATATACTGCTTACGGATGTAGTCTTTTACGTCGTCCTCAGCGCGGCCATTTCGAAAGGAATCGTCAAAATTGAAATGGGCCAAGTGAGTTGAACGGTAGGCTGCTATACCCAGCAGATACGAAGACAAAGTAGCACAATAATTTAGAAGTGGGTTGTCCACATAGTCATTCAAATTCAAAGTATGGGTATCATAAACCAGTATTGCGTATACGTTATCGCAGCCGGCGAGGCGAACGCCCTTCATCCGTCGTCCATCATGAGTTCGTTCATCCGTTGGTCTCATGAAACCTGGAAATACATTACTCAAACTCCCCTGAGAAAAACCCCCTAGACTCCTCACACCGAAACAAATATATAAGCTGCATTTGGGTTTATTTCCCTTTCTCCCCTTTGATAGGGAATTACTCAAATTTCCACCATTGAGATCTCGGCGGTGGGTTCGTCACCGGATATGCACTTCAACCGAGTCCATGTCCCCGATGTCAGCTTCTTCAACCGTAGTTTCCAGGTCCAGGACCTCGCCGTCCCAGCGGATCTCGATATGCTTATCCTCCCCCAGACCAGCGAGCTTGCGGAAGGCCTTGATCATATGTGCGACGGTGCTGTACTTGCGAAGCGTGACGTTACGTGGTGGCATATCTCGTGCTTTGAATATGACCTTGACACGGTCGTCCTCTTTCTGCAGGCTTGCATCCTCCCCCACCACCTGGCCGTCGTTCATGCTGCCCTTGCCAGTTGTGGTGTCGTCCTCATCCCACCATTCGCCCAGGTCCCTACGTTTGCGCTCGCGCTCTTGTTTCTGCTGGTTTTCTTCGTATTCCTCTGGTGTCCACGCCTCAAAGTATACTTTGTCTTTCCCGACGTAACCTTCGGGCCCGTTGCGCCCGCTGTGTTTATTATCGTGTAGCCGACCGTCGTGACCTCGCGGACGGATCCCCAATGTCTCGAGTTTCGTCGTCTGGTACACGCGGTCGCCACGCCAAGAAAACACCAGATCAGTAATTAGCTGGTGCGGATATGTGGTTTGTCTTTTCTGACGCTCTTTGAAGGTGTCGAATGCGATTTGGAGCGCTTGGGACGTGCGCACCGTGCAGCACAATACCTTGGCATCCGGGAGCGATGGCGCAGCAATCATAACGGATACGGGTGTGTCATGGTCATGGTCATCAACGCTGGGCGTAACTGATTTCTTCCCATCACCAGTCATTGAAGATTCGCGGGCGAGGCGCGCTTCTTTCGCCTTGCGCATGCGTTCCATTGCTGCCTTGATATAGATCTCAGAGGGGTCTTCTTCTCCTTCCTCCCCCTTGACGCCTTCTTGGGTGTCTACTGTATCCCCCCACATCTCCAGGTCCGAGTCGCTATCGGCGGCTATGGCTTTACCCTTGTTGAGACCAGATTGACTCCCACCGGACTTGAAAGTCTCCGAATTTCTCTTTGTTGCGTCTTCGTCGTCGCTGTCATCCAAAAGAACAATGGGTGTCTCAGGCGGCCTCGATGTGCGTGGCCCGCGTGCGCTTTCGTGACCGCCGGAACTTATCGGTGCCGGTGCATCGCGCCGGGTTTCTGGGCTAAACGGGGTAGATGGTTTGGAGGATGTTCGTGGTCGATCGGAAAACACATCGTCTTCTACTTCTTCTTCTTCGGTCTTGGAATTACTCTTCTCGTCGTTAGAAAGGAGTGGGTTTCGGCGTCGCTTTTTTGCAGACTCCATCTCATTCTCCAATTCCTCAGTTTCTTTCCGCCTCTTTTCCAGACGCAGCTGTGCCTCGCGAACCCTGCTCTCTTCTTCTTTCCGTTCGCGTTCTAATTTTTCTTTGTGCTCTTGCTCAGCCTTCTCGGCTTTCTCTCGCGCCCGTTTTTGCTGGTCCTCGATGACAGTAGGGAAATAGTTCTTTGATTGGCTAAACAGTGCCAGACCATCGTCATCCGCAGGGGTTTGCGCATCGCTCGCGGCCTTCTGCCTGACGGTGCGCTTGAATGGCAGAGCCCGCTTAGCCGACGCGGGCTTCTTCTCCAGGTCAGCCATACTGACTGATCACCCTCGCTCAGCCGTGTAGAGTTCAGACGAGAAGCAAGCGAGAGGCGTGAATTAGCCAAGGAAGAGAAGAGTTTGGCTCCACTAGATCCTATGGACACAACGGGTATGCCAAGGGGATATGGTATTGCTGGCTTTTATGGCAAGAACAAACAATCGAGTCTCAGCCACTTGAGGTGGGATGTTCACAGTTAACTCGGCAACTGGGTTAGCTGCTTTCTGGGTAGAGACTAGGTAAGTAGCTTTCTACCCCACTTCATGTCGCCCGGTCTAGGTGCTACCCAGGTACCTACGTAGGTATAGTACCTACGGTGGATACAGTTGGGTGCTTAGCCTACCTTACCTCCACTGACCAAAGCATCATTGACCCCCAGTACGTGATCCCTGTTAGCCTCTAGATTATTCCATCGATTTGGTAGCCTCACCCATTCCGCACTTCATCCCAATATTCTCTGTCTCCTCATCTCCTGCGGCCATACACCATGGAGAATGGTACACAAGGCGAGGGTAAAGACCCTTCCAGCTTTCTGTCCGAGATTATCGGCAACGCTGTCACCGTGAAGCTCAATTCTGGCGTCATCTACAAGGGTAGCTAGCTCTCCCTCTTCCTTCGCTTGACTGCCGGGTCACCAGATGTGAGGCTGATTTATCTGCTGCGTAGGGGAGCTGCAGTCAGTCGACGGCTACATGAATATCGCTCTAGAGAAGACTGAAGAGTACGTCAATGGCGTGAAGAGAAGGACGTACGGAGACGCTTTTGTACGCGGCAACAACGGTGAGCAACTCTGGTATGACGTCTCCCGATTTCTCGCTAACCATTTGCGCCAGTCATGTACATCTCTGCAGACTAGAGTGGCCAGAAGGAGATTGATCACGCGTACACGCGTCTTTATAAGTTAGATGGCCTACAAAGCCACACAGGGATGGTCAATCATTAGTCGATACCACCAGGTCCGGGTTGTAGCTCATTTCCTGCGGTACTTTTGCCATGACGAATACAGTGTTATGGACTATGGACATAGTATAGCAGAGGTCGGCTGGAGCCCGTCAAGATCTAAATGCGGTCTAAGTTGGTGATCTTAGGATTCACGGGATATCTATAGTCTATCTGTCCAGGAGAAATAAGTGACACCATGAACCGCGACTTCTCCCTTCTCGTTTCTCTCGACGTCATTGCCTTTCAGGACATTCTCGAAAACCTTGACAGCTGCCTCTCTCTCTTTACCTTGAAGAACGGCGATCTGGCTAAGGGTGTTAACCCGGGCCCAAAGCGCCTCTTCACTCAGCCATATTGTCCACTTGCCATTGTTCTCTCCAAGGGGAAGGCTGAACCTGGGTAGATGGTCGGTGAATGTATTTCTTATAGCCTGAACTGGGGTTGCCGGTGGCTGCTGCTCAAAGACTTCTTGCCATTTCTTTTGCGGGTCAGTACGACTAAGTAGACTGTAAAGGCACGGTAAATGGGATGGAAGCAACAGATTTTACCTGGTGTCTAAATCTAGGCAGACCATCATCGAACCCCAGTATATATTCATTTAGCTCTTGCTCCCACCTAGTCGTCGCTGGCCAGCTTCGCGGCTTATTGTCTATTGGAAGGATCAGACCAGTAAACCAGAAAAGTGTTGATAGGGGTTCTGGTGTGACATACACTCATCGACGTTCCAAATCATGCCTAACACAGCGCCCGGGCGTAAGACACGATGAATCTCCTTTAACGCTTCAGGTGTCGCGAACCTTGATGGAAAATGAGCAATGAGAAATCCTTGAGGTTATGGGAGGTGAGTGACTCACCAATGAAATGCCTGCCATCATTTGCAAATATCATTAGGTCGTTGCTGAGACAAATACCAACTACCGGTGTCAAAGGCCATGCTACGGCTTACCTGAGCTGCAATGCAAACATCTCCCCATTCATCAGCAACGGGTATCTTATCCGCCTTACCCTCAAGTACCTCGACACCTGGCAAGTCCTTCCGCGATAGCTTCTCGCGCATGGGGCCGTGGGGTTCAACGGCCTTCACTGCGTACTTCTCGGGCCGCGCGGCCAATGCCTCGGTAAACTTGCCGGTACCTGACGCGATCTCGACCACGTTCACCTCATCTTCAGTATCGGCGATCTTGAGGCTCTGGAGAAATATCTCGACTGCTTCGGGCGGATAACTGGGTCGATGCGAATCATATGCAGCCGCGTCTTTAAAGCCCTCTTGAGCGACAGTTGGGAGATTGTTTCCAGGATCCATGTCTCACTTTTTGCTGTATCAACAGTTTTTCATGAGAGCTGTTTTAGAGAGAAGCGGTACAACTGAACGATTCCTTCGAGGTAGGTATTGGTATTTATGATGGTGGTTGCTTGGAATCACTAAGGCCAGTCAAATGGCGTCATTTGTAGCTTAGGCGACTATCCTTTGTGTGTAAATCCCGTCTGCTCTCCACATCGCCTGTCTACCTATGGAGGCACTTACCTGTTTACCTACAGTAGTGGAAATAAGTACAGAGTATGCTACCGAACTCATTCAATACTGTATTCGTTTACTGTCCGTTCTGTACTCTTTTCTATTAATTAAGTTAGTTAGTATGTACCTGACCCGTACTACATCAATGCATCATTCCGTGGTACTGTACCTGCCTAGTATGCAGATGTAGGTCGCCCGTTAGGGATGTCGGCACCTAATAGGGCACCTAATAATAGGTGTCCGTAATACTGCTTGCACCTTATTCTCCCTCACTAATCCAGGTACATACATGTAGCAAGGGATGAGGCTAATCAGAGGCTAGCCAAGCAAGCCCTCATAAATCTTACTTTTGTCTCTGGGTTCGTCCTGACTCGAATTATTCCAAACCATGTCAACACACGTTCCCCTTTTCCACGTAGTTCTTGGCTACTTCCCTTTTTCTTCTACTTCTCTTTTTCAACCTACGTTCTCTTCATGACAATTGTATTTCCTGGGCTATTCTTTCACATCAATCCCCATGATCTGTCTCAGCTGTAGGGACGACCACCTACACAGCGGCAAGATTCTGGGCGACATTGAAGCTCTACCTGAAATAATGACATAGCCTCACTGCCCTTTCCCCTTTCATTAGTCTTTCCTGGCTTTCACGGATCCTCGTCAGCCTCTCGGCCATCGCTCTCCATGCTCATCAGCTACCGTCGCTTCCGGCGCAACTACCTGCGGCCGACTCTCCTGTTCCTCTTCTTCGTCTTCCTCATCGACGCTATTCGCCTTGTTCGCCACCGACCAGACACCTATCGAACGAGCCTGAACAACGAATTACATCAGCGGTCCCACGAGGGAGTCAACACAACCATATTCATTGCCTCTATCCACCGCAACACCGAGGTCATCTTGAGGACGGCGTGGATCCAAGCCGTGTTAGATCTGGTGGAATATTTTGGCCCTGAGAACGTCTACTTCTCAGCGATCGAGTCCGGGTCTCAAGATGAGTCCAAGGCTGCATTGCTCGACCTTCAGGCGTTCCTGGACACGAAAGGCGTGGCCAATACGATCAGCCTAGGCCAGACCGTGTGGGAGCAGTTGGAAGAGATCGAAACGCGGTCACCCCCAGATGTGCGGACACCAACCTGGATATGGAACATGGCCGAGGATCAATGGGAGATGCGGCGCATACCATATCTGGCCCGAGTGCGCAACCAGGCCATGGAACCGCTAAAGGAGTTGGAGAACCAAGGGAGAATCTTCGACAAGGTCCTCTGGCTCAATGACGTTGTTTTTGACGTACGTCCCTACTCCCGTGCTGGGGAAATCTTGTGAGCTGGCGGGAGCTAACTCTGAGTGATTAGACCGAGGACATCGTGACGCTCCTCAACACGCGCAACGAAAAGTACGCCGCGGCTTGTTCCATGGATTATAAGCATGCGCCGCTCTACTATGACACCTTTGCGCTGCGGGATGACCTGGGATTGAAGACCATTTCGCAGTACTGGCCATGGTTCCAGTCTCCTACCTCGAGGGCTGCCGCGGAGAAGAATGCACCGGTCCAGGTGACGTCATGTTGGAATGGCATTGTCGTATTTGATTCGGAGCCGTTCTATGCCAACCCACCTCTCAAGTTCCGTGGTATCGACGACAGCTTAGCCGACTTTCATCTTGAGGGGTCGGAGTGCTGTCTGATTCACGCCGACAATTACCTCACCTCAAAAAAAGGGGTGTGGCTGAACCCGAATGTCCGTGTGGGGTACAGCATCGATGCGTATCGGCGGCTCCAAAGAAACCGCTTTCCATCGCTGTTCTGGACAGTGCTAGGTGCCTGGATTAACCGCATCAAGGGCGGGCGGATATCTATCCAGACGCAATTAGAGGGCCGCGTTGTGACTAAGAGACTAGAGGAGTGGAAGGCCGAGACACCTGACGGTTCTCTACCGCGGTATGAGCCAGGTGCGGCCTGTCTTATTAATGAGATGCAGATTATGTGGGAGAATGGATGGAAGCATTTATAGAAGCGAGCATGACGAAGATAAAAAAAAAAGGAAAAAAATTAGAAAAACATAGCGCATCCATACGGAAACCAGATAAAATATAATATTGTATAACTCCTACGGACGACAGGTGAGCTGCGCCTCTTAGATTTTTATCTTTGGCAGTAGGCTCTGTCTTGTAAAAGTAAAAGTAAAATGCAAGTAGCGTTAACACCGCCAATATGCCTACCAGTGCAGGCGACTCTAAACTCAAGCTTAGTATGCAGATCTCCTAATAACCTTTAAATAATACATAACGCCAAGTGATGAAGATAACGAGCTATTTGTGTCAAAATGTGTATAGTGTTCATCGACGACTTTTGCTCTCCCTCTCTCTTTCCTTTCTCTATATAATTAGACACATCTCATTCGTTTCGCTTCATTCTTCATTTTCAGTTTTGCTCTTTTCGTCCGCTTTATTTGTTATGCCACAAGAAATTCCGGAGGCCGTCCCACTCGTTGGACTGAAGGTAGATATAGTTCATGCTGGAGCGCAGGCTGGGCTGCAGGTCGTCGGGGTGGTGGCGGAAGAGGTGCATGACCATGCCCCAGGAGACGGCGGCGAAGACGGGCCAGGCGTAGTGGCTGATGGAGGCCGAGGGGCCGTCCTGGGATACGAGGGGGAGGCCGTGGCCGGGCTTCACGGCCAGGCGCGCCAGTGCCAGCACCACGCGCGCAAAGACGTAGATGACGATCTGCTGGTTCACGCTCGAGATCTTGCCGGATTTCCGCGAGCGCCGGCCGAAGACGAAGTAGCCGCCTACTATGCCGGCGAGGAGTGTGTCGTATGGACCTATTCATGGGAGAGGAAAAGATTGTTGTTAGTCGTGTGTTTGTTTTATGCCTCTCAAGTCTTTTCTCTTCCCTATTTCTCCTCCCCTTTCTATCGTTCCGCCCACACGAAAACACGGGGTATGGAGAAGCAACTCACCCTCTTTCCCCGGCGTGGGACCGTAGTGCTTGAGCGCATAGCACATGAGCTTGTAGATGGTGGCGAATTTGGCCAGGTTGCGCGCGTGGGTGCGCGTGGCGCGGAAGACGAGGTCGACCTTGTCGCGGAAGGTGCCGGAGCGGAAGAGGAAGACCATGACGAGGGCGTGCGGGAAGCGCACCTTGGCGCCGTAGACGGCGCCGTTGCGCGCGCCCTTTACCACGGCCAGCAGGTCATGGTTCGCCGGGTCGAGGATCGAGCGCTCGATGGCGGCCTGTGTGGTTGTGTGTCAGTCTTTTCATTTTTCGGTTCCCCCCTCTTCTTCTTCCTTCCCCCAATCATCACCTTCTCTTTTCATAGCCGGTTATTCGCAAAGCTTGGTTATATTAATTTTCCTCTTTCGTGTCGTCTTCTTCTTGGTATTTTCTACCAGCAGGCCGCTTTCCGCATCTTGCTCTATCGCAGGGAGACAGGGCGCAAAACAACGCACCTTGATGCTCTGTAGCGTGGACGTCATCGTGCCTCGGCTATTATGTCGACCGCGGGAGGGAGGTCCAATTGGTCGCTTTCGGTCGAGGTGTAGAACGGGAAGAAAGGGATATGAACACAGAGTTGTTACCGGACCATTGGGGAGTTCTCTCTATTGGGTGAGTATATAGGTGTTGGTAACGGGAGTGGGGGAATGGAAGTTGTTGTTGGTGTTGTAGGCCAGATAGCCCGAGCGATGCAAGAAACATGTCGCATGTGAACTTCCTACGTATCTCGGCTCAAGAGATACATACGCCAGGGGTCACTAACGCTGGTATGCAGACCCAATTACCTTTATGGTTAGTGCATGCGGGAAACTCACCTAGTTACCCCAGAATATGCGAACAGCGCTTCCCTTATTGGAGAGCCTACCTATGACGCAGGTGATCTATCGATAAGCGGTCTTGATCCCGTCGCTGTGTTTTTACATGTGATTGCCTACATTGCTGCTTACCTACCTTGGGTACTAAAGTAAATAGAGTCACCTCTAGTCATTGAGCATCACACCACGAGGTCGCCTGGCCTTAGTCCTCAAATGATGGCAGATTTCCGTGTTAGATCAGCCTTGTCCAATCATAATCTTCAAAACAACAACGCGTATTACACAAAAAATATTTTCATCAAGTGTTCACAGACATCGTCACTCCTATGCAGACGGGACACGATTGGAGTTACTGAAACAGGTAGCCTTAGAGAGAAACTGCCATTCTAAGCAGAGAACACCTAGTATCTCACCACCTCACACCAAATGAGATGCTTCCAAGATCTCCAGCCGCAGAGACGCGAGATCACCAGCCATCGGGATTGGCGTCAGCAAACACGGAGCCGGCAGCGATTTGGTCGTACCAGACCTGTCGTGTGGGCTGCGTGCCCTGATATCCAGAGTCGTGCCAGCCGTTGGCGTAGAGACCCACGCGGAACTGGAACGGCCGCCCATCGCCGACGTTGGTGGGGATGTTGTAGGTCTCGGTGAGCTTCTCGCCATCGTACCACAGCTTGAAGTAGCCGGTGCTGTCGCTCTGCCAGTCGACCTGGAGCTCGATGCGGTGCCAGACGCCCGCGGTGACGGTCGCGAGGTTCTTGAAGCTGCGCGTGATCTGCGACGACGTCGGGCAGACCTCGCCGTACTTGACGCGCGTGGCGAGCTGGTCGCCCTCGATCCACACCATCGTCGACGGCATGTACGTCTCCTCGCAGCCGAGGTCGGTGAAGTCGGCGATGAACTGCGCCAGGTTGTAGGTGTTGGCCGGCGAGAACTGCCAGTCCTCCTGCAGCCGGAACGCGAAGCCGTAGAACCCCGTGTCCCCCTTCTTGTACACGTCGTACTTGACCGCCTCCGAGTGGAAGCGCCCCGTCCAGCCCGCGTCGTACACCTGCGTCATCTTCAGCGCCGTGCTGCCCTCGTATACCACGTTCGTGACCTCCTGCACCGTGCCCTTGTCCTCGTGCGTGTATTCGTCCCACCCGGACATAGTGCCCGTGTTGCTGAATATCTGCGTCGCTTGCACAGCGGCCGCAGTGCTCAGCACGCAGGCAAGGTGGGTGATAGTGCGGTACAACATCATGATTGCTTGCTTCCGACGTAGTTAGAATTCCAACTTTGCGAACAGCCAGACGATGTTCTTTCTCCTTGACGAACCCAGTGGATCCAACTGAAGAAATTGAAATGCATCAGATATTTATACGCCATGACGGGATGAGCTGAGCTGAGCTGTGTATGTGCTGTTACCTGCCTAATGCGAAATGGGGAGTTTTGAGCTGACCCGATTTCGAACCACCTACAGGGCCCATTACTACTGTAGATGGCCAGTCAGGATTGTGTTTCAGCCATAAATCCAAAAAAGCCACCATGCTGCTTTGATTCGACGATTTAAATAGGATATGCACTGAAACTGCTACGTTGCTGATGAGCCGCTGAAATAAATCTACAAGTCAACCGTCTACCAGCGGGCTTAACTTCACCACACCCTAGTCAGACCCCCAACGACACGTAGCGGACAGTATCGCTTCAAAGCCTAGTGAATCTGAGAGCGGACGGCTTCGTGGCTGATGCTGACGCCAGCATGGTCTAACCAGCTCGCGCGGGATATACGCGGATGAATAGCGCCAGCAGCAGAGCCATCTCAATGCGTCTAGTGTACAGTGGACCGACTTTGCTACAACAGGAAACCTAACATGCTTACACATGCGGTGGTGGTGAGGTGACTGTCGTCTGATCAAACACAGATAGGGTCGGAGTGTATACTAAACTAGCAATTTGGTCGGCCTGTTCCACGAGTCGCAGGAGAGTTGCATCAGATACTGAAGCAAAGAAGAGTCTGTAGTCAGGTCGACGAATATACCCAGTTTCGGCTTCGGGCCGCTCCTCAGTACTGCAGTACAATGCCGCTAGATCGGTCTCTAGCCGAAGCGCAGAGAAATTTTAGGCGATGAGGAGCGGAATGGAAAGCCAAATGAAACGAATTCAGAGTCATGGAGCTGTTATTTCTATCTAGTCCCTGGTGGATTTGACTACTTTGTAGGTGTAAGGCTATTTCACATCTACTACTTTATGCAGCATCTTCTTCTCTTTGTGCCAGTCTGATAGCACCAGGGGACAAGATTCAGTGTCCAACATTATGCTTCGCAGACATTATGTGGGATTGAATCCGTTACCTTGTCCTAGAAGATACCTTAACGTTTGCTTGGGTGGGGATGAAATAGGTTCGTGCAAGGCTCACGGTAGGTAGTAGCTACACCTTCATTGCCAAAGGCTCCAGAAAGAATCAGCGACAGTGTTCACTACACAGGAAGAAATTGATATCGAAATACTATTCCAGTATTTCAATACGAGTCCGGATTCCTTTGGTTATGATAATACTCATGGCACCAAATGGAGCTGGTCCGATGTGGCCAATAGGTGTATCTTCATGATAATATGGAAGTTCAAGCTATGTCTCCTAGAAGGCGTGGCGAGGCAATTTGACCTACTGAGTCCTAACTACTCTGGTCTCAAAAATAGACACAGCACTTAGCCGACAGCCTTGTGAGTCCCAGAGCGAACGGCACGGGATAAGTGCCCCTATCTCCTCAAGGTTATCATCGTCACCAAGCTGCATACCTTCAACATACGTAATTTTCGACCGGAGGGACGGATGCGATGGCATTCTCAGTAGTTTTCCAAGCGACGCAGCGGTAGCAGCGGCTACATCACGAAGCACGGCTGTGGAAATTAACGTCCTCTGGGTCTCGTCATGACCAACAGGTAGGTGCAGTGCCGCGGTTGTCTGCGTAAACACTGCATCTCCTGAGTCGACGAAAACGTGATGGAGTTGCAAATCAAGCAGACCGAGTTCAGATGATGAGATTTTGTCACCGATAGTGGTAAGTAGTGTGACACACCCCGGCTGCAAGTCTGCGAGGCCTAAATGTGCATGCCATTCGACACCAGCCTGACGCGGAAGCTCTTCGACCTCGACGGCGAAAAAGAAGGGGATTTTTGCGGATTTGATTTTCAAAGGCACGTTCCGGTTTTCATCATCATCATCATCGTCATAGTGCGCATTTAATCCTTTCAGAGCGCTCCAATTAGGAAGAGACAAGGGGAAAGATTCCTCTTCACTGCCACCACCGTATGTCATGAACTCGGCATTATACCGCCGGTCCCAGATGTCCGGGCCAGAATCATCATCATCACTCATCTCATGGTCTGCGTTGTCTTCATCGCCGGTATCTAGATCAGGCCATAGATGTGCTGCTTTCCATGCGGCTGCAGCAAGCAGTGCCTGTTTCTGCATTGTGCCGGCAGACACCTGAGCAGGGAAATAGGCGACAGCGCTTGTCCACCAGCGGACTCGCATCTCGATGCCGACGCGCCAGAGGTGTTGTAGTGCTAGTGTGATTTGCAGCTCAATATAGTATGATGTTGAAGGGAGAGGTAAAGTCATGGATGCAGGGAGAAGAGGGATCTGACCAGCTATGGATACGGCGAAGGGTGAGCTCGATGCATGAGAATGCCATTGTGATGTGTATTCATCTTCTCCATCATCTGTGGTCAATATCTCAGCTGTAGGCAGAGACAAGAGTGGAAAGGCAATGGCTTGACTGTACGGCCCAATGTTCGCAGGCGCCCAATATGAGCGCGACTGAACATGAAGCCCCCGTCTGTCATGCGACTGCAGACCCAATTGCACAGTTAGGTAGACTGCAATGCCAGCCTTTTCTGGTAAAAGTTCGTCACCACAGGATATGGTAACCCGAGATGGTGGATTGGGATGGCGGAATAACGAACCATAATGCTCATTAACAAGCGGGAAATCCGACATGTGCCGAAGCACAATCACGGAGTTTGTTATCGCGGTGGCGGGAAGTGCGTGCTCATCTAGCCGGCGACGGATCTGATTTACGATGCTGACTGTTTGCTGCTCGACGGAGAGGGATTCGGCCCCACCGCTGGCGAGATAACACCATTCTTCTTGCGATGAGGATCGTGGAGACAGCGGTAGTTCACACTTCGGCAACTCCGTTGCTGTGATGGAGTAAGAGCCACTAGTTGAACTGGAATTGGCAGTGGGCTGCGTATTGTCATCGCATGGTGACATGTTGTCGAACCCTAGTTCTTGTTTATCTCCGGCAGCAAAGGCGAGTAAGCATTGTAATGCGTCCTCGAATCTGGGGTCCAGAAGTTCTGGGATTCGGACTCGTAGTGCGCTTGGTAATTGATCCTCCTGGTCTAGCTCATCCTTCAGCACGACATCCGCGCGGCGAAAGCTTAGCCACGCGCACCCGCCTCCTTCGCGGACGATGCGCTTATCTTCGTCTGACACTATAATACGGCCCTTGAAGAGAGAAGGTGGACCGTCTACAACGAGTGTCTCAAACTCACCACCCTCACCGAGGATTGAACCTCGACCACCAGCGGCCCCGAAGCGGCGCATGGCGCGCGTAACGCGCTGCACTCCCACCTCGCTTGCCACATTCTCCCAAAGGAAGTCCTCATCTAGCCCTGCACTCGCGGCTTTCACTATGTGAGTCTCGAGACCGACCGCAGCCATATCACGAAGGAGCCGAGCATCATCCCGGGCAGGCTTACGCGCTCTCTTCCTTGCGCGTTTCCCGGTATCTCCACTATCCAGTGTGACTCTTTCTGGTAAACTAATGACTTGGTCGTAAGGGCTGCCAGACGCCGAGGTTGGCAGCTCAGTGAACTGCCATAGATATGACAGAGGCACTAAGCCTAAGCGCAGAGCAACAGACTCGACTCGCGTACGCTGGTACGTCGATAAGATAGCGCCCGTGCACAGAGCATTGGCCTCAGGGTGCGCCTTGAGAACTGCGCGTAATAGTGGGACTAACGACTCGGTCTCGTCCTCTAGTTCTGGCTCTAACTCCGGCTCGAGCTCGTGCTCCTTCTCGTCACGAGCTTCTGGTTTGGTATATCCTTGTAGATGGTGTGCGGCTGTCTGGTGGTGGTCATCTGGTGGCCTAAGCGGCTCACCGGTTGATGCCACTAGCCTGTGCGCGCCATGGCGAGTATTTTCATAGCTCAAGCCGTGGTGGACCGCAGTTCCCACGATGGGCTGGCGGTATAGTGGTAAACCCGTAGCCCGCGCGTACAAGGGGATAACCTGATGGCCAACGGTCTGGTACATGAAACTGTTCAGGTCCGTCTCGCCATCGTCGGTTCCATCGTTTGTGTCACTCAACTGGGCCTGGGTCCGATGTTGCTCTGCCTGTGTACTGCTTCCCCCTCCTGTCCCAGGCGGATAGAGATTTGCCAATGCCACTACCCGATGACCATTCGCTTGGCAGTGGAGGATGGAGTAGAAACTGTCCTTTCCACCAGATATCAGCGCGATGACAGACAGAGACTCTCCTGCAGCCACTACTGCCATGGCGACACGGGAACCAGGGGCTCGTCACCAGGCCACACCTTTGATGAGCAGAGGCGGGCGTTGGAAATTGGAAATTGCGAGGCCAGGCTACAAATTCAATAGACCAGCGAAATCGATGTCCGCAGATGTTGCACAGTGCTCTTCTTCATCTCGACTTCGACCGAGCTGGCCGCTGATATGGCTTGCTTAATTCGACAAGCACACCCGATCTTGTGTTACCTATTCGGCGTGGTATAATTAGCTCTCTAATAGTCGGAACCTTGATGTTGTTGAAGACAGCGGCGTCTGTGCGCTTTTGTTTAGGTGAGTGGTAAGCCGTTTGTTAGCCTGGGAATGAAATTATCGGCGGCTGGATTTGGTGGTCATTAGCGTCTATCTAGAAGGAGGGGCGCGGGTTCGATCAGGCCACCATCATTGCCATCGATACCTACAGTACCTAGAGGGGCCTGCTATACACCTTAACAGCTCAGCCTCAACAAATAGCACAAAATCTAGGTAGTTGGCGCTTGTGATCAGTTCATTTATCATTTTTCGATAGTGTGAGATTTGTTAAAGAGGGAGACAAACAGGACTTACCATTAGATACCCTAAACGTTTCTGGAAATTCTATGTCTGGTAGCCCTGAGTGGTCTGCGACTTTATGTAGAGTGTAAACAATGAGAAAAACTAAATCTCAGGAAACACACGTCCATACTACTGGCACGGCCTGATCCCATCTACCGTACACTCGGTGCACCAAGAATCAATGAGAAGTCCCTCATACAAGTTTACAATACTTATTGAAATAGCTTGTTTACAGCTGAGTACATGTCAGTACAGAACAAAAGCAAGAGGCATAATAGATAGATTGGTTGGCAGCCATAAATTGATGTAAAAATCTGCTATCTGTACAAAGGTTGTCCGAGAGTGTCCCCAAATGTCCTGCACTTTGTGATACTCGTTACAGGGCAGTAGAAATAGGAAGTAAATAAGCACAATTGGGTCTGCAGTATATCCACCCTCATGGGGGAATCCAATGCATCCCGGGAAAATGGGGTTTCGAGTCAGAACGGCCGCGCTGCTCCGACTGCTCGAGGCATTACAACGAGGGTAAAGAAGAAAAAGCCGCCGAAAGGTATGAGCGTGAGTATCGTGGGTCTTCCGAGGCAGAAAATCACAAATGTTCTATGTAGAGACCAATATACCACGCCATGCCAACCATAGATAACACCCAGCCTGTCCTTATACTGTACTGTCAAATCGCCTGTGTCCGTTGTCCGTCATGATGGAAGCTTTGTACGTATTGCCATGTTGATACACGAAGGCATGATGCTGGAAATCAAGATGTAACTTTTGGGTCCTCCAGGTAGGAAGCCTTTCACCTGGTTCCATTCAATCAAGCCGCCAATAAATCCTCTAACCCTAGTGACCGATCCGCATAAAGCCAGCGGGGTAGGTGTTGGCACGAAGAAGAAGTCGTTAAGTCGTTAAATGCCATGCGTCTTGAAGTCGACGTGAGGAATTACTCCGACCGCTTGCGCTTCTTCTTACCACCGCTTTCGCTTTGGGAATCATCGGAGGAGAATTCGCTGCCACTACCAGGCATCTCCGATGCAACTTGGAAGAGGACCTTGCCGAAGTTGTGGTAGTCACTGTCTGGAGGTGCCATCATGTCAATGCCTTCTTCGCTCCCGTCGAGAAGGTTCATGACGATGGCGCCGCTTCCATGTGTCCGCGCATGCTGGGCCAAGTTGTCACTACGAGAAAACTTTTTGCCGCATTCGAGACATTCGAAGGGCTTGTCCTGTGTGTGGAGAGAACGGTAGTGACGCTTCAGGTGTTCCTGGCGTCGGAATCGGCGGTTGCATAGCTCGCAGACGAAAGTCTTACTAGGGTCCTCGGTCAGCGACTGCTTGCGACCGCGGCGGTTGGCCGGCGCGGGAACGGGAGCAGTCCCAGTAGGGTGATCAGAACTATCACTAGCAACGGGATCAACACCGCTGGTTGACTCGTTCTGTGCTGTCTGTTCCTGTTGCTGCTCCTGCCCAGAAGTCGAGTCGGTCGCAGCAGCAGCGATATTCATGATGGGCACACTTCTACGGGATTCCTTCTTGGACCTTTTCAGCTTCTTATCCTGGTGAACGTCTGAGTCGAAAGAAAAGGCAGGACTTGGAATTCCAGTCACAGCGCAAGAGCTGACGTCCTCGCAGTCAAAGCCACTGTCGGCAAGGAAAGAGTCCTGGCCAAGAGACAATGTGGTTGAGCAAGTCGCAGAGCGCGATCGCTTGCCCTCAGCGGATGGCTGCTCACCCAGGTTAACCAGACGGCTCACGAAGTCGTCCTCAGATTCCAGATCGGAAATATCGTCGAGAGCAGGAAGACCGTGGTGCAGAGCAGGATTGAAATCGAATGAGACAGGGAGCGCGCTGTCCTTGGCTGCGACCGCACCCCTGAATTCTTCCAGGCCGATAGGTGACGAGAATTCAGGAGCCAAAGTTGGGTTAGCGGCACCGCCCACGGTGAGATTGCGGGGGTCACAGAAATCGATGTCCTGGTCACAGGTGGGTGAGGGCGATGGCGAAAGCGAGGGGCACGAGATGGTTGATGACGAGGATGAGGATGCTGTGAATGAAGCTGTGCTCTCGGCAAAGGAGAGGTTGGTGGGAGTGGTGCAAGTGTTAGTGTGATTGATAGGGGGGGTTGCGACGGGAAGGTCGCCGGAAAAGCTGGCGCTAAGCGAGATACCCTTCCCTGTCTGAGGTACCTGTAGATGCTGTAGGTACACTGCAGCACGACCAGTTAGCCCCTCGATCTCCCAACTGAGTTAACAGATGCAAGAGCGCCTTCGATACACCGATTCGCCCACGGCTGGTTGGTCATTGGCAACAATTGTCGCTGACACAAACCCATCGCTTCTCAACCACCAACAATTGACCACCCTATTTTTACGACGATGCACTATGCACCATCCACTTGGGACCATGGTATACCGAGGGTGCATGCCGACCAACTGGCCAGCGCCGGAACAATAATCATGAAAGTTATTTACTTACCAGGTGTTACTGGCGAACTGTAGTTGGTCCAGTCAATATTCTCCAGAGCCTGGGATGTCTCATCCTCGGCTTTAATCATCTCGCAGCCGTCGAGGCCGGAGAACATAGGGTTCAGAGGTGTGGACAGCATATCTTGCATGTGCGCAGGGCTGCCCATCGAGCTGCCTGATGTCGATAGAGGCGGCGTGGCCGGGTAGTAGAAGGCGTCATTGTCACAAATATCCGTTTCCAGCATCAGCTTTCCTGGGTGGTTGATCACGAAGCCGTTGGGTCTCTGCGGCGTAAGGTTGCTGGGAACCGGAGCGAACACCTTGGTGGGGATGGCTTGTGAGGATGAGGAGTTCGGTCGCGAGTAGATCGGCGTCGAGGGTAGTGTCGGGACAATGGGATACATCTGCTGTTGCATCTGCTGAAAGGCTGGGTGCTGGCTGAAATGCCCGTGCTGTCGGTTCTCCGGGTTGGGATCCGGAGTATAGTAGAAGAACGATGCCTGGCCCATCGGCGCATTCATCATATTGGGGTCCATGGTTGCTTCGACTCTTATTAGTCCTTTGCTCCCCTTCATTGCCCGAATCCTCAACTAACCTAATGGTACAGATTACGGGAGGGGGTCCACGCGTTATTGGCTCTTTCGATTATTTGCGTTCTCGCTCTCGTGTTATAATTAAGTATATATATATGTGCAGCGGATACTATACAGTGTGTTCGTTGGCGGGCGGTTGGCCTAATGATGGTGTGTGTTCGGTTCCGGATGAGAAAGAATGGACGTCAGTCATGAAAGACTTTCATAGGTCGTCTGATTATTGAACTCAGCTGAGGTATTGTTGTAAAAATGCCTCGATGTGAGTCCGTTGCCTTGACTAACAAAGCGGTAGACGATGGAGACGAGGTAAGTCAGGCCCAACTGTATACTAAATGAAGGTGAGGAAGTTGGAGGAGAATGCCCCAAGAATTCCAAAAGTCGAGCCTCTGAAATAAAGAAACCGATAGGGTTCGAAGAAGAAAGAGAAACCACGCTACAAGTACGTCGACCGGGCTGTCGATCACAGGCTGGAATAAAGAATGGACGAGGTCGAAGGGGACCTGGAAGATATGTAGAAGAGGTCGGTGACAGATCAATACCAGACCACCCACGCCGCCCATCGATAGGCACTGGACGGCCAGCGGGTGGAATGGAGACCGACCCACGACCAGAACCCACTTGCACCCATGCAATGTCTCACTTGGGGAAAGCAGACAAGGGGCCCGGTCGACAGTGGAGGGGTAGGCTTGGCAAGAGGACAAAAAGGAATCCCTGTCGTGCGTCTGGGGCAAGACGCGGAAACATCAGATGAGGAAGTGGACCGTGTGGGTAGGGTGGTGTGGACATGGTGCTAGTGTCGACTGGGCCCAGAGTGCATGTAGTGTAGGCGCAGCCATGGCTCGATTCTAAATCTGGATAAGCAGGACTGCCGGGGTGGGAGGCCGACAGGTGGATGAGTGGATGGGCGGATGGGTGGTGGACGGGGGTGGACGAGTCGCAGGAGTGACGACGAGGTACCGCCCATCGCCAGATACAAGTGCCTCGCAGGCCATGTCTCTCTCGCTCTCTCTCTCGCTGGGTGGCCCAGGAATACGACACCTCGCATAAGAACCCACATCATTGCACAGTATTGCACATCGAATGAGCGGCACTAACGATACGGATTCCCATGCATGCTGATTGATGAGAGAGGCTTAGCACAAGCATACAGTCGTGTATACGCATACTCGGTATATCCTACCAGTAGATCGTGAGTTGTTCCTGTGCCCTCCTCACCCTAGCTCGGAATGGTAACCAGGTATTGGACCTGTCGTCGTCGCTACTGTTGCTGTCCGCTCCCCGTCCCGAACACATATTGCCTTGCAGTCCTCCTGTACATACACGTGATGCTCTACGATCGCTCATAACGTATATACTAGTATAGACTATACTACTAGTACGAATGGGTGGGAGCTTGAACCAGTGAGGCCACAACGTATCCGCCGAGGTCACAGCACTACTTTGGCATCTTAATAGCGTTCAACAGCGCACTGGCAAGCTCCTATCACGGCCGTCCCCTGCTGGGCGATGGATTACCATCAATGGCCATGCATACTTAGTAGGCCCATGCCCGTGATAGGTGGATTATGCCGCTGACCATAGCACGAAGGCGAGCCACACAATTTGCATAATCCGTATTTTGGCCAGGCCACATATAATGATGCTATCTCTCGGCTGCAACATTGCACAGCCAGTCACTGGAGGCCGTCCACGCTCGCGCAGGTGCTTTCAGTCATTGGCCAGCCGTTGCGTCGACTGAACCAACCAGATGTCTGTGATTGATAGAATGCAAGGTACTGACGCCCGGGCCCTGTCCTCTTGCTCGTCACCCTCGCGTTATACCGGTACTCTGTGGACAGGTAGGCAGACAGACACGCTCCAAGTCTCTGGGTTGACAGGCAGGGTGATTCGTCTCTGGCCAGGATGAGTGCAGATGTTGGTCGAACATGAACCTCCCAGTCGGTAGGTCCCCATATCCCTCTAGTGTACGCAGACCAGTTGGACCACCCAGTTTACATGCTATGGCGTGGAAAGTATATAGCATAGAAGCACGAGCCAAAATGCCTACAGCTTTTGTTTCATGCAATTTAGCATTGATAGCAATGGCTAGGATACATATGAGTATGGGGTTGTCCACGGTGGAACTTCATGCCCTTGACAACACAGTCCATAACAGGAGCAATGGCCATGTCGTAGAGCATTGGCGGACAACCATGAGAGAAGATAACTAAGAATAACAACAGTCCTTCGACATGACTAGAAAGCAATCCTTATGCGACAGACGCCCAATTTGTGAGTGGACCTCGACTGATAATCTTGCCTGAAGGGCTTGCTTGGTCATGGTCAGCAGAAAGAGTGTGTGTGAGCGAAAGGGAATAATCTTCGGTGCGAACGTAACAGTCAGATGAGGATCAGGATTCCTCGTCTGCAAGTTCTGACTGGTCGCGCAAAGAGTGAAGAGGCACGCGAATAGGAACAACAAAGCCGATTCCGTCACTGTGAATGGGCAATATTTGGGCTGAAACTGGGGTGGCAGCAGCAGCTGTACGGCGTTCAAACTAGATGTTTGAATGGGCGTCGCAACATCTCTACATCGTGATAGGGAAGACGTCTTGCATGCCCGTAGCGCCATGTTGAATGCACATCATTCTTGCTGATCATAGGTATCGAGTTATTGCGATTGTGAACATTGGTTTCAGACGGCCGGGCTCATAAGTAGGATAAGCATATGTCCAATCCCAACGGATAGCCCCCCTCCATTAGCCATATTGGAGCCATCTTACGATGCCAGAACAAGAAACCCGTCACACGGCTAGGTTTGCTGCAGCCATTAGGATCACGGCTATGCCGCTATAAACGTACAAGACGGCGCTTGAGGAGAGCGCGAGAGTGTTCCCATCACGTCACCGCACAATAGAAATAGTGTTTTGGTCAAGCAGCGGTTATTCATTCCAGCACACGAGCTATCCGTGCGAGCAGTTTAATAGAGAGCACTACCTGCATCTACCTGCCCTAAGCATACCTTGATTAGATACCTAGCATGATCATGTAGGTAAGGTAAGTAGCGCAAACTTAGGTCAGGTACCGGCAGTGTTTTCCGGGCCGCTTACTACATGTATATCCTCGTTAATTTGTATGATAGATCTGGTTTACTTTAATATTTCCAATTGTTTGCCGTCTATCGCGGGTATGTCGGGCTGCCATAGCAGGTAGTAAGTAGTGCCTAGGTGGACAGTACACCACTCACTGTAACTACGCTATCTGGACGTTATTTCAAAAAAGATCAGAGTTCTGACAGGCACTACACTAAAGTCTGACGACCCCCAACCCTCAAACCCAGCCAACAGCGGATAGATCCTTTTCCATCACCAACCTGGTGCTTCGCTTTTGCTTTTTCCCGTGCTGCCCGTGCAGTACGCTACCCGTGTTCTGCCCGTGCTTTTACACTACTTAGTAAGACATATTTTCCTAATTGGCAAACCGTTGTACCAGATTGGCCAGTAATGAGGTTCAGCGTTACAAAACGCTAACAGTAAAGAAATAGAGAAAGTTGTTCGTCGCACAGGCCAACACGATCAAGCACCAACGCCTCAGCCACGTACACGCGTACGTATGTACTTTGTATGAAGAACGTCAGGCCTCTCCCACGGCTTTTCTTTACCCGGTACTCACTTCAACGACGGCCGCCTTTATAAAGCATTATCCGTCTACATGTACAGACAAACAGACCGGTATTTTGTCTGGAATACATCCTCCATATCCCTCTACAGCAACATGACATAGCGATTGCTCCTCGGTTCGCAACCTTTACTGTATTGACACATTCTAGCGTACCGAGAAGCAGGCTACAAATCTTCCATGCATACATATATAAGTAAGCGCAAATACTAAATACACTACCAACTGAGTTGGTAAAGCAAACGTGAAGGATCCATAACCTAGTGTAAAGTAATGCAACTGAACTAGAAGCACTACTGGTAATGTATTACATCTATGTATTACCTCACGGTAGATGCACTAGAACTTGAATTATGGGCTTACACCACTACATGTACATGTAGGATTGATCCTCGAGGTTCAACTATTATACCTAGGTAGTTTGGAACTCAATTCGTTACCGTCCCAGTGCCTTCTCCATGTGTAGGAAGCTTCACCGTTTCCCGCTACTGCGTTGCATGACGCTCAGGTACTGTAGGTGCACCCATGAAGGTTGTTCGAGTTTATTTTTGGAGTTTAAAGTGCATACTTCAAGTTGCATTGGACCTACTTAGATAGGTAGTGCACCACTCGCAGGCTTCGGTGTCTACTACTTATGCAGGTACCTCAGGCTGTTCGATGGTCAGTACTACTCAGTATGGATTGTATATCGTATGCTACATCCATGGCTTGTTTCACGTTTGTGCAGCTCCACTCTGATTGCACGAGCTGCATTACTTGACACATACAGGTAATCGACACGGAAATGCCCAAAGACGACAAGTGCTTTGCCCATCTTTTACCAAAAGCCACTGCTGAGAGTGGATTCGTATCGGACAGCTATTTCCTAATGCGGAAGGCTGCCAGGTTGATGCGACGGGCCACACACATCACTTCCCACCAATGCGGGTTCCACGGTCCCCATATCTGTCTCAGGAACGAGTTCCGGCTCGTTGATGCTCAGCAAGTCCTTACCTCGTTTGTTGCTAGTGCAGTTTGCTTACCAGCAGCCACCAGCAGACAGCACTCGGCAGCACCCGGCAGCACCCAGCATCAGGGCCACGCAGATTGCCATGGCATTGGAATATAGTCATATGCATACTGCAATATTGACAGTCACCGCTGGTCGAGCACATGTAGCCAAGTGGATACGGTACACACCGTACTCCAGCCATCTCGACAGCTCACTGGGCAAGCTACTGGCTGGCTCTGCACGTTGCTGTACCTTGCATATCAAAATTTGTTCCTGCAGCACGATTTATGCAGGAACAGCGTGGCTGCATACCTACTAGGCTATCAACCCACGTTGGTAGCCAAAACGATTCGGCCAAGTCGGCTACTTACATGTAGATGTAGAATGGCGACAACACCACGTTCAGATACTATTTGACAAGTAGGTACCCCTCACGATTGATTGTAGTCGAGGCAATAGCGAAGAGACCTGAACATCCATAACAATACATGGCAAAGACCTTTTGAGTGTGCATTGGCGAAGACACAAACAACAGGCGTGGCGTGTGTATTAGGTAGGTATACCTCGACGCAATTAGCCTTCAAATGACAGTTTCATTATTGAATGCAGGCTAAAAGATGCTTCCACCCAGATAGTACGGTAGGTACCTGGTGTACACTGCCTCTTCATTATAGGAACGAGTACCGACACTTTGGATACCACGCTGCAGCTCTGGATTTACAAATATCACAATATGTCGGCAATCCCGCTGTCAAACCGTGATCTGGTATGAACGAGTGGTTCGATACGACGAAGGCAATAGCGGGGTCCAAAAGACCGCTATCTATCGACGACAGCCTCCCGCAGCCAATACCCCCGTCGTCTCGCACAATCAACCCGCCACCAACACTCAAGATAACCTCTTGTCGCCAGACCCGCCAGGTTGGCTCAAATAGGTACGCTATCCCAGAACCACACAAAAGGAGATAAGAACGTAACAAACAAGACTGAAGTAGTGTAGAAAGAGGAAAGAAAGAAACAGTATACCCTCGCAGTACAGTCGTATTGCCACAGCCTTTCAGAAACTTGGCGGGCCAATTAACCTCGTGCAATTAGATAATCGCTTACCTTAATCTAGATTGTAGTGTACTGTATATTGAGATTACCACATTTCCTCTCTCGACCCTCCTCGCCACAAGCAAAATCGGATGCCTTCCGTGCCCGCTCAATGAAAAGACCCGGAGACAGGGCCCGGATTAGGAAGAGCCGTGGAAGATGCTACAGTAAGTAAGGGCGAGGTAAGGGCCACTCCCCCAGATTTGCAAATGCGCGTTAACTTCAGGTAGAGGTAGGCTAGTGTAGCGTACTTAGTAGTGTAGCGTGCCTAGTGTATTGATAGCCAGCTTCTGGCCAGGGTACCTTGACCAGAGTCTTCTCTCACCGCTCCAAGCTAGAGGCAGTTGGCGATTCCTTTCTGATGCAAGACCCGGAAGCATTCAGACGTATCCACGTAATCGCCTCCGCAGTTCGTACAGTGCTGTAATGTACACTACTGGCGACTTGTAATTACCGCGAGAAAGCAGAGGCCAGCCTCTTATATGTAAGTGTGTACAGTAAACCCCTCCGGCCCCCTCCTCACCTCACAGGACACACACTAGTACTTACTTATACAGTACATAGTAGGCATTCTCATCGTGTACTACACTACTTAGTACATAGGTCGGATACGCAGTAAAGCGATTCTGAAAACCGTTGTTGACAGGGTATCTCGGATGGCTGTTGCGTGGAATTTTGGGCCAATCGCGCTGGCTCCCAGCTCCCATAATTACCTGGGCCGCCACATTCGGGCCTTTAAGCTGCCAGATGAATCCGCATTTGTCACTGCACGTAGGTATGGAAAGCAGTCGGCAGTGGCAAGCTGAGGGAACGTTGTATCACTGGCTCACATACTTACTGCGTAGCACACGACCTAAGAGTGGCAAATTCGCTCGTCATTCTACACGAGGTCGACGTCGTCCTCTAACAACCGACTATCCGAAATGCTCGCCCGCCGCTACACTAAATAACCCGCTTTGCAGGTATTGCAATAAGACACTACATCATACTCAAGCGGGGATGGGTTCTATGTACCAGCAACAACAACAACCCCATTCGCCAGTGGTATCATCTTTCGTCATTACTGTAAACCATCAAACATCCTACATACTTGAAACTCGACGACTATCCTCGTTACAGCACAAATGATCGTCATACATAGCAGTAGATACCTACGCGCAGTGTACTGGGAGCACTGGGAAAAGAGCAAAGGGACTAACCCCCACGATGTCCACTACACGCCTACTTAGTATGGTTTCGCCATTGTGTACTAATCGATGATCTCTTGGTGTAATAGGTAGTGCACTCAGTAGCTAGAGAGAGAGAGCGCAAAACTAGGTATCTAGTCTAGTGTAATCGGCGCACGCACCCTTCACCATATAGCGTATTTACTTCTCTAACATGATACCCGTGACATATATAATCACAATGCTGCAACTTCCCCCAAGCCAAGGCTGCCTTGTTAAGTGCATTTGACTTAGTATTGAAACGCCCAGCGAGTAGTATGCCATTAATCACCTCGATAGTTAAGTACTTACCTACTTAGCACCTGATGCAGGTACCTAAGTTTGCATCCAGTGCGGTGAGTTCATGGTGCCCACTACAGCAGTATACTAGATAGCGTACTTACTGTAGTGCCTGGCCGGGTTCTAGCACAACAGTAGCCCTGTGTAGCGTCTTCTATCTGTACCTAAATCCACAGATTTGCCAGGATCCTTCAAGCCACCCGGACAGCATCCCGGACTTGCCTGAACATGTCCCCTGGCCGAGCCCTGGTTCTATCCTGCTTTCCTGTCTTCCCCGTTGCTCTTAGCATCCGCCTAATGCAAGGTCCGAACTAACTGACATACACTAATCCTGTCCAAGCTACGGTCCAAGCTTCTCGAAGGCTTCTCAAGGTTCTCTTACCATACTAAGTATACACTTATCAACACTGTACGGTTCCAAAGAGGGTCTCTTTAAGCTAACTACAATTCGATTGGTATAATGACAGTATTTTACCTAGTACTGACCTCGTACTGACCAACTACAGTAGGTCATACCTAGCAGATAGATATACTAGTGCTAGATAGTTCTCTATCTTGAGGGAACGAAAGATCGACCCGGCTCCAAAACCTAAGATGCTCAGTACGGTGCCACCTCCGCCGCTCCGAAATCAATCACCGGGCAGCAACAGGGATAATTATCAATGATAACAAGCAGCTCACGAATTTCTATTTCTCTTGTGGCCCCCATCCGCGACGAACCCACAACTGCTCCCAAGATTAGACGGCGCGTTACATCGTGTCGCATATCCTTGAAGTCGGTTGAGGCCATGTTTCCATTCTTGTCTCTTTACCGAATCCACCAGCACTCAATGGTGTATTGGCCCGAGATTTCTGCATAGTCCAGTACGTCTAGCGTCCCAGGGCCATAGACATGGACCGTTGTGAAGTTGCATGATGGCAGCAGCCTTGGAAGTTTTAGAAGTTTTCCGGAGTCTTCGGTAGCATCGCGGCCTTCTCTCAGCCGCAGGGGGGGGTTAACAGCCCACCTAAAGCATCAAGTGTAAAGGCGTGAAACCTGCATGAACTGGAAATCTTACACAGGAACCTGGTAAGCAGTGCCAGACCCCGCCAGAATCTTATCACCCGCGTACTATATGGTTCAGACCGGATGAATCGAAAACGGCGGTGGGCGGACGAGTTCGCTACTTGCTGGGTATCTCCTCCTCCTAGATACTTAGCTTTCACTCTAATTACTACGTAAGGTAAGCAACATGTATGTACCCATGTACTACCTAAGGTGAGGTTAAACCGAGGTACACTACCGAACTATCTCTATAATATACTATGTAATACTACTACTGACAGGAAACCTTGGCGATCTTAACACGAACTTAAATCAAGCGTCAACAACTTGGTTTGCAATATTCCCTAGAATGGCTATTACCCTCATTTACTGCTCGTTGAAAGGTCAAGAACATCAAGTCTTGGCAAAATTAGTAAGCTAAGTGCACGAATCACGTCAAGCACTTGCAAGTAGATCTTCATCTTTTGGTCTATAAAACCCGTCTCGATCATCACTTTGGGTAGCCGAGGATAAGGGTCCAGAGTGGCACCGCATATTCCAGGCAAAATTCAGGGCACAGAGGAAATAGTCTGCGAAACTTGGACAGGCCTGCTCAGTACCTGCAGTTTACTTAGTACCTGTAGTTCTCTCCATACAGTACTGTAGGTAGCTTAGTGTAGATACCTACTTGGTGTATACATATAGTGGACTGCCTTCTGGACTACCCTACTAAGTAATTTGCAATGCCACTAGCAGAACTGCCGAGTGCCGCCGTGGAAGACAAGCAATGATCGCCTCCAGACCGGAACAAACTACAGACCCTGATGGCCCGTGTCCAGCTCAGACAATTTGTCAATTACCTAGAGCTACGTATGTAGCGGTATGTGCCGTATGTACGTGTAGACTCGGTCTAGTCTACGAGACTCAGGTATTATCGGCTTCCAATAACTCGTCATAGCGTCGCGACAAGCTATGCTAGTTAAGATAGTTGGTGGTCTAGTTGCCATTGCAATGACCGAAACCCTCGAGAGCTGTAGCTGTTGAGGCTTCGGCGTGTAGAGGTCTTAGGAGGTAACTCCCAAGAGAGTATTCACCGCACGTGGTTGCAGAGCACGATACATACTACCACGGCGTGCCAATGGGCAACTCACCAAACCATGGTGAAACCGTCCGTGGTCGGGGCAAGAGAAGCAAGAATAGCCACAGCATATCATCGGGTGTCCCAGGGGATATCCAGAAGAGACCATCTCGGCTGGACTGCCTACTATCTGTACAGTAGTAACACTATATCAGCAAAGAATTAAGTCCTCTAGGATATGGCATCGACAATCACCTCAGTACCGCTCCCACTACGGTGCCAACTCGACGCGAACGGCCATTGTTGGTATCCCCAAATAGCAGCGCGCGTTGCTGACGTCGAACACCTACAGCAGGGGATGTTCCGGCTCGCCTAATAAATAGATAGCATCCCATTGCAAAACGTGTCTAATAACGGCATCCACCATATAACATGTGTATTATCGTGAGAACACCCGCGCCATTTTCTTCGTTGTAGTCGGTCAGCCAGGCCCAGAACCCATCGACGGCGGCGCAAGGCAAACCACTGTCGTTTTTCTGTCCCTGTGCTTCTCGATGCGGTCGCAATACGCACCTACCCCATAGCTGAAACGATATCTCACTCTGGCTACTACGTTCTATGCAATGCCTACATATGAGCACGAGGAACATGCATCTGGTAGACGACGTCAGCGAATGGGGCACTGCACGGCAGACAGTCGGTCGCTGGAATCGCGGAGAGGCAGCCAGCCAGCTGCGGCATTAGCTGCATGCTCTCCTGCGCGCTCACGCCCCTCAGTGTCGGAGCAGCAGCAGGCGGCGGGAAGGAGGCCAATGATCTGTTGCTGTTGCTGCTGCATATGCACGGTGAAGGCCTGGTTTGTTCTTTTCTGGTCACCACGGCATGTGCTCGGAGCAGCATAGCATGAGCTACACATTCGCATGCAGACCTCGATTCCGATCTCAGCTTCGGGGAGGGGTGTCCTGGTCGTCACTTGCTCTGCGTCCCTGCGCCTCTCTCGCAGAGAAGCCGTTTGGCGGAACTTCCGAGCCAGGCAGGGTTGGCCGGCAAGTGCCTTGCGGGGTAAAAGCCATCACGGCCGCTTTGGGCGCATCTTTGCGAAAGAAAAGGAAATGAAATCTTCATGTGCGGTTTGGCACAGAGGGGACGTGATGCTAAGTGCACGACGGCCGAGGTGAGAGGGACACCTTTCGGCGCCGTGGCGACGTGGAGGCTGTCGATCAGTTAGTTGGTCGGCTTAACAAAATAGCATGTGAAGCGGCCAATCGCAACAAAAAAGGTCATGTGGTATGAAAGGGCAGTGAGTATGGAGAACGATGGATGGCGCGGCACGCTTCACAGCCGGCCGGCGTCTCTATCTGTCCACCATAGGTAGTATGTCTTGTGTATGTGTAGTAAGTAGTGTACGTGTGTGCCCTGGCTTGATTGATACAGTTCAGCACGTACTCGACACAATACCGGTTCCGTGATCAGACGGCAGGTTGCAATACCTACCTACCTACTCAGTCATCGACCACAAAAGCACATGCCTGCTCGACTCCGCTCCGCTCCCTCCCATTCTGAGATCCGATGAGGTGAGCCTCTGGTCAGATTCTTTTGCTGCAGCGACGAAGCGTCCGAGGAATCCTTCCACGGCCCAGATCTCGACGAATCAAAATTCGCCAAAACGCCATCTGACCATCCTTCGGGACGCACGCACGCCGTGACTTGCACCGTTGGAGTGCCGCCTCCTGCCGTGATAGGCTAAATTTCCTCGCCTGTGCCGGTCAGTCAGACATGTGTATATATCTATAGAATAGCATATGCAATAGCGTTGCACGTCTCAGCTAAGTTAGCCTGAGCACGATGTTACGTGCATACGATATGCAATGCACGAACTCCTACTACGACTCTGACCTGCCTAATAGGAGTGCTCGTGCTACCAACCCAGCCGAGATGCTGGAGAGCGTGTAGCGTGGGTAATCGAGTGCAGCGGTAGACGGACGTGTTCCTACTCCTACCTACAGTAGTAGGCGTAGGCGTTGGTCTGTCTAGCCTGACCTGACTAAGTAATTGAGTAATGGAGGATCGCAGAACGGCCAGGTAGAGTGAGAAGCGGCGATGCTTATTCTCGTGTCTTACTTGGTGGTTTTCAAAACTATCCTCAGTATATGCAAGAATCCTTCCAAATCCATCCGTACATGTCCGTCGATCCACCCTTCGTTCGCCATTGTACAGAGACGGCCAGCGCCAGCAACTCGCTGCTCAAGACAAATGGCCAGATCTCCTGGTTGTTCCTAGAGAGGTGATACGCGAGCTACGACTGTGCCATCAAGGATTTCAGACTTTCTGATAAAACGTCTTGGTGCACTACTACACAGCAGTGGCGCGTGTATTATTAACTGATATATTCTGTACAGGCTGTACAGGCTGTATTCCACATCCTACAACGAGATGGTGAGAAAAGAGAAGGAGAGAAAAACCAAAGAATCGTAGGCTCGGGAGAGCCACGCGAAAAGCCAAGCCTCAGTACCGACAAATCCGAATTCTGGAGTGCATCATCGGGTGGTCGTTGTACTGCGGGCAGCGAACTGCAATGTGGTCATCCCGCCATTACAGCAGCCATCCATCCAATATATCGGCCGGGCACGCTAGCCACTTTTCCCAATTGTTTCAGGCGAAAAGAAGTCCACAGCGAAGACGCGAGTCCCGTAGCCAGTTGCTATTGGCTCAACAGCGTCTGTATGCCCGTCTTACACACATTCACCTTCTCCACGGTGTGCTGTATGTTGGAGAGTATTTTAGGCACACGAACTATTCAACACACGGTCTGACATCTGCGGCACATATTGTAGCAGATCTCTATTTTTTATTTTATTTTTTTTGGAAAAATCTTATACACCCCAACAGAAAAACAAGATGCTGACAAGGCCTAAGAAATAAAGTCGTACAGAGTATATCAGCCGTACCTTGGCATCCGTCAGCAGGTCCGAACAACAGGCTTTAAAGACATGCTGCTCAAAAAATTCTCACTGGTCGAAAGCCGACCCCTGGACAACTTGATATCATGAAAATGGCCCTTGGGGGCCGAATACTACCTGCCATTCCCTAACGGCTTTATCTAGCTGAGGCTGATAAGTGATACGACCCGATACACTAGATCGTGTAGGAGGTAAGTTATACATATTGGGGATATAAATGGTTACCCGAAAGGCAGGCTGCAGGCACAGCACTTAGAGAACCGTGTGGCGTTCTTGTAGTAAGTCAGTCCAGACCCGACGGCAGGCGTTGATGAACTCCAATTCGGGCAGCCTGGAAGATGCATGAGACAGTCAGGCACTACATACCTACCTAGACACTGTGGTACCCGTGGTTCGAACGCATGTCACTTCCAACGCAAGGTACTTATTCCTTCCTGAGCGATGCCACAAAAGGCTCGGCGCTTGCCGTCCACCTGTCATGGCCTGAGGTCGATAAAACGGTCCCGTCAGAGGCTTTCGTGGCGGCATCTCTTACCGAGATTGTCATGTACACACGACAGCCGTTTCCAGCGCCGCTGACATTTTCTCCCAGGCAGGTTGAGAGATCGGATAGCAGCTTGTGTTGCGCACCGTGGTGAGATGGGTATGACTAATGTGAGCATCTAGACCTACATTTCTCGAGCATACACTACATAACAATAGACCTGAGTATTCTCATGCATGTTTGCGGCATGTTAAGAGTGATGATGCATCCTACTGACTGGATAGACCCTGGGATCTCAGAGAAAGGTCCAGGCTCTAGATGAACCTTCACCGCATGTTATGTAATCTACCAGCTGAAGATGCGTATGGGAATAGGTGGATAAGGAGACAGAGAGTCGCCATGATCCATCAGACAAGCTTAGCCTTGTCCTATATTGGACTTTATTTTAAGAGGTTGAGGGGGATAGCTGATTCGACGCAGGCCTAGGGGATTGGCCGATGTAGTTGGCCTCCTCTTCAGTTCGTCCCGTACGCGGCGAAACTACTTGTCACATGGTACTACCTATGAACCCTAGATGCCACGTTGCCGGCTAGCGGACGGCAGTAGTGAGACAGGCTGAAGATGTCTTACTCTTGGTGACTTACGAGCTGTCATTTTCACTGATTTTGTGATAGCGAACGACATCACCCGCACATTTTCTCGAAATAGATGTATATGGCTCTCACCTCTCACCTCTCACCGGTTTCACGGCTCCGCAATTTTCACCACGAAAGTGTGTACCAATACTGTTACGATGACGGACAATGGAGTAGTTTATGTGCAGTAAACCCCAGCGTGTGAGGGTCTGAGGCCGCCGTCAATGTCTCATGTCGGAAGAAGAAAAGATTGTTTAGTCCGTCTATGACTATACTAGTGCACTAGTTCTTACAGGAGCAACGTATGGCGTAATGAATAGGAAATTGAGATGGGTGGTTATCAGTTTATCCATACATCCAGTTTATACATCGATAATAAGGTCGCGTGTTAGGAAATTGACTATGATATTTACGTTTGGGAACCGCTTTAACATAACATCTTCAATCTCAAGTGGAGTACACAAACTTTCAATAACTCTTTTTCCCCTGGGTGTCGTTAAGTGAGACATCTTAGTTAGAGCAGTTTGCCGGCTTGGGTAAGAGAGGAAGAGATGGAACAACAGATTGCGCTACTCCGAGGAGCAACCCGAATTATTTAGACCCAGGAGTATTTCGTTGTCCTGGCTGCGAATAGTAGCCTCGGATGGCCCTATTTTTAATCCAGTGACACTGGGATTCTAGTGAGCAATTGATTAGTTGATACAGCTGCATAGTTGTCTTTATACCATTAGGAAACTGCAAAGACCAAGAAAATTATTTGTAACTTCGTATTCCACAGGACCACCCTAGGGTCCAAGTGTTATTAAAATTTGTACAAGCATCAAATTCCAGGGGCTCTCGTGAACAGCATCAAATTTTCGAGCACTAGGCCCAGCAAAAAGGTAGGCAAATCACTTGTACACCGAGGCGAACGAGTTAGAGTATCACCTTTAGTTTCAGACAAGGCAGGAAATCACGAAGAGACTTCTAACTATCATAAAAGCCAACCAGCAACAACCACTATTATTTGTCTCTATTTAGTTATCACTTATTATACTTTGATTGTTGAAGAACGAATGATTTGCAACGACCTTGTTATATTTACCTAATAAATCTTCATTGGTCATATTGTCTATGCTTAACTGAATTATCAATCGAGCCAGCAAGGTATATGTTTCACTTTTGAAAATAATGATTACGCACGAGTGATCACTTAAACAACTTCACATTTCAGCTCGTCTTTAACATCCCGGGAAACGACCTCTCAATCAAGGTAGCGTTCCAAGGCAAACTAACGTGTAGTATTTCGTGTATAGAAAAGTCATCAAATTGTGATAAGGATAAAAGAATATTCTACTTTACAGTCAAGTACGCGATACGTAGCATTTAGGGCTCAATATCAGGAATCAATTTTGGGGTGTTCAACGAGGCTTTTATTGTTGCCAGTGGTCTCCAAAAGGTTCCGAATGTTTTCTTACCATAAACTATCTAAACTTCTTTTGTCTATATCGTAACACTCGATATGAAATTCCGTTGATACGCCAACCTTTCACACTTCGAGGGGGGGGGGGGGTCTATGCCTCATATTGAACGCAGTATATGATATACAGTGTCACGCCAGGGTATACATGCCAGAACTATGTTCAGGTCTTTGATACAAAAAAAACTCCTATAACTATGGGTCTGCTAGACAGCTATTTACTCTTAGCCCCCAAATCATATTAATCGTTCGCTGAGACTGAGGTCTAGACCTTGTTGTACTCTTGAAACCCTAGTCTAGGCCTTCATACATAACCGCTATCATAGCCAATCTACAGGGTGAGTTGACGATGGTGGTTTAATAGGATCTATATCCGACGAGACACAGGAAAAGGGATAGTATGACCTAAAATCGTAAAATGCGCTTCATATTGATCATATATGATAGAAGACAGGCTGCCGCGAGGTACACAGGGTACACATAAACACTTGTATATCGCTAGATATTTGCCCACGAAGGTCTCGAGACCTTCGTGCAACAACAAGTGTCTTCAAGTACACTCAAAGTACGAGATTCCTGACACAGACAGCAATATATTGTTTACTGTTAGTAGACGACCAACTATAAGTTTACGAATTTCATTGTTGTAAAGGCGTACTTTCGAGTGAGCAGACTATGAGAGACACATCACAAATAAGAGACCCTGGGGAAATAGCTGCTGTACACTACTGGGATAAGGCTCCATCTCTGTACGATTCATGCATTTACATTTGACTCTTTATTTTTCGTCTTATTGGAGTGATCACGTCACGCCAGAGTCCATTGTATTTTCTTAGAACAGTTCATACACCTGTATTAACGCTACTGAACTGACAAGTGAAGCTGCGAAGTGCGCACGGCTTCATCATGGCCTTGCCCCCATTCGCAACTGGAGAAAGTTCGTTGAAGTATACGGCCGCAGAGTTAGATATCTAGAATGGAGCCTTGCTGGGGTTTGAAGAAGTTCAGTTTGTGTTTCAGAGTCAGACTTGTTCTTTGGCTTCTATAATAGGATGCCGATAGGCATGTGTCATTTTTATCAATTGCTCCGGAGGGGATTTACATAGACGAAAACAAGAAGAGGTGAGAATTGATTGTACTTTAATGGGATAGTGATCATGCTAATCAAATCTTTGTGGTTGGTAACTAGTATAATGAAGTCATTATCAAGGCAGCTGGTGTATTGAATTCTAGCTGTGAAAGCTTCTCACTCAAATTTCCTTCATCAAATGATGGCTCTAAAATTCTGTGAGTGTCTGTATATATCATATCTAACTTCGGAATCTATTATGACAGCTCTTTCTTCCCTTCGATGAATGTTGGGCAGCTCTAATCTTGTAGTTCTTAAAACTGGAAATAACTGCAGACAGGTTGTGCATCGAGAAGGATATAGATAATAGAAGAGCATCTTCAGATAGGTAGGATGTATTTGTTCTTCTACGACGACAACAGTGCACTGCGAGAGGTAGAGTATATTGTTATGGCGTATTGAGTGCATTTATTCATACCCGAGCTACCATAATCAAGCCAAAGATCCAGGTGTTATCCCTGTCTAAAGATATGGACAAGACATTGAGATATTGAGATTATTGAAAATCATATTAGTAAGAAGTTACACTTGGAAGTGATATTGAACGTACGAGTGCGTGTCGATTTATATTTGTCGCACAAAACAAACTAGATCTTCTTCGCAATCTAGCACTGGTTATTCACACATAAATCTTCATTATAAAGGGTGTATCGCCGTTTTAGGGGAACAAAAAAAAAACCACAAATGGTTCTATCCACCGCAATAGAAGTCTCAATGATTAAGTATATCTATGAAACTATTTATATACTTCGCAAACAGAAAGGCTGCCTGGTACCAGTGAGGCTATCTCGTATATTGGTATAATAGCTTATTAAGCTATAAAGCAGGGTGCTGGAGTTGGTTGAGACATGAATTTCGGGCTAAGTCGGCACAATATTATTTGCATACATCCATCCGCGTTCTAAGTACTATTTTTATTTATATTTTTTAATATTATAGCGTCTACTCAATTTTTTCAGTTGAACTGATCATTTTTACCTTCAACTTCTAAATTGCCTAGTAGTATGCGGCGGTGTTATATGTGTGATAAGACTTTTATGAACACTACACACCTACACTCATGTGCTGTGCCTCTGGTGTTCACGGTTATGTAGAGGGGAGGCGAGATCGAGTCTTAGCCTGTAAAATTGCATGGATGTCTGTAGATTCTCGAAAGCTCACATCTACTTCTCTTATAACCATGACGCTGACTTCATTCGTTGTTTAAATTACAGTGATAAGAACCACGCTGTATAAGGTGGTGACTTGTGAAGCCTTAAATCTAGTTACTGCCAGTAGCTATTCAGAAAGAAATATTTTCGCGGTTTATATACTTACATGTAGGTAGCTTACCCAACAGCTGCGATCTAAGCATTAGGTACGCCATATACTAAATACCTGCGTTTGGTATTTCTTACATTTCTAAACACCACTTTATGATTGAAAAGGGACATGGGAGCGTAGCACCAAGATGTACCGGCCAATATAATGACAAGCTCATTCAGACGCACCATATCGAAGCTCAAAAGTGAGAATGGAGTAGCTCAAAGGGTCTTAATATGACTTAGGTACAGTGATAGATACCTAACTACAGCGGGGTTAATAAGAAAGAAGGAACTGGTAGTATTAGGTACGTTCACTACGGCGGTAATCCCGTTGGTTCGGGGCTTTTTCTCCCCAAAGCACAAGCCACCTAGGTAGTTTCTCACCTTCCCCAACTTGCATCCGATCCCCATTTATCTTGGCAAATATATTCATCGATCGTGTATATGCCCCCGGCGAAGTTGTAGTCAGTCCGGATGAATGTTCAGCTCATACTACACAATGTACGTCGCAAAACCTACCTCCTTTGGTATGCTACGACTGTGGGTCTTTCCTGATCTAGCTGACTTATTCAGTCGCCTGGAATCACAATACGTATGAATTATGGACAACTGTTGTAAGGCATCATGATGCGACCACATACAGTACAATTGCAAATTCCTAACTGTGAGATGGCTGTTCTTCACCTGCACCTGTAATTCCGTAACGGTTGCACAAAATCCACTCGGCCGCAACCTTCCCGTGGGATGGCCCTGGTAAAGACTATGAGGAGACCCTTGACTTGTTTCATGGAAATATCCCCAGGGACCGACTTATAGCAGGCCAATCGTATTTGCTGCCGGAGGATGCAAATGTGTAACTATACCTCGAATAACGACACCAGATTCGTTTTCTGCAGTTTTTGATCAAGAATTTGGGATCTGGGTGATGTAGAAGTTTAGGGGCTCAAGAAACAAATTTGTTCAAATCATCTAATCGTGCCAGGCCCTGAAAAGAAGGCGAGTGGATGCGACTACGTACGTGTTATTTACGTTATATACCAATCTCATCGTAGACATACATAGATTCGAAAGTAAGAGGGCATATTGATTAGCCGTGTCTGCCGCAACTAACCTAGGTACATACTTATTTAGGAGGTAGGTAGTATAGGCCTGTATACTACCTAAGCCAGGTACTATAGGACACTACAGGGCTCCTCCAAATCCTCCCCACACCCTCTAACGTTGCGCTGTCAGGTACTTACTGAATAAGTAGGTTAGGGAGTATAAAACCTCTCATAGCGTTGTAAGGTACCTAGTGTAGGTAACAACCTTAAAGCACTGAACTGAACTCGAACTTGAAGGAATCAGTTAGTTAAGTATCCAAATGAAGCAGCATGCATCCCATTCCCTGACCAAAAGCAACGTATAGGCGCGGACGGTATTACCAACGCGCCGGGCATTGCTTTGGAGCAGTCAATCCTTGGAGGACCGTCTTGCATTGTGGGTACGAGACATTGACGAATAGCATCTTTTCCACCAAGTGTACACCAGAGACGAGCCCGAGGACGGGGGGTGAGCAGCTTTTAAAACACGTCAACGCACGCCAATGCTACGCTCCGATGTCTGTTCAATACTCTGTTCAGTACTAAGTAGTCTGTTGATATCTCCGTCTACTTAGTATCTACTTAGTATCTCCCTTTTCCTCTCCCTCTCCTCCTCCGGACCAGCGTTGCGCCGCCGAGCATTTGGACCATGATTCATGGGCACCGTGTCTTGCTCTCTCCATCCGCCCTGTCTCGTCGTCTTCTCTTCTTTTCCGGTGCCCTGCGCTGATCTGATCTGGCCAATTGACGCCCGAGGGCCTGCCGCTTACCTACCAAGTACCTACTTTTCATAAACGCCTTCCGCTCCGGCGCACACAAACCAAGCAAACCAGGCCTGGAACCTCGTCTCTATTTTGAGTGGCTACCGACGTCTGCGAAGGTGGCCACAAGCCCGCCAGTGTTTCTGCACCAAGCCGAGAGACCTGAAGTGCACCGCCGTGACGCGCCCAGAAGCCCGTGTTCGGGGCGCCCCCTCGCTCACTCACGCACTCGCTTACCCACGCACTCACCTCTTCGCTACTGTACCGACCGTATCGGCATCGGCACTGCACTCAAGCCACCGTCCCAAAATCTCTCCCTCATCATACCCTGACGTTGCATCACCTTGTCTTGCCTGACACACACGGCTTGTGAGACTCATCACTTTCCCCGACGGTGGGAGTGGGGTTTGTGTCCTACATTACTCGGTTGTTCAGAGACATCTTGTTCGCTCGTTTTGCCCCGGCCCTTTGTGAACGGCCGATTCCCTGCTCCGTGCGACAACTAGCTCTCCCGGAGTCTACCGCGCCATCAGCCCAGTTTCGCTAGTTTGTTCGACGGCTGAAGGGGACAAGCAGAAAGCGGCTGGTGCATCACGTCGCATGACGAGTGCGGCTGTACATAAATTGTACACTAGCCGTCGACACTTTGTCCGTATCCCCTTATTGAATCGTATTGGCCTGGCGTACAGTTGCAACGAGGCTGGCGTATCATTCTCATGGAGCAGACATTTATGACCATTCACAGTAAGTATTCCCCATAGATCGTCGTCCCTAGCGAGCTAATCCCCACCCACTAAAGCCTAGTGTCTCCCCCCTGTGCCAGGGCTCACAAGCTGACATCTCGCAGACCTGTCCCGTGACGCCAATATTCTCTTCGCATCAGAGTCGGTAGTTGACATACTGGGTTACCAACCCCACGAAATTCTGGGGAAATCCTGCTTTGACTATTTCCATCCCGATGAGATCCCCTTTGCCCGGTCAGTCCATAATAGGGGCGTGCTGTTGGACAAGGCAGCGGTTTTGCATTATGCTCGCATATCGTCTAAAGATGGCCGGTGGGTAAGCTGCGAGTGTTGCTTTACCATTGTTCACAATGTCTTGGTGGCATGCACCAGTGTATATCGCCGAGGCGAGAAAAGTGAGAGTACGTACCAATATTATTATATTATATATATAATATTTTTCTCTTCTACCTTGCTAATTCTCTACCAGGACGGGCGATTGAGGCACCCCATATTCGAAGAATATTTTCTTGCTCGCCAAGGGACCCTCGCTACCATATGCTGGAACATCTGTCACCCAAATTCAAAATGCAGCCAACGGAGCGGGAACCCAGAGCGGCATTGATTCTGAACAGGTTTACCCGGACGTTGGCCATCATGTTTGCAACGAATGCCGTATCTTCGATACTTGGCATCGAACCGGATGAACTTCAGGGTAAGAGTCTTTATGAATGTATTGCAGAGAATTGCTGGGCCGATGCTATTAAATGCCTCGAAAGCGCAAAAGCGAATGATTCCATTGCTTACCTTCGCTTCTGGTCACGAGACCCCCGGGTGCGAGAAGAACACCCCGAAGAAAACGCAGGTGATGTGGAAATGGAAGACCAGCAGGACTCGGCATCGGAAATAGATTCTGATGGAGGAGCGCGTTTGGGTGACTCGATAGGCATCTCGCCGAACGAGTCCACTGACAGCCCACAGATAACTCAACCTATGGCCGCGGATGAGCCGAATGCTCAACATGAGTTCTCTGCTGCGCCTGGGAACCGAGCTCGGATGTCAAGTACTCAAGGCTCCTCGATACCAGGAGCTCGGCAACAGCTGCAACCTCGTCGCAGGGAACCAATACCGAGTCGAGAACTCGAAGCGGTCGTTTCTTGTACCTCGGATGGGTTAGTCATGGTTCTTAGAAGAGCGCGGCCGCAAATCCCATCGCTTCACCCGCCTATGCTCCAGGCACACTTTGAGAATGGATTGTTTGCCGCACCCTGGAGCGAGCACCCGGTTCGTCCCAACTACCCACCAGAATTAATCTATGAATTCCAGCCGCCTTTTCTACCTCACTACATGCCAGTAAGAGAGCACGTGAAGGCAGCTGGAGGGCCACCGAGTGACCAACTAATGGAATCAATTAGGGATGTAGCCGTGTTCGCCTGGGGGTTGGTTGGGATCAACGGGAACCTTGCTTCCTACAGTCATGGTAACCCCAGTGGCGAATCCCAACCCCCTGATGGCCTTCCAGTCTGGGACCCGACTGCACCTGAAACGTCCTACCTCGGACCTGAGCCTTCATCATCAAGACATCGGGGCGGCAGGCCAGTTCAAGTACACCGGGCTGAAGCGACTCTCCCACTGTACCCTGGTCTTGTGATTGACCAAGGGCAAAACCACACTTCTCTATTCGGCCGGTACAACAATATGCATTCAAGCGATTCCGGTACTTTCTCGCGGCCGAACTCATCAATCACCAGACCATCGCTGGATCCACGGTCCAATTCTAACGGCCAACAGCAATCTCAGCATTTTGAATCTGGATACCAAAACAGCAACGCCCAACAACATTGGGCAGATAGATTATGGCCAGAAACATCCACCCCATACGGTCCACATGATGCAAATCGAGACCAGAATTCTGGCTACACAAGCAAATAGCTTCGAAACTGCGCTTGAGAATCTAGTCAAATTTCGAATCGAATTACCAGCGGAGGCCGTGTGACACAGCATTTCTACGTTCAGATGGACATTGATTGTTTTATGCGAGCATGATTTAAGCCAGGCGTTTCCGGGTTAGCATAATTCCGAATAACCATATAGTGTCTAAACAAGTCTGTTGTAGGGATTGAATGATGGTTACACTGTCTCATTTCTTTTGCTCCTCTTCGAAGTTGGAGAGATGGTGTTCATACCGACGGTTTGGGGGGCTGAGCAAAAACATGCGCTCTGTTTGGTTATTAGAAGGTCAAAGATACCCCTATGAACAAAACTCACCCCCAAGCATGTTATGACAGCCACATCTTAATGCGTAATTACACCGTGAAAGTTTTGACTAAATTTGACGCCTTTTCCATGCGGAACTGACTTGTGGCATTTGGGCGAAACCACGGTGGAAAGATTCAATGTAAAACTTGATAGATGGGTTGTGTTGTCATGCTGCTTCTGGCGATCTTTTTGGTTGAGGCGGGCCTCTATATAGAACTCTCGTTGTTTCGGTGGCCGTAAAGCCTACTGAACCTACCAGATACATTATCCACTCTGATATTCGAGATACCTAGTAGGCGTACCACTTTAAAGACCACCTGCAACCTTGGAAGTTTTGACCGACTTCCTAGGAAGTCGTTCCTGTTGCTCGTACACTACAAATTCGGCCCATGTAAACGCAGCATGACGCTATCATAACGCTAAGCCTAATTGGAAAGAGCTAGAACAGTAAGAGAGTGTTGTTATACTGCTTAGAAGACTAGGTATTTAAGTTTCTTCTGAATAATCATGCATATGTAGTTATCACCTAGTCACCAGAACCGCGGATTGCGCTAAGCTCAAATTAGCAACAACCTATCTAGAGCCGGACAGGCAACCTTCAATTGCCAGGTTGACATTTCCGGTATACTCAGCGCAACCTACAACAACGAAGCAGGTACATACACGAACGCATACCCGGCCGGACGATCCAGCGCTCAAAGATACGACCAAAAAAAGAGAGGAACCTGACTGCACAGCTTCCCCGATTCAGAGCTTGGCTCGATAAGTACGAGAGAGCTGAGGTAGCCTCGAGAGGCTGCAGGAGCTGGTAGAAGCTGTAGAAGCTGTGGACGAAGGACCGTCGAGCTCTCTCTTCCGCTCCGTTCATCTGATAAGATGGCCGCCTCAAGCCACCAATACCAAAGTGCCCACATAGAGGATGAGGATGATCTCATTGACCCGGATGATGGTGAGTCGAGAGTCCGGATCCCCTGCGAGTGGTCCCAATGGTCCAAGTGGTCTAGGTGATCCAAGTGAGGCAACACCCGGCTGACATGAGCTTGCTCATCGCTACAACAGCCGACCTAAACGACTTCGACGATCCGCTGTCCAATGCTGAGTCACAGCGCGCCCCGCTGACAGGCAACATCGGCGGCCAGGCCGCGTCGTCGTCATCGTCGTCCCGACCGCTCAACGAATCCTTCCTCACGTCGCGCATCCCCGGCGACGACCGGCGCGCGCCGCAGAACACCATCGACGAGACGGTGTGGGAAACGGTGCGCCGGGATCTGCTGGCCGTCTGGTCTAAGATGCGCGAGGTGCTCTACCCGCGATACTTGTTCGGTGGCTCGATGCTGGAGAGCGGCATGGCCAGTGGCGGGTTGCGAGGCGCCTACGCCAACCTCCGGAGCGCTGGGCTCTCGGGTGCCCGCGAGGAGCTGCAATCCCTTGCCGGCAGAGTCATGGACCCCGAGTCCCTGCTTAACCAGAACAACATGACGCCCGGCCTCAGGGATTGGGACTTGTGGGGCCCTCTCATCTTCTGTCTGTCGCTGGCTGTGCTGTTGAGCATCTGCGGCCAACCTAATCAGAAGAACGCCATCTTTTCCGGCGTCTTTGCCACTGTCTGGATTGGAGAGGCAATCGTCACGCTGCAGATTAAGCTGTTGGGCGGGAATATGTGAGTTCTCTATCCCCATCTGCAACTTTACTTGGAACCTGCGGATTCTAGACCGCGATTTGTAGCCAAACCCGTGCTTGTCTGGACTGACCTGTGATATAGATCCTTCATGCAAAGTGTGTGCATCATCGGTTACACGCTGTTCCCGCTCGTCATCGCCGCACTGCTATCGGCGGTAGGCCTGCCCCCTATTCCACGGATTCCCGTCTACATCGTACTTGTGGCCTGGGCCATGGCCGCAGGTGTTAGCATTCTCGGCGGCAGTGGTGTTGTTAGCAACCGTGTTGGAATTGCTGTTTACCCCCTATTTATATTTTACATCGGCCTGGGTTGTCTATGCTTCATTAGCTAACTGCTTATCTGTACTGCTTGCTTAACCCATCAACCAATTTTTATGTATCGATGAAGAGCTGATGGAGAGCCGATGGCTTGGGGCTGCTTGTCACGTCGGACTTTATGGGATGGCCGCTGTAAGAGATGGATGAAGGCTACACCGAGAGGTCACTGCTCTCTCTATTTTTGCCGATGACACTGTAATTCTAGCTCTTTCTTCAGTTATGCTGCTTGAAGGGACAGGTGCAACGGATATTGATCTTGGCATTTGTATTGTACATATATCGTATTACTTGGGCGTGATATAATAATATTTTGCTCAAATGCAGCTCTCGTCATTTTCTTACGCTTATGAATTCTTAGAAATCATGACCTTAAGCAGGGAAGCTGATATAAATATCAATTATCGACAACGTCGTCTGGTATGCAGGATCATGGGGGATCTCGCGTCGAGTGAATGAGTTCGGTATGCATTTGGCTGTTATGAAGGCGTAAATACCGTTATACCTATAGGCATAAGAGTATGCATAGGTGCCTCGACATTGAAAATAACAAAAACCAAAGAAACGCACAGAATTCACGAATGCAGTCCTTCCCGTAAAACACCTTAGTCCGTTATGGCTATGATTATCATTCTCGCAAGTCTTCTTATCCTTCTTACTCCTCGTCACCCTCCTCCTCCTCATCTATAAACCGCAGAACCCACTCCTCCACCCACCCGCCTCCTCCCTTAGCAGCCACAGAACGCCGGAAGAGAGATCTCGCCCTATCTTGTTCTTCGCCGCGCCTGGCGAGCGCTACTCGCTCCTCGGCCGTCTTGACGTGCGTCCGCAGCCGGCGCTCTGCCTCCCGCAGCCCACCCCTTTTTTCTCCCCCTTCTTCTGTGCTTGATCGTTTCCGCCGCCGCCGGTACCGCTCGGTGAGGCGCGAGGGCAGATACAGATCTGCTGTGAACAGCGCTGCGTGGCCCCGCTGCCGCAGCAGCTCGGCGTGCGTGGTGTAGGGCGGGTTCTCGAGGAGGTTGTCCATGCGCGCGGTGATTTCTAGTGCCCCGCGGTGCGTTGCTGCGCGCAGGGCGTCGAGGGCATCGTTTCGGGTTGCTGAGGATTCGTCTTCTTCTTCTCCTTCTTCTTCTTGACCATGTTTTCGCCGCCGCCGCCGTCGTCGTCTTTTACCACCATCGTCTGAAAAGTCCATCGTGTATGCGTCGTCATCCAGATCCATCCTATCGTGCTCCGCAGGTGAAGAAGATCTAGATGAGGAAGAGGAGGAGGAGGAGGGCGGGAATCCGGACTCGAGGTAGATGCGGTGCTGCGCTGCCTGGAACTCGGCGTCGAGATTGTACAGCTCGATGCCGAAGAGCGCGGGCCAGAAGTCCACGGCGCTTGTCAGGTGTGGCCGCTTCGGGTCGTGCGGGTGGTGCTGCGCCAGCGTCTCGAGGTAGAGTTTTACGCGCGCGACGTTGGCTGCCGTGCCCCAGCGCCGAGGAAGCGTCCTTTCATCTCCTTCGCCATCGCCCTCACCATCACCATCACCACCGTCATCGCCTACTTCTTCCAAACCCTCTTGCTCTATTTCTGCCATAAACGAGTCCGAGTCGGTATCGCTATACGATATTTCGTATGGATCTGCTTTCCCTCCCCCTTTCCACTTTGCCTTTGGTCTTCTTCCTTTTCCGGGAAGTAAAGATGACGACGACGATAGTGTTGGCTTATTTGGGAGCTCAGAGGAGGCCACGGCACCGACCCTCTCTTCCTCTCCCTCACGCATCAGGATCTCCGACCCGACAGCCCAGAGATTGTCGATCCGCAAATCGACATCCCTCGAGCGCAAAAGGAGTCCGAAGGCCCTCTTGGCGCGCACCATGTCGCCGTCGCGCAGACACCGGTGCATGACGGCTGTGAGGGTGCCCAAGTGGCGTATACGCGCCGAATGCCGCGTCCCGCCGCCGTCGACATCATCACCATCCGCCTTCTTCTTCTTCCTGGACGGCTGAGAGGCAGTAGTAGTAACATCTGTTTCCGAACCGCCAACATCGCTGTCCACAAGCGTGCTCGCTAGAGCCTCCCATCTCCGCAAGGTCCGAACGGGCAGTGGCCGGTGAGGAAAGTCTTTGTGGACGCGCGACGGCAGCTCGTCTCCTGGCGTGAGTCCAGCGGCAGCCAGTTGGCGCAGCGTTGCCGGGCTGTGACTGAGCGGGTTGATGGTCTCTGACGGCAAGCGCGAAGAACTTGAATAGGAAGCAGAGACGATGTGCGCCTCTGTGTCTGAGGATTCGCCGGGTGGAGACGGCCTTGCCGCTGCTTCGTGTCGTTGTGTCTGCTGCTGGGGCCTGTGTGGATGCACGCCTAAGCGGTAGCCCGGCACCGCGACGGCGAACGGCCCCATGGATAGATAGATATTGTTCTTGCTTTCCGACTTTTGAGGGTTTGGATGAGAAAGAGTTTTTCCTTGATGCTATAAATCTGTAAATTCCTACAATCCTCGGCCGGTATTGCTGAATATGTATGTATGCATGTATTATGTGGTGGGTGTTAGTTAGAAATCATAAAAATTCTGTGTATAACATGGTTGATAGACAAGGTTGACAAGGTGGGTAGTTTGCGACTAAGTGTACTACATACTGTACAGTATGCCTAGCAGCAAGATCTCACGGCTTCATCGGTGCACGGCGAGCAAGGCCTGCTACGAGAGACGCTCAAGGAAATGCAAATGGCCATATGTATGTATGTATGAAATGTTGAAATTCTCCTACGTTCTAGAAACAGCCAATGCAATTTCTACTACCTACAATCATGAAGGCCCTGGAGCAACAACTAGCCCGGAAATCGTCCACCTCTTGTCATAGATTGTCAGAATTGTCATTAGGTAGTAGATAGGTTAAACATGCTTTCGGTAGCAAGATATGCCTCCACGCTGTATTGAGACGAGTCTGCCGAGTCGACGGTGCTCTTCACACGTCATCAAGGAATCACCATTTGCATATGTTTGTATGTACAATGCCATCTAACGCACCTGTTCTCTACTGATACACAAGTCTAGTTTTTGGCATATTCTGTGCCCGTCTCGCCCGCGGGAAGGGAGAAAACCAACAACAGCTCATGATGCCTTTCGCTCAAAATATTCCCACTGGCCCGGGGCTGGCTGCTCTTCCAGATTCTCCCACCTGCAGTCGTGTCAGCCCTATCCGCACGTTTCCTGATGTCTCGGTGCATAAACTATGAAATGGGACTTACACCTTCGCCTCGTACAGGATATCGACGAGTTTGAGTTCGGTCTCGGCCACCTGGACTACTTCTTCGATCAGACCGGCGCCAATCTTGTTCTCGATCTCCTCGACCCTAATAGCGAAACCCTGCGTCAGTAAACCAGTGCCTAGGTCGTGGCAGGGACAGCAACGTACTGGTCGGCAGTCAATTGCGGCTCCGACTCCCACTCGACCTTGTCGGGGACCTCCAGCGGCTTCCTGTCGTAGGCGGCGCTGAGGCTGGGGTGTTCCCGCTCCTCGGAACCGCGGAGACCCTCGCTGCCCTCGCCCTCGTCACGCTCGCCGTCCCACTCCTCGTAGCGGATGTCTTTGTGCTGGGGGTCGGTGCGGTGGACGAAGACGGAGCCGGCCGAGGTGACCTTGAGGGCCTTGGCCCCGTCGACGCGGGCGCTGGAGGCGATGCTGAACTGCTCCGGGTGCTCGTCGATGGCCTTCTGGGCGCGGCGGGCCCACTCTTCGTAGCCCGGCGGCACGGCGGCCTCGACGATGGCCATGCGGTGGGCGGTCTGGGCCTCGACCGACTTGCGGTACAACGACGACTCGGGAAACCGCTGCAGCTTCTCGAGTGTGTGCGAGTAGAGGAATAGCAGCGACGAGCGCGGCGAGCTGTGTGTGTACAGGCCCGTCAGCCCGGTCGGGTTGCCCGCCTCGAGGTAGCGGGCCGCCGCCGGCTTGACGTCGGCCAGGAGTCGGAGTGTCCGCCGCATCGTGGGTGCCGGTGTTGTGGTGGTGGTGGTCGTCGTCGTCGTTGTCGTCAGTTGCGTGGCTTGGGTTGAGGCCGGGGAGAATCACTTAAGCTGCGCTACTACTGCTACTACCTGCTCAGTACTCCAGGGCTGCTAGTACCCACTACCAGTACAGCTTCAGTGGACGTCGGCAGTGCTGATCAGAGCTGAAAATCACGTGAGTGGGGCACCTACCTCTACAATTGTCCAATAGGAGCTAGCCTTTTACATAGCTACCGTAGGTACATGCACAGCAAGTCTCTCCTGGCCACCTCTGTGCTATCGTTGAGCGTAGCAACCATAGTAGGTACCTTATGCAGATATATCCCATATAGATTCAGGTATTTAGATAGTTGCTCTTCGGTTTCTCCCGGATAGTTCCATATATTACTACTACTACCGCCTGAGTACCTGCTATACGGGCACGAGTACTGTCGCATCAGTGAGAGAGGGCTTGAAGCATGCGTCAAAGAAAATAAAGGGGTCCGACATTGTGTCGAGGGTCGCTGCCCTCCGTCTAATACTAGTTGACTAAAAATAGCTTGGGGTGGCACTCAAAAAGAATCAAAAAAAAAGACCTTGAAGATATCCTTCCCCATTCCTACACACTAGAACGCCTCGGTAATGAGTGTCCGTCCTCGAGGAACCAGCCCATAGACTAATAGAATGATAAGAAGCTCACATCGGATGGGCGTTAGTACTCATCGTCTAGGAGGCGCTTTCGCGGCTCTTGCGATAGTTCTCCTGTAGTTTTGGGCCTGATTAGCAAGCCGTGTGGACAGAATACCTGTTGGGGATGTAATACCTCTTGCTGAAGCTGGAGGCCCTCGATGACAGGAGCTAGTTCATTCAGGATCTCGTAGGCCTTCTTGTGATACTCGACCTGGGCAGCGATAAGCTCGGCCAGGTTGCGGAGAGGCTCGGGAGTGTCAAGAACCTGACGACATAAATTAGTCCGGGCCACACATCACATGCGATAGCTTTGTAGAAACGACGTACGTTCTTCATGACGCCGACGGCTTCTTCAGTCTGCGTGACAAACTCGTCCTCGGCCTTCTCGATCTCCTCCTGCGCCTCAGGGGGCAGCTCCTCCGAAGCCGGGTGCTCTTCGCGAGGCGAGGCGCCGGGCATCTTCCAAGTGGTGCCTTTGACCCGAGACTTGACAGAGTCCAGAGTCAGGCGGGCTTTCTCGACGGCCCTGCGTGCGCGCGTGGCGAAGGTCAAGTTAGTGTTCAGGGTGGTATTCCAGCCGGCCAAGAACCTGCTCTGAATCTGCGCATCCTGGGCAAGACGGGCCTCGCCAACACGTTCCTCGGCCAGGGCGTACTTCTCCAGAGCGGTGGCCAGCGGGTCTTCGCCAGCGCCGGTGTGTTGCTGGTGGAGCAGTTGCGAGCTGGCTAGACTGGCGCGGGCAATGGCATGGTTGAATGTCTTGGGCTGGGGCTTCGCGGACGGAGGCGCGGTCAGGGCAGCCTGCGCTTCGGCGGGAGTAGATGCCGACGAGAGGAGCTGGACCTTCTCGCTGACGGTGCGGCCCAGATCCTGGAAGGTCTCCTTGATGTTAGGCGGGTAGTCGTAGGCTTCGTTCGAGTATTGGGAGCTGAGACGCGACCAGCAGCGTGTTAGCAGCGGGTTGGCCGTCGCCGCCTACAGAGGCGTCTCTCGGGGAGGCTTGAGGAAGCTTGACACTCACGTCACGGCAAGCAGTTTCTGATGGACCTGCTTCAGGGCGTCGACGCGCTTCTCGAGGTCGATGTAGTCAGGGGGAAGCTGAGTCTGCAATACATGGCTGGTCAACTACTGCCGCAGCACACACACTGGCTGCCGGGTGCCGACCTTGTCCTCAGCCTGGCCGAGTTGTTCTTTGGTGTACTGAAACCCACGCGAGAGCGACGGGGTGATCTGAGACCCCAGCGAGCTGCACATGAATGCGGATCAGTCTTGTCGTCAGGATGGCAACGAGAGCGCTTGGCTGGGCCTGGGCCGGCTTACCTGAGGCTACTGCCGAAAGCCTTGAAGTCCATGTCGGGCAGGTTGTGAGTGGCTGGGCGTCGCGGATGGCACTCAAGTTCTGAAGTTGTTTAGGTTTCTGTCCAGGTAATCTTGGATGGATCCCGCCAGAGGTACCTACCTGACCAAATGCGCTTGTGGAGGTTAGAGCTCTTACTGCGTGGGTACAGTGCATTGACATGCGCCAAGATGTTTGGAGCCGGTGACCTTTTAGGGACCAGTTCTCCAACACGACCTGGAGATAGGTAACTACGTATAGGTAGATATCATATTAAGCAGGATATGCGTATAACAAGCGACAGGTCTGTCTTTTCCGAGAATTATCTCTAATTAGGCCTAGCGTTATGCTGGTTTTACTGGACAGTAGTAACAGAGACGACTTCCTAGGAAGTCGGTTACCTACCCTCAGTTTATCTGCATACTCGGTTTCAACTTAGCTAGTCTAAAGGCAGCGAGAGTTAAGCATTATCAATATATTTATATACTTGACTTACAAACTCCTTTGCTGTGTTGTTGTCCTACTATTAGGCAGCTTAGAGAACATACTATTTTTACACATCGGAGGCGTCGAGACAACTCATGTTTGTCCACCCGCAACAAGTTTAGACTTTGATGTCCACTCTAGATGACCTTGTGCATAAAGCTTACGTTTTTGCTGTGTGGTGATGTTGCAGTTATTAGATTAGTAATCACGAGATTATGGCTCTTATTACCGCAGCCATGTCATTACACTGCTAAGTCTGCAGTATAAAGAAGTTTTGTGTTATTGATTGCTACCTGTGTGCTCCTCTGTCCAGAGTATGGTTATGCGTCTGTAAATTTAACCAGCGAGGCGATCTAGCAAGCTATCTGCTGCTGATCCTCTCACTAGTTCAGTGCAAACGACTAGTAATGTTATGTAAGGCAAAGACGCAGAGCAAGCGTTTCGATCCCTGCCAGGGAGATCAAAGTGCTCCTTATGCACTCAATGTATTCCGTCTCATTGCTACCAGTTCGACAAATCATGACTATCCGCGCACATCCACCGTAAGAACGGGGAGCAAAAGGGGCTCAACCCTAGCAGCACCAAGTCTGCTTTGTTGCTGGAGAAAGCCCACACCCGGTCGCCGGATTCCACGAGGTAGAAAAGTGGCCCTTCCTAAGCCAGATACACACGCAATACACGCGTCAAGGTCATCCAGGTCATCCCGAACATGTGATTAGACATAAAAACGTGTGTTCAGTCGCCATTGATGTAGGCTTTTAGTCCCTTTTCCCTCCCCTTGACCTGTCAACTCCACCGAGCCCACAACACATCTACCCTAGAGGCAGTGGACATAATGACGATGAAGACAGATGACCTTTTCGTTGGCAGGCGACGATCCACATCAGATTCCCTTACTCGTCGCTATCGTTCGTCCGAATGGGAGAGGTGGTTTGCGGGGATAAAAACAAGATTATTGTAGTGTGAAACTTCGTTTGAAAATATTGCAATGCACTATACCAGGAACAAGTTCTGAATTGATTACTTATACACTCTGCTAGCCCGAGTATCGTTCGGGTTTTAGCAGATAGGAAGCTATGAGGCGAGGCCACATATCGTGGGGTAGAAGAGAAATTGTGTAGTCTGTGTTGAGGGAACTTCCATTGCAGTGGAAATAATTGCAATCGCCGGGTCTTCAAGTGGATTTAACTTGAAGCCCATATTAAGACTGCGCGGCAGATGCTGAAGTTGGCTGTCTTCCCCAGCCATCTCCACGAGGACGGAAGCTGCGCGCTCCACGACTAGACACTGTTCGACTCGAGGAAGTCGTACTATGATCGCCACCGTGTTCCAGCGCATCTCGGCCACCTCTACGACTAGGTCGAGAAGGATGTCGAGAGCTTCCGGTCCGGGGACCCGCCCGCCGAGGGTTACTTCCTGATCGATGATTGAGCAACGGGGCAATCACGGTTTTGGCATCAACCATGCCAGGGGTAGATATACGAATGACACTTTTGCCATGAACATATTCGAAACTGAACTTAAAAGGTTCACCACCAGCAGGGTAGACTCGTAAATCGGTAGGGGCAGGGAACCAATTGGGTTTCACTGTCTGCCATGCCGCGTCAGGGGTGTCCGATGGTAAACGAACAGCGGGGAGAGAGCCCATTTCCTGTTCTCCGAAACACTCCTCGGCCATCTCTTTACTCGTAAACGAGCTATCTTCTGTAGAGTCAGAGCCGGAAGGAGAGAGAATGGGAACATCAATGGAATCATGCAAATCCGTCATCGATGAGCCCAAAGCTATCAATTTGGCTGGGGAAGTAGACTTCTTCCCCATAAGATTATTAATCTTGCTTTGCCAATTTTCCTGTGACGCAATCTCATGAGGCTTCTGAGGAATTCCATTAAAAACTCGACCGCGGCTGACCGGACGTCCAGACACATTCGTATCAGATGTCCTTGATGGGACATTGGACGCAGCAGCAGCAGCGAATGACACAGGTGGCTGTTTGGTAGGAGGCGCGATGGGACCAGGGGCAGATGGTTGGGCAGATGGAGGGAGCCTAACCCTCGGTCTTAAGGGAGGAAGTGCAACGTGAGGCTTAGTCGCATCGCCGTCATATACTGGGTGACCATCAGCTGTCGGTGGGGGTGGTGTGGGTGACTTTGTCCGTGGAGATGGTTGTGCAGAAGGCTGCACATCCTTCGATGAGGGGAAAAAGCGAGAACCAGTGCGGGTCTGTGCTGAAGGGCCCGTTGGTGGCGACGTAGTTGAGGTGGCAGCCACCGTTGGTCTTCTAGCTTCTAGGTGTGAAGTAGCCTTTTCAGCGTCTTGTGATTCGATTGTAGGTTCTCTATGTGACTGAACATATGTTCCAACCGTGCTTCGTTTGCCCTCTCCATTTATATCCACTGAGCGCCAGGTATCTGTAAAAGTAGGCCCGGAAGCTTTATCACCCAGCGCCTCCCTCTGCTTGATTCTCTCCACTCGCCTTCGCTCATCGTCAGCTTTGATATCGAATGTCTTCCACGTATTCACAGGATTAGGTTGTGCGCGTGGGGGACCAATCGGAGGGAGACGATTCGGCTGAACTTCAGACTGCGGAGCCTGAGGAGCAGATCGCGGTGGTGCTATGGGCGCCGGACGGTGGATCATATTAGCATTTGTAGTGACATGCGAATCAGATAGAGGCGCGATATCAGCATTGAACGTTCCATTTCCCAATGATCTGTCGTTTCCAGGGGCTCCCCATACATTTCGCGAAACATTCTGATGGCTGCCGGTCCAGGTCTGGAAACGATCAGGATGTTGAGTTGTTTCAGACCACGGCACAGCAGGTTGACCGTGTGCGCTGGCTATTGACTGAGCTGAAGGCATTCGGGGTTGTTCATGGTCCATGGGTGGCTTTACAGGTCCATTTGTTACGCGCAGGTCTGATTCAACAGTCTCCTTTAATACCGTGTCGTTCGTGATAGGCTTCTCGATTTCAATCTCTGAATTGGTTGGTACGATTGATACGGGATCAGTTGATGTCTTTGTGTCAGGTACAGTCTTGGATCGTACGGCGAGGGCTGTAGGAATTTCCGTTCTTTGGATGACGCTAGGCGTGTCTTTTTTAGAGCTTTTACGCTCAGGAGCTGGACCGAGAGCTTTTAATTTCTCAGCAATACGTGCTTGCTTCGCTTCTTCCTCTCGTTTTTCCTGTTCCAGCCGCCGCCTGACCGCTTCCTCTCGTTTCTGTCTCATATACTCCTTTTGAGTAGTTTCCCAATTCGAATCAACCTGTGGCAATTCCTGGTTGTACGCATTCTGATACGGCACGGCATGAGCTTGGTGAGGCGATACAAGCGGCTGATATGGCTGAGGTGGGTGTACGCGCTGACTCGGTTGAATATTGACAGGCGCGAATGATTGTGATAAAACAGGACTCTCAACATGGCTAGAGATCGAACTAGCACGGGGTAAAAGCGGTTGCCCTTGGTTCAAGCCAAGCTCGGGTGGCGGTGGCATGTCATGTGGCTTCCCTCCAATGCGGTGTGCCAGATGGCCACTTCCTCCGCTCACATTGGACGACCCACGACGACGACCATATGGTCCTTCCTGCACACTATTCCGGCTAGTTTGAAAAGCGGCCGAGGGCTCCGCGGGCCCCTGCTGATCGTTATGAGCTTGACGCTGCAATAGAGCTGGTTGCCGAGAGTGAATATCATTTCGAGAACCTCTACGGTCAGACACGGGTTCATAACGGCCAGATTGGGAGTTGAAGAGCTCCCGACTAGGGTTGAATGGCCCATCACGATAGTTTCTGCTAAAGTCATCTGCTGCAATTTCTTTCGTTGGAGGTGGCGGAGTAGCGCTTTTAGCATTAGATGCATCCCGCAACGGGTACCTTGATAGCGGTGCTTGACTCGGCAGTTCTATCACCACAGGAGGCACCTTCTCAACCGGCGGTAGTGCAGCCCATGGCGATTTCACAGGACCAGGAGGCGCCGGTGGTTTCGCAACCAGTGTAGGCTTCTCTGGAGCACCTTTGAAAACAAGACTTTTCCCCGATGCCAGCGCGCCGGGCTTGGTAGAAGGAGATCCAGATGCACTCGAGACAGGAGCTGGTGACCTAGATTTAGGGACGAAGATCGGGTCTTTCTTAACTTTTTCGATAATTGCCGGCGGGGCGACGGGGCTTGCTGCGGCCTCTTCGGCCGGCGGCAATGTAATCTTGGTGCCGTCAGTCCACGTTATGGTGTCCGGTGCCCATTCATCATCATCGTCGATATCGGCCCAGTTAGATTGACCCTTCAGGTCCTCTGGCCCAAGACGATCCGCTAAGTGGATCCCATCGTGTTTTAACTCCTCGTCGGAACGCTTCTTGGCTTCCGGTTGAGCAGGTGCTACAGGTATGTTCGTTAGATAAATAAATTAAAAATAATTCAGCATAAGATGGGTGAACAGGTTGTGAGGCATACCACGATTGCGATTCCACACCAAGCTCGGGTCAGGTACACCAGACGTCTTGCCGTTGACGCTCAATGTCTTGGAAGCGCCACCCAGGTTACTACCGGACTTTGCGACCAACTTCAGGCGAGAGGCAGAGGACGAAGTGGTAGGCTGGGGAGTTGTTGACGCGGATCCAGCGGCGGACTCGGGGCGCGACGTCGAGTTGTTGTTGCTCTTAGACGCAAGAAACGTGCGGTTTACCGAGACAGACTTGAAGCTCTGGGGCTTCTTAGCGGTTGACATGGACCTCGAATGGCCCTTCTCACCCAGCTTGGCCAGGTCTGTTTTGGATGCTTCAGTGTCAGAGCCATCACTAACGCTAGCCTCTGCGGAGTTGACGAGTTCATCAACAATATCAGCGATCTGCTTGTTCTCGATGTCGTCGGCCGTTCTACTCTCCGCGGTGCTTAGTGGGCCGTCATCTTGAAAGTCAGACTCGGTTGAGGTAGGCTGGTTCTGAAGGAATCGCATATGTTAGCAAAGATTTGTCCCTGAAATACATGATCTGTCTTGAAGGATGAGTCGCAGACGGCAAGGCGCACAGGCAGCGCCGCGTGATGGACACTCGGACAAGGACTCCCGCTAGGCATTTACGAAGAAGGACCCGAGATCAAAGGCCGAGCAGATACTCACAGGTGATGGCTCGTTCACAGATACATCGACAGGCCCTCCAACAGTGGCTTCAGTAGCCATCATCCGGGCGTAGACAGGCGTGGTGCGCAGGCGACTTCGCGGGCGCAAGCCAACAAACAGGAGCGGGTGCGTATGTGCGCGTAGGGGCAAAAAACGTGTCTTGTGCCGTCGAACGATTCGGAGCTAGAGGCAGCGGAGTCGAAATTGGATGTGTTGTACTAAGTAAGGTTTCTGGCGGGGGAGCCCGAGGTGCAAAGTTGCGCTCGCAGGGATGCGGGAGGTGAGTCGCGGAAAGGAAAAAACAGACTCGCTCCTCGACGCACGAGGAGGTGTTGTGTACAAGATGTAAATACAAAGGTACAGCGAAAAGGATTCAACGCATGTCCTTCGTGGTGGTTGTAAAAGTTGCCGCGAGTCCCAAGCTCTTGGCTCTTGGTTGACTGTAAAAAGTGGAGAAAGGTCTGGACAACTGATCACTGGAGAGGCTGAGTACAGCAGCTGCCAGCCGACGGAAATGCTGACCCGACAGCCGCAATGTTGCCTGAGCAGGTGGCTGCCAACAACCTTAATCAGTGCCCGTCTCTCTCAATGCTTTTGAGGCTCATTGAATCCGTCATCCAACTACAGGAAGATACCTGGCCTGATACCTGGTACCTAGCCAACACTTTACCTTTACATTACCTATCAATGCGCTCTTTGTACCGAGCTAGTGGCATTGGAAGGCCAAACGGAGAAATATCAACACATCCCTACCTATAGGGGCATAGATCATACACACTGGCGGTCCATGTATGCACAGGAGGTGCGCACATTATACACATTTTCTCGTAAATGTAAACAGCAAAGATAGAAAAATGCAGGTCACGGAAAGAAACAGCAGCACGGTGATGAAGATAGTAGAGAAGGTGAGCGGCAGTCAACGCACTGAACAGAGAAGGGAATGAGGCCGATAATCATTTGACTGACTGTCGGCGGTGGGCAATTGGACAGTTGAAACCTTCAGAAGGTGGCACGGACCAGAACAAAGGGAATTGATTTTAATATGATATAAGGTCTTCTCGCTTTGCTAGTACACGGCAGCCTACAATGCAGCGCCAATCATCTTATATACAATGACGTCCATTGTACCCTTCTATTCTTGACTCAACATCTAGTGTGCGTTGTTCTTGTGGTGGCCTGGCCGAGAGTTAGCAGCTGGTAATAGGATCTCTTGTAGCTCGCCTAGATGTTGCCGACTTACGCAGGTGGAAGTAGTATGTCATGGGATATCCTACAACCAAAATAAGGGCAATGGCGTGGACGATAGCTGCCAATCTTGGCGTCAGTACAAAAATGCTCTTCTCTCAATAGACGGGGAAAACGGAGCAGACGTACGCTTGGCAGTCGGGTTCTTGCCGAAGTGCTTGGCCTGGTATCGGCCGAAGAGACCGGAGGGCTTAATCTCAGGAGCAGGACCCCGCGGGAGCTTCTCGTAGAAGTTGACCACGCGCTTCATACGGACAGCATCAGGGGCAGCACCAATAGCCTAAAAACGCTGTCAGGACTCTCTCTTGCCGTTGCTTCACGCTTGTTCCCCTATCCTCTTGCAGTCGCAATTCCAAGCCCTCGGGCCAATCATGCCATTGAGCCGTGCGCGGAGGGGTCTGACCATGGAAACAGCTAGAGATCAGGATATAGATACGGGAGAACGTACGCTAGGCGAGGCAACCTGAAGGCAGACGGGTTAGCATCGGCATCCGAACGAGCCATTGGTCCGACAAACCTTGGGTGGGATGAGGGTTGAAAGACCCCGACGAGCAACGAAACTCATGGCGGCGGATGCGAAAAGTCGGCGCGAGGAGGAGAGAAAAGAGAGACCGGATACCAGGTGGCGGTTGACTGGCGACTAACACACGCAATTGGCGGCTGTGTGATGGATGCGTCGTTCGATGAAGCGGGCTGGATTGGTGGTGTTTCGGTCGGCGCTTGAATTTGAGGTGAGTACCTGCAGAAAAGACCTCGCCCGCTGGTTGTCGGCACCTGCAGGCTGGTCTTGCCGCCCCAGCCAATCACAGCATGCGCTCGACCCACCCTAGCCGACCTACCACCAAGCTTGCTCAACGCTCCTCTGAGGCTCAATCCACTCACTCACTACTCACTGTCACCTCACCTCACCTACCTACTGCCACAGTTTGTCGATTGACCCGCGCCGATCGGGCCACCAACTCGCGAGAATGGCGTCCTTACGAGCACACTCGGCTGCTCGGCTACTGCGAGTTTCAACCCCGACGACGAGCCGGCCTGCCTTTGCCACAGCCCAGCGACGACTAAAATCCAACAACGCTTCGACCTCCCTTACCCAGAGCAATCTGCCTACTCCCCCCGAAGTCCGACCTGCCAACTCTCCCGATTATGGTGTTCACATCGATAAGGCTACGTCGTACGTCTCACCCGCCGCCTAGGGTATACCCCAACCACCATATTGATGAGCATGTATATATAGAACATATACCCCCGTACCGAAGCGGGTTATGGATGGTAGCGAGGACACCGAGAGTGTTCCTGCTGCTGTTCTTTCGGGTGCGCCTATCGAACTCCAGGCAAGGACTGTTCGGTATGTGAGCCTAAATATTGATATTCTCCCTTTCCGGACGATTCAGCGCTCTAAACAATGGTGCAGCATCTATCAGCCATCCAAACCCGCGACGCAGTCTGGCACGTGGGGCGCCCATCATTGGCGGATGGATTGGGATGTTCTAGCGAAGGGACATCGATGGGAGAACCCGTTGATGGGATGGCAGTCGTCTGGTGATTTCATGCAAGGCACTAGAATCGAGTTCAAGACCAAAGAGGATGCCATTCGCTTTGCCGAGAAGCAAGGGTACGAATACTTTGTTCAAGAGCCTAAAGCGAGGACCTTCACTCCCAAAGCTTATGCCAACAACTTCTTGTATACACCAAAGAAGCTTAAGCTTGTCCGCGCCAAGTAGATTAAAAGATTGGGGTGGATAGTTGTACATATAATTAGACAGTGGTATCTTGAACGCATCGCATAATGCATTGAATCACATCGTCAGAGTCCTCACGGCCTTGCTAAACTGGTTTCATCCCTCCTGTCTGCTCATTATGAAAGCCCCGAGATGATACCTTGTGTCCCAAAATGACCCGTTTCGTATCCGAACGCACTACCAACGCCGCCCAGACCAGCGCCTCAAAGCTCCAATAAAAAGGCCGCAAGGCTATCGTCATATGTTGTAAGTCCCCTGAACGTCTTCTAGGCGTCAAAAGTGTAACCCATTGAGCATTATATAAGTCCAAGGGTTATTTTAGAGCCATTAACGTGCTGGCTGCGAGGTCCGCAGAAGGTGCATAGGTTATTGAAGTGCACCTCATCATTCAACGGCCAGCGTTTTGCGTCACACTCTACCCGTCACGTCATACGTAGCTCGCTGGCGCATACTAAGTTGTTATCATCGGCTCATGACCATTGGAAATAGCATCATGTCGGTCGTTATCATCGCCATCCAGGCCTAGCTCTATAACTCCGGGTAGGTCCTTTTTAGTCTCCTTACGTGTGACTTCCTCACTCCATACCCTCATTTGCACAAGCTGCCGGATGGCTGCCTCCTTACGTTGTTGCTGATACTCAAGAATCGCTTGATTCACCTGATCGGCTACATCCCTCCGCAGGCCCGGCTGCAGAAGGGCGGATAGTGATGGGTCTAAAGAGTCATCCTGGGGAAAGACAAGAAGGGACATGGTTTTCTCCAGGTCTTCAAGAAACTGTGGCTTAGTTGTCGCTTTGGGACCCAGCTTGATTTGTGCAAATTTTAATGCATCTGAAATATCCCGGTCTGGACTATTGTTGCAATTCCGAATCAGTTCGACTAGTTGTAACCGCAACAGTGCAAATAATAATGAGTCATCGTTATCTAGGATCTTCTCAACAGTTAGTCCAACGATTCAAAGCAAGAATCGTGATATAGAGAAGTTGGTATTAAGCGCTCATAGAAAAGTGGTTGTTTCTCATCAGTGACCCGAGGGTCAATATGAGTGGTGCATGTAAAACTCGTGTTCTAATCATAGCAGAGATGTGCACAATGGGGGAGACGGTATGCCTTACCGATGGGAACACTTGATTCAACTCCTGCAGTGCATTTTCGATCTCTCCCCTATGTATGAATTTCTGGATCCTTAAACGCTGCTGGATTGCCGACGTCGGTTGTTGGGGCTGGAGATTAGCCTCGGATGAGAACTTGGCGGCCGCGTTAGGGTACCCGGCAACGGTGAGGTAGTCGAGGATTAATGCATTGATATCACTTTGGCATACACATGTTAGCCAACATATTGCCTTGATAGGAGGACAGCAGGTAACCAGAACTGATAGCAAACTTGGATCAGAAAGAAAAAAAATAAAATCGTTCTCCGCATGGTGTACTCAGAGAGATTCCCATTGATAATTCGTTACATCATGACAAGCAGAAGCGTGAGGAGGGTACCATAAACCAGTGGATTGAGATTTACCTTTTGGGTGTCTTGACATCCTCGACTTGCCGTATGAAGTCATGCTTAACAGTAGTCGCAGTGGATGTTGACGAGGTCTGCGCAGGAGAAAAGTCAGTGTTGTCATGAAGACCGAGCCGCAGGCTCCAGGACAGGATTGTCATACCATCATGTCAACCAGAGACACGAGTTGCGCTGCACTAAACATTCGACAGTGACTGACTGTAGAGAAAAGAGAAAAGAAGAAAAGAAAGCAAGGAGCAGGTTCAGGTGTAATCTAGAGTGCAGAGGTCGGGGCCTCGACTTTGGTGCATAGTTCGTTGGACTATCCCGCTGAGACTGATGAAGGGAAGATGCAAGAGAAAGAGAGGCGAAGCTTGCACATCGAATTGGGTAGTGGTGGAAAGAAAGAACATTGTCCTGCAGCTGCTGGTCCAAGCTCCTTGCATGTGGCTTAGGTCCACTATCTTTATCTACACCAGATAGGAGCACTGAAGCTAGTAGGTCCACTTGACTCAGTACCTAGGTCGCCCACTCAGGAAAGCCATAGGTCGTAGGCAGTCTCGGCAGTGTTAGCTGAGCGAGGCAGCAAGGGACCTGCAGCATGCAACTGTGGCTGTGCTTCTGGCTGTGCTTACTTTACATCAGACATGGTAGCTTTCAGCCAATCACATCCAATGCCCTATGGTCACCTCCAATGCAGCAAGATCTTTTTCAGTCGAGCCCCCCGAGCCCCCCAGATAAAGCAGGACGGACTAATTATTATTGAATAATGCAAATCTAGGTAGATTTAGTCGGTGCAAATTAACGAGGCATACGCTCTCCTTTCTCTCTTTAATTTCCTTAAACAGACTGATATAGTATTATCTCGCCGGACGGTGCCGTTCTTTTTTACAGACTTTTCCTTCACAGCTCTCTCCCCCAGATCCTATCAGCCCCCATATGACCCGGCTGTCTTGGCAGGCATGTAACAGCTGACGTCTGCTCGCGTGTGTCCGTCGTCGATCTACTGCTAAATAGGACTCGAGATCCGCCCATTCCTCCCGCAAAGGTTGAACGAGTGTTTTCGTATCCAAGCTCATAAGGTTCTGGTATCATACAATAGTAATGGATAGTGGCAGCCGCTCTCTGGCCCGCGTGGCCGACAAGAGCGCTTCCACCATGGCTAAACGTGCACACTACAGCCCGCCATGGGCCGACCTTAGCATTATTGGCATTGCTGGAAGCTCCGGTTCAGGCAAATCAACCCTCTCGCAGGCTATCGTGAGCAAGCTGAATCTCCCATGGGTGGTCATCTTATCAATGGTTGGTCATAGAGGACAAGGTCTCTGTGGGTCCTGGTTGTGCTAACGCAGCACAGGACTCGTACTACAAGCCCCTTGACCCCGACTCATCCAGGAAGGCCTTCATGAACGAATATGACTTTGATTCTCCCGAAGTAAATATATCATTCCGTGTGAAATGTCCGGTTTGGTGTTGATGCAGCCTATCACAGGCCATCGATTTCGACGCATTGCTCGAGACCCTTCAGGACTTAAAGGCTGGGTAGGTGCAACTTGCTGATGCTTCTCGACGAGAGATCTCCCGGTCTGTATCACATGGCCCGTACTAAGCCGACACCTAGTAAACGTGCCGAAGTTCCAGTATACTCTTTCGAGAAGCATCAGCGATTGGAAGAAACGACAATCATCTATTCCCCACACGTTCTCATTCTTGAAGGCATATTCGCTCTGTATGACCAACGGGTAATGGATCTTATGGACATGAGAGTAAGGGTTGGCCAACACACTTTCGAATGTAGCAATGGTGTTGATCCGATAACAGATATACTGTGAAGCAGACGCAGATACCTGTCTATCCAGACGAAGTTAGTACTCGTACGGTGATTATGTGCGAGGTCATTATCTTACTATGCCGGCCCTTTAGTCTTGCGCGATGTTAGAGACCGAGGACGAACCGTAGAGGGCTGTATCAAGCAGTGGTTCGGGTATGTTAAGCCGAATTACGAGAAGGTAGGCTATGTTCCGTCCAGATCCAACCGCTTGGTCAACTTACTCGTCCCGCAGTATGTCGTACCGCAGAGGAACCATGCCGGTATGTAGTGAATACGTGGCATCCTATATCATAACGTGTACTAAAAACATACAGATATCATCGTGCCCAGGGGAATTGAAAACCGGGTGGCTATGAGTAAGTCGATGTAGCATTCAGAGAACGAAAAATTGCTGATTATATCGTAAAGCTATGGTTACTCAGTACATAGAGAGGAAGTTATTGGAAAAATCTACACATCACCGTGCTGCGTTGAAGAGCTTGGAAGCTGGATTCGAAAGCGAACCCTTATCAAAGCGTGTAGTCATTCTTCCGGAGACCCCCCAGCTCAGGGGCATGAACACGCTGATCCAGGATATCGATACGTCCAGCGAAGATTTCATTTTCTACTTTGACAGGTTCTCCTGTCTGCTGATTGAGCAGTAAGCGGTTACTGAACCCCCTATAATAACTATGACGGACTAAAACGAAGTACAGGGCTCTGAATAACGTTCACTTCAAAGAGTTGACTGTTGAGACTTCAAGCGGAATACCATATCACGGTCTGGCCCCTAAGGGTGAAGTGAGCGCTGTGTTAGTCCTTCGAGGTGGAGCGACGTTTGAAGCAGGGCTGAGAAGAGTGATCCCGGATTGTCGCACTGGGCGGCTCTTGATCCAATCCAACGTGAGGACCGGGGAACCAGAACTGCACTACTTAAAGCTGCCCAAAGAAATCAGCGAACATGAAAGCGTGCTGCTCCTCGACTCGCAGATGTCGAGCGGCGGCTCTGGTCTAATGGCTGTTCAAGTCTTGGTTGACCATGGCGTACCACAAGACCGCATCGTCTTTGCTACATATTCCGCTGGGCGCGTTGGCTTACATCGCCTAACCAAAGTATTTCCAGAGATCGCGGTGGTGGTTGGGAACATGGTGCCAGACATTGAAGAGAGATGGGTCGAGACCAGATACTTCCGCTGCTGACCGCCTGAGTCAGCTGCCCATGATAAAATATAGGATACAGCTAAACACCTCACCTAAGTTCCTAGGTAGGTAAGTAATCAGCATTTGCGTTTCGGATATAGCCGCATAGCGTCCTGGCTTTCAGACTTTTTATTGAGTAGGCATAAATGTCCAATGCATTGTCAGCAGATGAGCCTCGGCGGTCGTCAATCTCATTAGCTCGATGCTGCTCGTATAGAATTGGCCAATCAGGGCCCCCAGACTGAACAGCTGAGCTGCCCCTCTACACATATGAATGTCGTTTAACAACTTACATATATAATTCTTGTCTAATAAGTATGTACTTAGTAGGTAAGGTCTATTATATTCCCGTGCTGCAGAGTATTTGTTTTGAAAAAGGTTATATAAACGACTCGATTCGCCCGTAATCTCCTGCCTTCCCGTGTCTCTATTCCTCATCACTCCAATATACTTCCTATCTTCATCGGTTCGTCTTTCTCCTCCGACTCTCAGTCCAATACGCTCGAAAAAAGAGCCGGCCGAATATCACTTCTCACAATGCCTGGAGAGAAGCCTGTCCTCGTCCTCTGTCCTGGGGCGTGGTGCGACCCGGCATATTTCCGATTCACTACAGACATCCTCACAAAGGCCGGCTACACTTGCTTGACAGTCTCTTTACCCAGCGTCGGTTCAGAACTGAGACCCAAAGATGCACCCCCCATCACCCACGGCCTACAGGCAGACGCCCAGGCTGTCCGAGACGTCATTATCCCACAGCTTGATGCAGGGCGTAATGTTGTCGCCGTTTGCCACAGCTACGGCGGCGTGGTGACCGGTGAAGCAGTCAAGGGCTTAGACCGAGCCTCACGCGGCCCCAACACTGGTGCCGTCATCCGCCTGGTGTATGTAGCCGCCATTATTCTAGATGCCGGCGGCCAGGTGTGGCCCAACGGCGTCGTGCCAGAGAACGAGTACATCGTTGAAGGCGAGCTCTGTTGGCGTGCCCCCGAGGCGTCGGATCCCGCGGTCTGGCTCACCGGCTGCAATGAAGAGCAGCTGGCGCTCCTTACCTCGTCCGTACGCAGCCATCAGTGGAAGTGTTTCGTCGATTACGTGACGTATGTCGGCTGGCGGGACATTCCCAGCACGTATGTGCGTGCCAAGAAAGATCTCATGCCAAACATGATGGCCGTGGCACCTGAGGGTCACAAGTTCGAGGACGTCCTTGAAGTCGATGGTGACCACTTCGCGTTTACCAGCGCCCCGGAGGAGGTGGCGGATGCTATTCAGAAGGCTTCGGAGAAGGCTGTTAGCAGTATCGCCTAATACTGGTGACAATCGACACCATGCGCATCACATTAGTGATGCTGCTGTATGATCATTTCAAACGATGAATTCTCTGCTTATTTACAGGATATTTACATTGTACATGGATAATAAAATATGTATAACTAACTAACTACGAATAGATTTACAATGAAAATTTAAAATATTTGGAAGCTTCAGTGTCATTCGTGATTAAACAAATGTCTTGGATATAGCCATTCAGTTTTTAAAATCAAATGAACATTGGCTTCCCATTTAGAAAATTCTTGTTGAATAGTGTTATCCTCGAGACTTTAATCAAGGATTATACTAGATGGAACAAAGCAGATAAATAAACATCAATTGCCTGCGTTTATTTAAGTCGCAGATTAATGCTAACATGCTCGTCATGCAATCCACGTTAGTATCCGCGCTTAGGTCATCTTAATTCAAGGCGTATCGTTGTGATTGATTGTAGTGCTCATCGTCCTATTTACGAACTTCACCACCCTAATTAGAGATCTTGAGCTCCGTCTTCTCCAAGGCCAATTCGCCAATAATAGATATATTGCAGAAAGTTTTATAGCATTAAATAATTCCTGGAAATTCCGCCTAATTCAGTTGCGCAGCTCAATGGCCATCAGAGAATCAACGCCATACTCCAATAAGGATTTTGTCAAATCAATTTCTTCAGGAGATATACACAAAGACTTCGCCAGTCAAGATCCTAGACCTCTTAAGGCTATCTTAGATTTATAGTCGAGTCTGTTGCTTGCTAAACAATGTGCCCGGGTTTACAAGCGGTATGTTCGCGGGTGACTCACCTCGGCGCTAACTACTCTTTGAAACCCATCCATTAGGGGGTTGTAACATTTGCCGAGGCGGAGGTTGGCCTTGCATCGTGTCGAAGTCGGCTGGTGTTAAGCACCAACAACTAATTGTACCTTTTCTGGAAGTGGTATGGGGAGAGAATAACTGCAGTGCATTTCGAGTAGGGCTAGAAATCGCTCTTCTTTGATAAGATCGTGTTTTTTCTCAGGAACCTCGCCTTTGGGGTAGGTAAAGACACTTATTGTTGTACGAAGGTCCTAAAACCCTCGGGCAACTATCTAACTATATACAAATGTCTCTTTGTACTCTGTGACAATATGACAACGAGTTTCAGTTATAGATGACTTCCCTGAACCAAATTTCATGAGTAAGGATATATAACAAGAGCTGGTTTAGGGCTTGGAATTGACTCTATTTCGAATACAAGAATCACTTATGGCTGCCTATGGCCTTGATCATTCGGATTACTTCCCATTCTGGCGGTTGACCTTGACTCTATATTATATACAACACGGGTCGGTATTCTATAACGTCGACCTCTGTCTCTATGTCTCGATTAAACGACGGCTAAATATCACGCAAAACATCGTCAATATTACAAGAACACGCGCAAAAACGTCTCCAAAACTTGCAGCCTCAAATTCAAGACGCTTAATATGATAGGATACATTTCTCACATGCTTCTAAAGGTACTATCCCCAGGAAGCTGATCCCGAAATGGTATTGTGAGCAGTTAGATGTATTCACGCTTGCTGAGCCCACCCACAGGACATTAATATTTGCTATACCAACGAAAGATCCACATCATTGAAGTCGTCTTCTGATCAAGATCACGGTTCTGGCTGCTGGTGATTCTAGTAATAAGCAATATTAGGAACTCAGTACGAGAGCGTCTGCTGACTCATTGTGGCGGTGCGGCGGTTCTGCCCTCTCTTCGTAGCTGCTGGGCTTCTGTTTTGCCATTGGCGTATTAACCTATTATAATATGATTGTAGCCCACAAAAAACATGCAATACTAAGACAAACCCTGTAGCGTATTAGGTTTTCCACCTTAGAGATGACAACAATCACACTTTCAAGGCTTTATGAAAGGCAAAATGAAGGAACAGTTGCGCGGAATCAATTGATCAAAATGACCAGAATCAGAATAATAGAATCGCCAGTTGTACAGAAGAAAAAATCGATAAGTGTCCCTTCGCCGTGCCCGTTTCCTGCTCTATCAAGCCTCTTATTTATGCACTTCGTGATCCTGTGACCTTATTACATAATCCCATAGATCCGGTTCGATACCGACCGTAATTGTGTGACAGACCCTGAGATGCTTCTCATCTCGTGCTTTCAAAATATCTCCTAGAATATCCTCATTTTATTGAACCCTAAGCCCCGGTATTTTACCTCAAATTAATCTGTTCCATTTTCTTCAGCCTCTCCCCGGGAGTCTTTCTAGTTGAGACCACCATTGCGATGTGTTGCGTGCTCCTGTGGGGCCGCCGTGTTAAGAACTTCTTGTGGCACATTCGCATCCTTCTCAGAGTCGGAACTCTTCTCCTGATAATCAATGCCGAACTCAGTGTTGATTTCTTCGCGCAGTGGTATCTCCTTGATCACCAGCGCAACGATAAATCCAAGGAGGCTAAATCCTAAGGCGACTTGCCAAGAGAGTTTTAAAGAATCGACGTAAATACCAACTACGACAGCTTTGAGTTCTGGGTCTGAGTTGAATGACTGTATGAATTCTTTACTCGCAAGCGAATAAGCCCCTCCGTTGGCAAGTGTCGCCCGGAGGGTCGGGTCGGATACCCGGCCCAAAAGATTGTTCACTCGCGAGTTGAAAACCGCGCTAGGAATGGCCACACCCCAGATACCGCCGAAGGATCGCAGAAAACCCCAGGTTGCTGTTGTTACTGCTGTATCTGCCTCGGGTAGTGGGGCCTGGATAGCAGGGAGAGTTGTTGTAAATAACACTCCTAGTCCCGCGGCCACAAGAATCTGAATGCCTACCCAGTAGCCCACAGCCGTTTTCGAGTCTAATCTAGTCAGAAGACCATACCCGAGAGCGCATAAGGCAAAGCCGATAAAGTGCCACGGTCGATAGTGACCGTACTTGGAGAGGGCAGTGCCAGCAACCATGGCGAACGGCAACGTGCCAATAGCGGATGGTAGAAGACCAACTCCCGAGTCCGTAGGTGTTTTTTCAAGAACCGACTGAAAATAGACAGGCAGGTAATAAGTGATCCAATACGTAAGGATACCGTGAAGGAACGTAAGGCCAAACGCGCCGAGTGAAGTCCTGTTGGAAAACATGCGCATCGGCATAGTAGGCTCTGGAATCAGCTTGCTCGACTCGAGGACAAGAAACCCTGTCAACCCCGCTAGACCAAGAATTAAAGGGACGAGCGCTCTCGCCGAAGACCACGGCCATTCAACACCGCCATAAGTTAAAGCAAGTAAAATGGCGACAACAGAAGCGATTAGGAGGGCGTTCCCAACGAAGTCCACACGCCTAAACAAGTTCTTTGCCGAGTCTTTGGTATATTTGACGCGTAGGAAAAAGAAGAGGAGCACTAGCGAAACGCCAGCGACAGGGAGGTTCAGATAGAATATCCAACGCCATGTCGACCTCTGTGCGATTGCACCTCCAACAACAGGTCCGATGGAGACTGCAACGGCGAACGCAATGAATATGACCCCAATGAATTTGGACCTGTCACGCAGGGGTACTAGGTCGCAAACAATCAGTTCTACCAGGACATTGATGCCGCCGCCGCCGACGCCCTGGATTGCCCTGCCGCCGATCAGAATATTGAGATTCTTCGCCGACCCAGAAACTGCCGATCCGACGGCGAACAAGAGCGTAGCTATCAGTGTCAAGCTCCGACGCCCGAATATGTTGGCGGTCTGGCCGTAGATGGGCTGGAACGCCGTCGATGTGAGGAAATAAACATTGCCGACCCATGGATAGGCTGGACTTGCGCCAAGATCGTGTATGATAGACGGAAGTGCAGTGGAAATGACTGAGATATCCAAAGCCGATAAGATAGACGTGATGGCAAGGCTTCCGAGAATCGTCTATGTTTAGCAATATATTAGCAGAAATACAATTAGTTCATTGAGTCTGGTGAAGAGTTGATAGCAAACAGTTAAGCTGTGGGATAAGGGGAGCATGATGTTGAGAAAAGAGAGGCAATCTCCTACCCAGAAGCGCCAACCATAATGAGGTTTCTGATCGGTGTTTGAGGGAGGATCGTCAGACATACCGAGGTTCAGCTATGCCGTATCTGCTCAAGCGCTAGTAATCGATTTGCTGGAGGTGCGAGTGAATCATTCAAGGGTCTTTTGTCGTGTATGGCATGTTTTTCTTCTACTGCAGGCGGTATATAGCCAATCTTCGGAACGTTTTTGCTGCATGTAAGCTCGATACCGGGGGTGAGGTTGCTCCGATTTGGAGTATCGCATAAGTGGATGCAACATTGGCCTATGACTTTCGGGCACCGACGCCTGTGCCGCAAGGTTGGGTTGGTTTGGAAAAAGAAGCCGGAGACTTTCCAAACATAGCGGCATGATTTTTCCTCCGGTCGTCCACTCCTGGCCTTCGCTTACAACTGGTCTACATGTAGGTAAGGAGCCGGCTGTCATTCAGATGGATAGCCAGCCGGTTCAGACATAACAGAAAGCCTGGATAATTCGGGTGTTCTTAACATATTCTAACCGTGCCACATCCAAACCATTGTTCCTATGCATTGGGAGGACAGTGTTTTGGACCGGTGTTGTGACCCTCAACACAGTTGTTGTACCCATTGCCGCCCACTCCGCGAACCAGTTCGCCACATGGGTTTATAATAAGGTCAAGGGCGAGCCCGCTGCAGTCGAAACCAAACGAGACCTTACCGAGAAGCTGGCCGAGAAATGGTTCGAGGATGAAGAGACCGTAACGTATGGGTGGAAGCCGATTCTCACTGCTCGAGACAACGATACCCTGCACATCTATAACATGACAGCCACCTACGATAAGGGTAGCGGCTCTATGACCCAGGCTGAGATTACTTTTGACGGCGAAAACTCCTCTGTCAGCCACGTTGTCAAGCGCGACAGAGTACCAATTACCATCACCTACTACACGGTCACCGGCCATGAGGAAACTATACTCTCGTATAGCGACCTTTTCAACCTCTTCCTCGAAATTTTCATCTTGTCTCCGGATAATGTCGGCTCCGAATGTGGTTACGCTTCCAACACTGGCGCATGGCATGGCGCTTTTAAAGCGACAATTTCTGGCTCTCCGGATGCAGGTCCTTGCGTGGCAGAGAGACGAGTCTAAGCTAGTCTCAGTACTTCAACTTGAAATATCTTGGACATACCTAGGTCGTGTACAATAGCTACTCTACATGGTATATAGGACCATGTTCTCAGATGTTGAGACCAATCTTGGTCCTATGCTTCGGTCAGACTTTAGACTCTTCTTTTGGCTTCGAAATTGCAGTGTCCGACAAATCTCAATGGAATTAGTTCGTCTAAGTTAACAAGGGGTCAAGTCTGGAGTAAAGCGGGAGTTGAAATCGCTGAGTCGGAATCTTTACTTTAGCGTGCAACATGTGTGCTATCATTGAAGCACTCTAACTAGTTTGTTGTCTCTGTAGTGCCGCCCATTAATTAGTATAACTCTACCTAATCATAGACTTGTTAAAATCATTTCTTTAATATGGATACACGTAAAAACGTCCCAATCATACAACCTAGAAGGCCGACATAGCAACAGGAAAACATGGCGGCCAAGGTATCTTCCATGCAAACCTTTATATGCTCGTGTCATATCATCTGGCAAAACAGCGCCATGAACTCCAGATACCGCAATGCTATACCTCCCTGATGGCGTCGTCATAAGCATACACGCCATTACAGACTCGTAATCTAGTTATCGAAGAGATGACAGCTGAACTCCGTTTCGGCTTCTCTCTTAGTATTTCACAAGACCCGGCCTTAATATTCTTCAATTGCACAGTTGGGATGAAGCACGTAGACAACCTTCTGAGAGGGCTCTGCTACAGCTTGAGCATCTTCGGCGCCTTCCTCGGCTAAGCCATCGCCGCGTACGGCCATGAGAATGTTGTCCTATCATTACCGAGGCGCGTTAGCAATGAGGTTCAGTAGAATAGTTTTTTTGGGAATCAAAGGTTTATGTAGGCAATGCCCCGTACTGATAGGCGGTTTGGCGAAAGGAAAATAAATTCTTGATTTGCAAAAGGAACGTACCTTGACCATCTTCTTTAATACCATCTTCGCAACGCTCATCTCACGATGGTAATCCTCTTCCCCGTCGAGCTCATCTTCCTTCTGCTCAAGATACCACTGGATGAGATCCTCGCCGTTGACGCCCTCGCCAGCGCCACTAGCCTCATCGTCGTTGACGCGCGAAACGATTAGATTCACCATGGCAATGTACTTCTCGTATGTGATAGCTGTTTTCTTGCGCGCAGCAGCACTAGACCCGCTAGCCTCGGCTTCGACATTTTCATCGGCCATCGTCTCATCACCTTCGACGTCCTGATTCTGCGAGGACGCAGCAGCGACAGTGCCTGATGCCTCGTCTGCTGCTGCAATGAGAGCAGCTGAATCTTCAGGGTCATCGTACTCATCCTCCATCTCGACATCGTCGTGTTCAACGGATATAATACTCTGGCGTAGCAGATTGAAAGCCTCGTCTACAAAGTCAGGGACGATCTCCTCCACACAGTTAGCCTTGGCAATTGCCTCGGACAGACGAATTAGACTTTCTAGCTGTCGGACGGTGATTCGATAGCTGTTTTTGCCGATTCCGCCTTGGGCATCGTCGGCACGGAGCTCTTTGTACTTGGCTACGAGGCGTTCCTTGGCCTCATCTGTGACCTCTGGCCGAAATGTCCGAGCGAAGCGGATATACCTCTGCAGACACTCTGTGCTAAACTCGGGTTCAATAGCACTATCGCGCAGTGCGTGAATACCCACAATGTGCTCGGCTAGGTGGCGGTCGACCGATTCATTACATTCATCAAGAATGACGAAAAATAAATCGAAACGCGACATGATAGGAGCCGACATATTGATATTTGCGCGAAGAGTCATTTTACGGTTATAACGTCCGCCCACAGGATTAGCGGCAGCAAGGATAGATGTTCGCGCGTTAAGAGTGGCCTGAATACCAGCTTTTGCAATAGAAATTGTTTGCTGTTCCATGGCTTCGTGGATAGCGACTTGGTCGGCAATGTCCATCTTGTCAAACTCGTCAATGGCACAAATACCGTTGTCCGCCAGCATCAAAGCTCCAGCTTCAATAGTGAATTCGCCAGTCTCTTCGTCCTTGACCACGGCCGCCGTAAGACCAGCCGCCGAAGAGGCTTTACCTGACGTGTATACTGCTCGTGGGGCGAAAGAACAGACATATTTTAGAAACTGGGATTTCGACGTCGATGGGTCTCCGACGATACAAATGTTGATATCACCTCGTAAAGCCATCCCCTCTGCAGTATTTTTATGGACACCCGACATAAGTTGTAGCAAGATACCTTTCTTGACGATCTCATGGCCGTAGACTGTTGGTGCGATTGATTTCACAAGCCGTGAGTAGATATGATCACTGTGGACCATTTCACGAAGCTCCTCAATTTCACCAGGAGTCATTGAGTTCAAAACAGCGGCCTGCGCATCCTCTACAGACTCGGCAGTCTCGGCTGATGCCTGTGTCATGGAGTTGATGATTTCGTTGACCTGTCGGCTTGCTGATTGCCCAGGAGTAGTGGTGTCGGGAGTTACCATGTTGGCAAGGAAAGCGAGACGGTAGGTGAGATCACGCACACCCAGGGATTTGAGGCCGGAAACACCATTGCCACCAACATCGTTATTGCGGGGTGCGTTGCGGTCATCTCGGAAAGCTGAAGGACGAACACCGGGGAGACCGAGCTGGCTGACGTCTGGGACGACGATCAACGCACCCGTGAATATGCACCGTTCACCGGCCTTGGCACGGTCGACTATTTCGCCACGGAGGATGACATCCATGGTTCGGGGCATACTACCAGTCGGTATTTCCGAACTGTTCTCCTGGATACGCACCTTTTGCCAATCAACGAAGGTACTCTGTCGAATATCGAGCTGCCAGGCTAAACGGTTGCCACACTCGGCATTGGGACATTGTGTGGGCTCAGTATATCTAAACGTCTGCTCAACGTTAGGCACGGTATTGCGGCAAGCCTCACAATTAAATGTGGCCAATGACAACTCGGGCCGAACTTCCGAAGTTCGTGTCACTGTACCAGAAATGGACAGCAGTTGGCCTATGTTCTTGGCTCGCAGACTCCGGATTCTGGACACCAGAGGGAGATTGTAGAAAGCGATAGCAAAAAGCTTGTCGGTCTGCTGGTTGGCTGTCTTGCTCCCCTGCGACTCAGATTGGCTTGCAGAGCCGACATTACTCGCGCCGGAGGTAGTCTGATTGCTCGATGTTGTGGGTTGCCGATGCTCACGGAAGTACTGCGGTTCGTGCTTGGCTATCATGTTGTGTAGGGCGTGTGTAAGAAAGGGGAGGAAGCGGTAGTACTGCGTGTTGATGGCATTGGCGAGGCCACCGTTCTGGTATGAGGCCACATGGTCGTAGTTGACGTAGAAGGTCGAAAGTTGGTATATGCGCATGTTGTGAATCTGCGCAATGTAGAACCTATCTGTAGTTCTGCTCGAGCCGGGCTGTTGCCCTGATGCAACGGGGTCCTCGATGTACCTGAGACCGTCTTGTTAGTGGCGTCCATGGCATGAACAAGCATGGCAACCGCAGCAGAGAAGCCACAGCACAGAAACCGCAGCAGGCCCAGAACATACTCTTCAATGAAGTTTTCAAAGTGCTCTTGCACCGTGATGCCAATCCTGTCCTCCACCCGAGGAATGGTGGAGGGGTCGTGGCGTCTTCGTATGTGTCCGGGGATCTGGTCATCTGCGAAGCCCTCACCCTCATCGTCGCTGGGCGCAGCTAGGCTCTCGGACGGGGGCGCTCGCGGCCTGGCTGAGGATCCCCGCTGGTATTGTCTCGGCTTAGGCGTTGTCGCCGGCCCCGAAGGCGCATCTGACATGAAGCCGGCGTCGCTTGGCGTCGCCATTGTTGTGGATTTCTATTGTCAATATGTGCTGATGCTACAGGCTTAAGGAAGAAGATCACGGTTGCGTAGAAACGAGTGGAAGAGGGTCGGGCGGGCTGACAGACACGTAATCGCAGATCGCTATGCTGGGGGACTAGTAAAGGGCGGATAGAAAATGCAAGGCCAAAGAGGGTGGAGGGGGCAACTAGAGAAAAGTCGCGTCGCGTGTTTTCGTGTTTTAATTGGAAGCTCAAGCGCGTTAAGTGGTTGCATGGTTGGCTAGGTAGTGGACCCAGATAACAGATAAGCGACAGTGTCTGTTTAATAAATATTAGTTAGATACATATCATATATGGTTATCCTATATGTATCTAAACACCAGGTAACTGCCATCCATGGATTGCAGATGCCGTCGCAGTATTCAGCAACCGAGTCTAGCGTTGAAATTTCCAATGCCCAGCGTCCATTTGGCTTGAACTCCGATATTTACCTAATGATTAGTATCTCTTTCTCTCACTTCACACATATCAAGATTCATCCGCTGAGTTGGCTTGACACCTTGACTCTACTGCTTCCACTCATTAACACACTGCACTTAAAGCCGCCAACCCAGTTACTTTTGAGCAGAGATCTCATCTCACTGTAATGTCTGCGTAGACACGGCAGCGCTTCGTAAAAGAGGATGGCGCAAGAGCTGTCGTCCAATTGGAAGAAACTCCAAGCCAAGATAAAGGCGGAATCTTCCGCTACTCAAGCCTCGTCGCTAAAGGGGCCAACATTGCCCACCTCCTCAAACAAGAAGCGGAAATCTACACACCTTGCTGAGAAGGGGGGCCTAGCGACGAAGAAGCCAAGATCGAACAGTGTCCCTTCGCAGGTACAGAAGCAGCACCATCGCATCAAGTCTGCGAGCCAACCAGGTGTGATGGGCGTTACTCAGTCTTCAGCAATCGTTAAAGGCACACCAGCGACTGTGACGCCATCACTCGCTTTATGGGCCAAGGAGAATGATTTGACGGCCGAGGACCTAGCAGAGGCCTATGATCTGGGATCTAAACGGCGTCGGCATTCCTCTGCTGCCACCACCAACACTGAGATTGCGGAAGACAAGCGCCGTGTCAACGAAGGTCTGGCGTTGAGCGTTGAAGTCGGCAAATACATTGCAATAGACTGTGAAATGGTAGGTATAGGGCCAGAGGGGCAAGACCATATGCTGGCACGCGTAAGCTGTGTAGATTTCCACGGTAAACAGGTATACGATTCCTTCGTTGTCCCCACCGTACCTGTCGTAAACTACCGGACAGAAATTACCGGCATCACTGCCTCCGAACTCCGGTCGTCTATAGCGCGGCCTTTCGGGGAGGTGCAAGCTACTGTCGCTGATCTGCTAAAAAATCGGATTCTTGTCGGCCATGACGTGAGACACGATTTGGCTGTCCTCGAACTCAGTCACCCAACACCCCAAACCCGCGATACTGCACGGCATTCAAGCTTTCGAAAATTCGGGCATGGGCCGAAACCAGCACTGCGAAATCTTGCGAGAGAAGTGCTTGGCTTGGATGATTTTCAAAGCGGAAAGCATTCTAGCATTGAAGATGCTAGAGTCGCTATGCTGCTGTTCCGTACTAAGAAATCAGAATTTGATGTTGAAAATGCGAGTCGCTACGGGATGCCATCGACAGCAGATGGCACGTCTGGCCACAAGATAAACTCAAAAGGGGCAAAAGCCCAAAGGAGCAAAAAGAAAAAGAACAGGTGACTGTCTCAGTCGCGGGATGAGATCAATCAATCTCCTTTTCTTTAGCTTCACCTCTATCAATACAGCAGAGGTAGGGCCATGGACCAGACTCGAACTGATCTGACAGCATTGTGCTCGAAAGAATTTCAGAAGATGTTCGTCGACTCTCGACATATTATTTTGGCACCTCCTGTCATGGAAAAGGGACCGAGCATATGAGCTGTCAAAACTCTCATCGGGTTAGATGATCAGACTAGTAGTTGATTGTCGAAAATGTGGCTGAGGATTGTTATACTCCCAATGCTACACCACGCAGCTCTATAGATGTTCATACATGAGCACCTTTATGTTTTGCATCAATCTACAGAAGTTGGATCGGGCTGGACAAGACTCACCTCGGCAATGCTAGTAGATGCCTTTGGTAACGTGTTCAGAATACATATATTTCAAATCACATCTAAAATACGTTTACATCTATGCGCAAGACATTATACGCAATTGATCAATGCTGCGTTTAATCCCAAACACCATGTTTCTGTCATCTTATCATTGACATAGCTCATCATACACAGCTAGTCTCGCAACACAATGTTTTCTCTGTAGACAGGCCACTGGGTCACCTATATTAAGTTATCACAGCTCGTATAGCGTAAGCCTTGCAGGAAAAATGATAGGTCACCTCATAGTCCGCATAACTAGGATTTGGAAGTATTACGACCTTGTTTTTAGCCGTAATATACTGCTCTGTGATTGGTCGATAATTATGATAATCAAGTTCAGACTGATACGAAGCAGCTACCACATGCATTCATAATCAAGTTTTCCTCTCTGAGCATGCGTATACATCGTTTTTTTTCTTCACAATCCCACGTACTGCAACCGAACTTGGAATCCAAGTGGTAGCGTCTTGTGCGACTGATTTGAAGACTGACTAGAGACAAACGTTGAAACCAATTCGTCGTGTACACCCACACTGAGAATAATTTTCGCAAATCGCTCTTGGGCATGTTTGGCTTCCACGTCATGGACACGCAGGAAGTGATCATGGCAGACGCAGATCAACAAGCTAGGTAGGTACCTACAATCCATCACTTCAAGAATGGGGTTTCAAGCTAATAGAATGCTATAACAGAGCACCATTAACCAGATTCTATTTGTTCCCTGAGTTGCCAACCGAGCTTCGATTAATTATATGGACAAGTTAGTACATTCCCACGTGTAGACTTGATTAGGAGTCAAATAATAATATTTGCCTAGCTGCTATGAAAACCACCCCGTTGCAGATTCACCTGTATGTCTGGGAGCAATATTTCATGGAACAGGCGGAGCTCAGAAGCACCGGGATGTTTTTCAAGAACTTGAGATTTCAGGACGAACGGATGGAAGTGATCCTTCCCTTTCTCCATGCAAATAGCGAATCTCGAAAGACAGGTCTTGAGCAGTACTCCTTCGTGCCGTTTTACGATCTCATCATTCACAATGAGACGACCAGGCGTCCCAAAATGGGCAGCCTGAATCCATGGTTCCGGAATGTCCACTTCGCAATAAACTGGCGCGAGGACACAGTCTTTTGTAATGAACGTTGCTTTCTCCCCGATCCAACGCTCCCTTGGGCGGAACACTTGCGCAACGCCACCTTGCTTTGTATGCCGGTATATGATGCCCTGATTTTGGCTAATACCGAACGGATCCCAACGGGCTCTGCAAGCGACATCGAAAATACGATCGTGACCTGGGCTCAAGACATTCTGCCAATTTTTTCCAGGTTGAAAGAAATCACCTTTGCCATTAAAGATGGAGAGGAAAGGGATTCCGATGACGATTCCGATGGCGATTCCAGTTGCGCTTCACACGAAATTTCACAGTGGTGTGAACGCCCATTTGTGCCGTTCCCAGAGATCTCTGTTGTCAGCTCTGTTCTCGGCTCTGCTTTAGATGGCGGATGTCTCAAGTTCAACAAGTACCCTTTGGAGCCACCCACGGAAGGCGATTCCTACTGGTGGGAGTCGCTTGTGACCGAGAGCATGCGTTCGATCAAAGTCTTCCAAGACGAAATCAACAGAAAACGGCCCAGGGTGGTGCTTAATCTGGCTTTGGATACCTGTCTCATCGCGGGCTGGAACGAAGATATGATTCCTTTTAGAAGTGATTAATAAGCTTCCGCCGGAGTCATATCATCAGTTGGAGGCATGGCTTGGTGCCGGGTGTGTCGGTTTGTCCACGATACGTGGAAATTGCACGTTAAATCCCGCTTGAGAATTACCGCTCGGCTTTACATCCCCTGTGAATAATTGAATTTAGGAGCTACACAGTATATTTACATGGTCACCATTGAGGGACCGGGCTATAATGTTGTGACGAATGAGCCCGCTGCGAGTGTCAGTGCGGGTATCATGGGGAAGTAATTATGGTGTGGGTGATAGTAATTAGTAGTCACAATATCTTCTCATATTTCATTATTCTTGAGGGATACCTAGATCTCTTGAAAACTAGATAAGTTATGCTTGAAAATATTAGTGTCATGCCGAACATGAAGGGCCGTGAATTGAACAGATAGAGAGGCAATGGAAATACCGATATGACAAGCCGGCTTAGAGGTCGAGAAATTAATGATGACTAAACCTACCGACCTAAAGTTGAAAAAAGGTACATGTAGAGTGCCTGTCTAGTCATCCGAAGTTATAGTTGTTCTTGCTTCCGTTCATGTCTCTCCAAGACCGAAAAGGGGGTATCTATCAATCAATACAAATGTATGCCTAAAAGCGCCACCAAGGCTTCCTCTCAGTAACCCTGTCATCTTCCTCGGCATCGCTTTCCTTGACAACACGCAAGAAGACGCTCTCCATCGTCGCTGCCGAGATCGAATAACAGTCGAGTCCAAGCTGTTCCTTGTGCGTCTCGAGCGTCTCGATCAGATACCGCGTGAAGCTCTGCGTATTACCACCAGCACTGTTCTTTATCCTTTCGGTGTGCGCGGGGACCTCGCTATCCGCGGGTACGATGAAGCGGACTTGACCGCCAAGATTCTCCCCCTCGAACTTGATCCCCGGGAAGGTGTCGCGAACCCAGGCGGCGACGTCCGCCATCTCCTCGGTCGTCGACAGTGGGGCACTCTGCAGGATCAGGTGGACATGGTACTCGTTGCTGTGGGTCTTGCGTAGTGCCTCGGTAGTGCCGATGGCCAGGAGGCGGCGCGCAATGATGGCGGCACGCGTGGCGAGCGCGTCGGCCTCTTCCATCGAGTGCGTGGTGATGATGACAGAGCGGCCCGGCGCAACGGCCTCGAGGGTTTTCCACAGTACACGCTTCGATGCCGCGTCCATGGCAGAGCTCGGCTCGTCGAGGAGCAGCACCGGCGGGTTGCCGACGAGCGCAATGCCCAGGCTCAGTTTGCGCTTATTGCCGCCTGATAGCTTTGCTGCGAGTTTGTCTGCATGCGCTGTGATTCCTACCCGGCTCATCACGTAGGCTACATCTGCATTCACGTCCTTCACGCCCTTGCACCGTGAGTAGAAGGATAGATGTTCACGGACGGTGAGCAGGTCTAACGCGTCGAATTGTGGGCACACTGTGACTGTATTAGAAACCATATATAGGTGAAGTGATAGTAATAAAACGGCAAGAAGATTGGTGTGAGCTTACCGCCGAGATTATTCTGAGCCAGGCGAGTGTCTTTGTGAACATCGATGTCCTGAAGGTATATCCTGCCGCTCGATGGACTTAAATCACCTCGAATCATGTTGATGGTTGTCGTTTTGCCGGCACCGTTTGGTCCCAGCAACGCAAGTATCTCGCCCTTTTGCAGACCTAAAGAAACGTCTTCGACAGCGTTGAACGAGCCGAAGTTTTTCGACACGTGCTGCACGCGCAAGAGGTCGGATTCCGACGACATTACTCGTGCTGTCTCAGCATCGATATCTGGTCTCCCGGAAAGCACAGTCTTCTCAGTATCACTTTCGTCGTGCGACGCGGGCGTGGGTCGTGAGAAGACAGATGAAAGACGGCCGCCTTCGAGCCAAACAAGTAGGACGAAAAGCCAAATATTTTGCAATACTAGCAAGAGGATTGGGCCACCATAGGCGTAAATTGAGCCTGGGTAACTGACGATACTTTGTCCTCGGCACCTGACAATATACGTGTTCAGACTTACGGTGAAAGCACGTAGTAAATTCTGAATGGGGAATATGAAACCTAATCCGTAAGCTGTCCCGTCCAAGGCAACCTGATTTCCCGATTGTGACAAGTTGAGGACCTGGGTAAGTCAGATTAGCATCCTTCGTTGAGAATTCAGATAAGTTGGACTGGTGTTTCTTCTTACCAATAACGATATAATCGAAAGCACAAACATAATTGCCATGAACAGGACAGAGTATGCAAATGCCGCCGGCTGAGACCGAGCGATGAAAGAGATCAGATACGAGAAGAGAACGGCGGCGAAACCGTATAGGGCCTGTACTATAAAAAGATAGCCGATACCGAACCATTCGGCCTGCGAAGATATGAGGCCAGTACAAACAGCAGCAACAATGACGACGAAAAAACAATCAAACACCCAATATGAGAAGATGGTAGGGAAAGGTCTTATGCCATTTGAGTACTGCAGTGCTCGGACCTGCGACCTCCTCTCATATGTCGGATATAGGGAAAAGAAAGCGGGATATAGGGCTTGGACTAGGCAAAAGACAATAATCCAAATGACACTGTTTCCGCCTTTTGCTTGATTATAAGTCGTGAGCTGGGATAGAGATCCTCTGATTGTCAGACCACTAGTGATCTGATTTACCACGTTCAGTATAGTTGACCCAGTAAGTCTGTCACTGGCGTCGTATGAAATCAGGAACTTGCTGTCGTTACCGGCCCAAATGGCACCTCCGTATGAGAGATTCGCGGCATGAGATTGCACAAAGTCCTCTAGTCCCTGGCGACTGTTGACGATGTAAGGCCCATAATTGTCCTCGCCGTAGCCATAAAGTTCACCCTCATTCTGCTCCGAGACGACAGCTGCGATGCTGGCGTTGATCGCTTCTGGCCCAAATGCCACAAACTCCAGACTGTATAGTTGTAGACCTTGAGGAAGGTTACCAGAAGAAATGAGGTCGTCACAACGAGGCGTCGTATAGCCCTTGAGGAAAGCCTTGATCAAAGGTGCAACGACAATGGGAATGGCGAGAGCAAAAAGATATTGCCACCATGTGGAGCGCATGAGAACTATCCTTTTGAGAATCAAAGCGCGTATTTGTCTTGCATATACCGTTCTCAGACCGAGATTCGGCTCGGCGGTTTTAGCCTCGCTGCTCATCGACTCATGCATCGAGATGTCTTCGGGCGATTCGCCAATGAGCGTATGCGGCTCCTCGGCAACCTTGAGGAACACATCCTCAATTGTCGGCCCAGTGATGTATAATTCCGAATCTGCAGCCGTCTTCAATTCGGCCAAAACTCGAGCAGCCGATGAAGAATCCGGTGTCCTGCATATATATCTGTCATGCCGCTCACTCACAGGGTAAGAAATGCCAGATATGTCCTCTGTCTTGGGAATATGAACTCGATAACCGCCGCCAAATTTAGTTTTGAGTTCTGCTGGCGTCCCCTGGCATTTCATTTTCCCAAGAGTGACAATGACGATGTGGTCGCTTAACACCTCCGATTCGTCCAGAAAATGAGTAGTAAGAACCATTGTTCGCCGAGCCCTCTCACGTTTGATGACTTCCCAGATAACTCTTCTTGATAGCGGATCTAAACCTGATGTAATCTCATCTGCAAAGCAAACGGAGGAGCCGCCGACTAACATGCATGCCAGCTGAAGCTTTCGCTTTGTGCCGCCGCTCAAGCTTGCTGCCAAGTTATTTTTCTTTTTTGTAAGATCACATTGTTCAATCAGTTGGTCGAGGCTCGCTCGGCTCTCTCCGCCACCCTTAAGAGAAGCCCATATGGACAAATGCTCAGAAACGGTAAGGTTGTCCCACAGAACATTCTTCTGCGGGCAGATACCTGCGAGATAAATTAGTGGAATTTCTAAGAAGTCGAAATGTGGGCTTCAATACCTATTTGCGAAGGAAGTGAATTGATAGTGATTGAGCCCTCTGTCGGCTTCTGGAAACCAGAAAGCATATCCAAAGTCGTGGTTTTACCTGATCCATTCGGACCTAGTAAGCACAAGATTTGATTCCTGTAGCTTACAAGGTCTAGGTCGTCGACCGCTTTTGTTTTTGGTATTCGAGTGCAGCAGAAAATTCTCTTAAACCACGAGGGGATATACTTCTTCGACAACCCGCTTGTTTGAATAGCGACTTGTGAATTTACCGAGGATGGGCTGGCATCGAACTCTCTCCCTCGGAAATTAATGCCGTGGAACATTTTCTCAACTAGGACTGCAAGCAGTGGGTAGATCAAAATTTGGGCCACGAGAACGATCCATAAGAAATAGGACCCGGCGATACTAACCCAGTTGAGTTTTCCATGTTGGCCAGAGAGATACTGCTCACTAAGTTCCATTGCGGACAACGGAGCCCCCAAATTGAGGGGATGCCCCAGGATCTCGGCTTTTGTGATAACACTGAAGAAGTAGACGTAGTTCATGCTAGGAAAGAGCACGCTAAGAACAATGACCTGACCAATTGGCGCTGGTGTTATGGTATTCTCTAGGTATGCGGCAACAACGGCCAGGAGAATAGGGATTAGAGTGACGAAGAGAGCACCAAAGGCATGGCGTTTGAAAAATGCCGCGCCAAAAACGGACGCACTAGTAATAGACCAACCAGTGAAGATTTGCCAGAAGATGACTACTCCTGCGTTCTGGCCAGGCAGTAAAAGATGCCAAAAGACTGTGTAGTTGTGAGAAAAGACAATGAAAGAGTTAAACAGGAATTTACTGACCTGCTCCAAGGATAATCCATGTAGGCAAATACAAAATATCAAAGGTAATAATGTAGCTCATAACCCTCGACCAGACAGCGTTATTGCCACCCATGGCGTCCACAAGTTGCGACATACCAGACTCTCGATCATATGTCATGGCGCCCGAGACGTGGTGGGCCACGGGGACCATCGTGATGAAGAAGACGAAAGAAAGAATGTATAAGGCAAGAGCCTGAAAGTTCTTTCTTGAGGATTCGTCCATCTCTTCTTGAGTATAAGGCGTGAAAGCCTGAAAGTCGGGAGCCGCGGTGGAGTTCGTAATTGCGTTCTCGATAGCCAGCTGTAGAGGAAGTATAACGCTTTCCGCGGCACTGTTGGTGTCGAAAACATCAAAGTGGTAAGTCACTAGTGCTGGGTCTGTCCGAATATCGTATTGCCATTGAGAATCGTTGTTTCCACTGCCGGGCGAGTCTTTGAATATAACAACGGCATGGCAAGGTGAATGGCCATGGTAATCCACCGGACACAAGTTGTCAATTCCTTCTTCATCGACGCGTTGTATAATCTGATGATTCTGCAGCGATTTCTCGAACCGATCTAGGACAGGAGGAAAGTCTGGACCTAAGCTAGAAGAGAGAGAGATGACGATGGGCTTGGAGCCTTTCAGACTGTCCGGGAGGGGTTTGATAGGGTGGACTGGGCCGATACCATAATGATTCTGATCTTTGGTAAAGCTTTGGATTTCGAGGAGCAGCACCAGCAACACGATTGGAAATACCAGCGATCGGATAACAGTCGAAAGCCAATTCCGTTTAACAGCGATCAACAGGTTCTTCTTCACCAGGGCCACAGTCTGGCCTAAAAAGGTCGGACTGTTCATCTTCAAAGGTTGGTTGTTGGTTTGCACTCTTCCACCTCGTGATCATTTGTCGTGCGGCGCCTAGCTTTGGTAGAGGATGCCCTTACAGCCGATTCAAAGGATGATTGAACACCATTAGTTGACAAGAACGTCGAAGTATAATTTAAAGTAGACAAATGATGTTGAGTTTCGACATATGAAGAGGAAAGGGCCAAGTTTCAGATGTATGAGAGCTGAAAACACGGAAGTGTGTTAATCATATAGTTTACACCTAGAAATACCAAGAAGCAACCGAGATGAGGTAAGTAACATTAATAAGGAAACCAACCCATATTTCGAAGTGTAACGATGTAGATACATATTTAGTAACATGTCCTCTTCCTTCTTTGCTTCGAGCAGTTAGTTAACATATACCGGAGCAGAGATGCCAAGGTGGTGTCGGTGTCCACGCCGCAGACGCGCTGGCATGATCTACACGGCTGGGTGGCTTTGCGATTCCCTCTTCGTTAGGCAGCAATATTATGTCCAATGGACGGCTACAACAAATGACCACTCTATGCATACGAGCTGCCCCGTCCAGCTTGAGATTACCTACTTAGTAGTTTTTGATACGTCGTACCCTCTCTCTACCTGGCTTGAAACTTTCCTAATTGAGGCGTTCCCCACAATCTAATTGGCCAATTGCTGAAAACCGGGCCTGAGACTTAACCATTCACAAATAGTGCAAAGTGTTTCAATCCCCGGTTCCATCTGTAAAGTCAGAAGGCTGCCAGGCAGCACCTTTCTCGGCGTTTCTAGAGGTTCACGTTCAATGTCGACCCACAGTACAAATGGACGGGTGAGGAAATTTGTATGGATGGAGAACCGCAACAAGATGAAGACAAATTTAGATGCACGTCTCGTATACACTAGCCTGTACTACTAATGCCAGGGCGTATCTAAAACGTCAACCCGATGAGAAACGTGACCTTATTCGAATTGCACTACATGTACAGTGGAATGCGATCTATTGAAGTCACTTAATTCCTTGGCTGACTGTAGGGTATCCATTAAGTGCATGTAGTAGCCCAAGTAATACAATATGTAGTGTAAATCTAGGGGCGAGTAACATGGGGTGCATGATAACAGCTCAACCGAGCAGCATTCTCGGACGCCGCTTAGGATATAAAAGATCCCTTTCCTCAAATCAGCCATGTGTTCTACCACACGCTTGAATCATCGTCCGAATTTATCGCTGGGTCTTGATCGACATAGTGCATCCGCAGCAGGCAACCGAATTAAGAATGCAACTAAAATTGGCAGTAGCGGTGTTCGTCTGTGGATTACAGGTCAGCAACACTCCGCACGACAGTGAACCAGACGAAGTTGAGCTTAGAGGCATCCATCATTCAGTAAAACCCAAATATTCGCATCAACGGCCGAGAGCCTCAAATACAATCTAGCATAAAATTTGGTGGATTCATCATAGTCGGTGGTTTAAAGAAAGGAAATGGTTCAGTATACATACTTCTTATAGATTTATTCGCATTATATCGTAATGGCGTAAATTGTCCTCCACATCATCGCCCATATGATAATGGGGGCATGCCAATTTCAGCATAGTCATTGCTAAGAGGCGAGAAGGGCAGCTCCGGCGCTGATCTCGATATTTTGAATCTGGAAGACGCATGGCTTCTGTCCTAATATACCTGCTATTAGGCCATCTTGGGCAGTTATGATACACGCAGGTATAGTAGCATGGTACTCGAAGAGTCGCTGATACAATAGGTTAATTAGTGAAGACAAAGGAAGACGAAAACCATACCTCGGAACAAATAACGGAGCGCTGGTCGCTAATATTGGCGCCACGGTAGCTAAGACGTTGCATGCGCATAGCCACATATCTAATCAAAAATGTTGTTCGGGTTTTTTCCACCCCGCTAATCGACTGACCTCGCCTATGGCGGATAATATGTAATCAACAATGACCTTGACCATGCCCTGACGTTTGTTCTTCCCACCGTCATCATGAGATGGCTGCTCACTGCCGATCGTAGGAAGGACATTGTCACTTGCTGAGAGGCTGACAAATAGGGCGAAGGGTATAAGCCACACGCAAATGCCAAAGAAGGAGGCGATTTCTGTGAAGCTTGGTATGTCGGGTTGGTCGTACATGGATGATAAGCGGGAATACGATCGCTGTTGTGCCTCGGAGAAGTGTCGGAACCAGAAATAGTGGTTGACGAGGACAAGCACTATATGGGATCAGCAAAAGCAGGCTTCAATAGTAGATCAGAGCAGAGCCCGGTTCGGGATCGGGCGTACCGCATGAGGCCAGGAATAGAGGGTCCGTCAGCCTGACAAAGGGGAACCGCCGCATGTTGCCCAAGTAGACAAAATGGGAGAAGACCCCGAAGAGGGTCAACAGCAGAGGGAGGCCATCAACGATCCAGAGTACAGATTGGAGACCGATGATGAAGTATATCAAACGGGTGAGGAGGCGTTTCGCGAGGACGGTATGTTCCTCGACGAGTTCAGAAAGGTAGTACAAGCCCGACGCTGAGGAAAGAAGCGCATTAGCCACAAGACTGACCTGGGCCGACAGGACATGGACAGAGTCTTTTTTTTACGAGACAGAGAGGCCCGGCGCCACGCAACACGTACCTATGGCCAGCGTCAAGAAACAAAACCCCAGGACAGAGCCCAGGTAGCCGACAAGAGGCAGAATCCACATGTTTGCGACTACAGCGTCATGGATATTAATTTATTATTGTCGTTCTTGTTTTTATTAGAAAATTGGCTGATCGGAGGAGTGTTGAGTCTTCGGAAGTTCGAGCGCAACGCGGCGGGAGACGATGATATTGACGATGGTGATATGGTGATGATGCATGCGTGGCCTTCTGAGTCGGACGTGTACATGTAGGTACTGCCGAAGGACCCCCACAATAAAGGAACCAGGTATCCCGTACCTGCACCGTAAGTCTAGGTCCCCTGGACCGGCAATTCCCCGGCAGGCGATAAGATGTAGATAAGGCCGACTCCACCGAAAAGTTGAACGCATTTACTGGCAGTGAGCAAATGATCCTCGGTAGCAGTGACAGACCTAGGGCCGCATAGCCTGTATCCTCCTTGTTGACATAGGTATTCTGACGTTAAGCAACCCATCCCTCCTACCTAATTGGAATGCCCTGAAGGCATTAGATCCCCTACTTCAGGGTCAAAAAATCACGGCACACAATACAGACCGATTCACAGCATGTCGCGGCCAGAGGACACTCTGTAAGAGACCCCTCCTCCTACCCCGCCACGCCTCTTCGCCCTTCCCACCACGACGGCGCCAGACATCGGGGGCGGCAGGACATTCCACTTACACCGCTCGCAGGTCCGCCGACATACACTATGACGACACCGAGGCGCGCAAATACACGACGTCCTCGCGGATACAGAACATCCAGGCCTCCATGGCCGAGCGTGCTCTCCAGCTACTCGACCTGAAGTCTCCTTCCTTCATCCTCGACGTCGGCTGCGGCAGCGGGCTTTCCGGCGAGATCTTATCAGCACTGCCACCCGACGAGGGTGGTCCGCACACGTGGATAGGGATGGACATCGCACCGTCGATGCTGGACGTCGCTCTGCAGCGGGATGTGGAAGGGGACCTGATACTGGCCGACATTGGCCAGGGCGTGCCCTTCCGTGCCGGTACCTTCGACGCCGCCATCAGTATCAGCGCGATCCAGTGGCTGTGCAACGCCGAGAGCAGCGACATCTCACCTCTGGGGCGGCTATCGCGCTTCTTCGACGGCTTATACGCGAGTCTGAAACGGGGAGGGCGTGCTGTCTGTCAGTTCTACCCCAAAAACGACGAACAGAAGAAGATGATTACCGGCGCTGCCGTCAAGGCTGGCTTTGGCGCTGGTCTCCTGGAGGACGATCCCGAAACGAAGAACGTCAAATATTACCTGGTGCTGACGGTTGGTGGTGGTTCACTTGAAGAGAAGGGCGGCGATATCACTGGTGTTGTGAAGGGGATGGATGGTGTCGACATTCTCGATAACAGGGTGCAAAAGAAGAGTGGCAGAGGTGAGATGAAGAAAGGCAGCAAAGCCTGGATTATTCATAAAAAGGAACAGATGGAACGGAAAGGCAAGGTCGTTAAGGCGACATCGAAATATACCGGGCGGAAGAGGCGCATTGCATTTTGAGGAGCAAGGGATATTATATACTCTTTTCTTTTTTTTTTGCATTGGCGTGGCGTTTTACTTGGGGAGATGTTCTTCTCTATCCGTCGAAATAAATCATGCACCTCTACGGGGAAATTAAAGTCAGTCACGACTTTGTTCATATCTTAATCGCTCCCTTCATGACACATTAGCAAAGTACTACCCCGATTATTGGAAAGATATGTGATGTGAGGTTCTGTCACTGAGACGATGATGGAAGATGGGAATGCTCCAAAACGTCCTTCGGCAAGGACCCTTGAAGGGCCCTTAAAATCCCCGCATGGTGACCATGAGCGTGCCTCCATTGGGGCACTACGCCCGGCTCCCGGCCGGAACATACTAATGACAAGAGACACCGATACCGGCAGCGGTCGCCGCGCCCTCCCATGAATCCCAGTATCGTGAGCCCAAACGATGGCGCAAAATGACGGATACCGATAATTAATCCACAATTATTGGAGAATAGCTTCCTCAGACGTACAAGTAAGGTGGTACTCGAAACACCACCTTTTTACCCCGCTGCGATAACAATGAATGAATAAATAAATGCGACTGACTAAGTAGATTTACTTGACAAATTATTGATTATTCTCGCTGGCCCACATAAAACTATGAAGATATCTATGAGATCTGTTCGCTAAAGTTGATTCACTCTTTCAATTATCTAGCATCGTCGACGTGGGTGAGTGATTTGTAACCGTTTGGATTTTTATGAAAACAACAGAACGAAGGTGAGAAAAGGGGCACCGGACTTGACCACTTGGATTGATTGATTCTCACGAGTCCTGAGAAGCGCATACGATGGCAGACGAAGAGACAAATAACACGAACGGCACGAAGCCGCTCATCAAAGATACCAGTGCGCTGGCGTCGAGGCTGCAGCACCTGTCCATCTCAGCGCAGACCATTCACGCCGATGACTTCCTCAACTCTCATGCGGCCGTGGCGCCGCCCATGCACGTCTCGACCACGTTTCGGTACAGCCGCAACCCAGAGGATCTCAGTTATATGAACAACGCCAGCGTAAGACCTCTCTCGCCCCCTGATCCGCCATCATTGCATCGTGAAAGATGGTCGAATCTCTCGGAGACACGCACGTATGAGAGACTCAGACACCACGGCTGACACGGCAAACAGCCGAACCACCCGCATGAGTCTCACATCTACTCACGAGTGACCGCGCCCAACACGCAGCGCTTCGAGGCGATCCTGACCTCGATCCTCAACGGGCCGGCGCTGTCCTACAGCTCGGGGCTGTCGGCCTTCCACGCCATGGTCGTGTTCCTGAACCCGAAGCGCATCGCCATCGGCGGCGGCTACCACGGCTGCCACGGCGTGCTGCAGGTCATGGCGAAGCTGACGGGGCTGAGGCAGCTGGGGCTGGACTGCGCCGACGACGAGCTGGGGCCCGGCGACCTGATCCACGTCGAGACGCCGCTGAACCCGACCGGCGAGGCCCGCGACCTCGAGTTCTACGCCGCCAAGGCCCGCCGCACCGGCGCCGTGCTCTCCGTCGACGCCACCTTTGCGCCGCCCCCGCTGCTGGACCCCTTCGCCTTCGGCGTCGACATCATCATGCACAGCGGCACCAAGTACTTCGGCGGCCACAGCGACCTGCTGTGCGGCGTCCTCGTCGTCGCGCCGCGCCACGCCGCAGAGTGGATCCCCACGCTGCAGACGGAGCGTGTTTTCATCGGCTCGGTCATGGGGAGTCTAGAGGGCTGGCTCGGCATCCGCAGTCTCCGGACGCTGGAGCTGCGCGTCCGCAAGCAGAGCGCCGATGCGGAGAAACTGGTCCGGTGGCTCGAGTCCGAGAGAGGGCGCGTGGGAAGCGTGGTCCATGCCACGGTGGCAGAGATCAAACACGCAAGTCTGCAGGTCGGCAGCAAAGGGGAGGAGCTTGGCTGGCTGAAGAGGCAGATGCCGAATGGGTTTGGTCCCGTCTTCTCGCTGTCCATGAAGGAAGAGGATTACGCCAGGAAGCTGCCGAGCAAGTTGAATCTCTTCCACCATGCTACCAGCCTGGGCGGCGTGGAGAGTCTCATCGAGTGGCGCTCTATGACGGATGCGGGCGTCGATAAGCGTCTGTTGAGGGTGAGTATAGGTATCGAGGGCTGGGAAGATCTGCGAGATGACCTGCTCCAGGGCTTTGACGCAGTGGCGAAGGAGGATGGCAGTGCTACACAGTCTGCGTGATACATACATGTTCGTAGACGAAATATGACAGCCGTTCAAAATAGATACTGGAGATAGCTCATCTTATAATTCTAGCTTATGGACGTTTGGCAGAAACGTCACATAGCAGGGGTATGATGTTTTAACATGATAATGTTCGATTGCATTACTAATAGGCATTCTTCTAACTCTACATCCATTTTTAAGACTATGCCTTGCCACTAGATTTGATGTGTGTAGTGCGGCCCTTTCGATTATCACCACCAAGCTTCGGATCGTTTATGAGCTGGTAGAATTGAGAGAATTGTTATTATATAGACGGAATGTCGATCGTAAGATTGACCAAATGGCGCCGCGCTAATATCCTGAAATCGAAAACCTACCGCCTACTCTATGTTGATGATCATACAAGATGAACCTCTATTATATCATCGTAGATAGCAACCAATGAAATTCGTTGGACTCGTATATTATAAGCGTCAAGATCGTCTCGATATCGAGGACTTGGGGCTTGGCTTCGTAGGATGGCTTACAACCTCGGCTGTACTTGCTAAGAGATCAACACCTAAACTCGACTCCGTTTTGCTAATACTGCGTTGATGAACATGCCCGAAGTTGGCGGGCCGTTCATCCTCGCCTTCAATGCTAGAATTGATCGACGTTGAATGGCTGAGGTCTTCAGTCGAATAATGTTCCTGTGAATTACTTCGTTCAAAGGGTAATCTCGCTGACGCCGTTAAATGCGACTGTGGTTCCTTAGTCGCAGGGTTCGAGTGAGGCTCTGGTAAAGACTGCTCGCCAGTGGTAAGAGATTTAAGCATTTGTTCAGTGGTAGAGTTCCGTTTCGAGCTCTTCCTCGGTACTTCGGGAACCTCTGGCACATCGAAGTCCTTGCCCGGCGATGGGTTAATGGTCCTCTGTGACGGATGCCTGCTCGCTTTCGATTGTACTCGACTGGGTACTTGAAAATTTTCGCCGGCATCCAGATCTGGGAGTAAAGGAGGATCTTTCGATATTTTTGAGATACCAACATCCAGCTCTTCGTCTGATTCTGGCTCGCTAACGTCATTCAACAAATTGCCACCAGCACTGCCACCTCGAACATGCCCAGTCTTTTTCGATCTCGGAGCATCGTCGTCGTCGTCGCTTTCAATGGGCCCGTTGCGCAATACGCCAAGTGCAACAGGTATCCCTTCAGGCGGCGGGTCATCGCTGAAATCGCCACCTCTGGCCTTCATTGCAGGCGGCATTCTCGAGCTCCGCACAACTTCAAAGCCTTTACCCTTCTCCTTCGTTTTGCCTCCAAATAATCGCATGAGCCACCCCGTCGCAGTTGCAACCGGACTCGTCGGATCTGCAGGGCCAGTACCAAGCTTACGTCCTAGACCATCTGAGTTGAGAGCTGGCCCTCGGACACCATAGTAGAAGTCAACCTCACGAGTTGAGTAATCTGCACGAGGTGCAAATACTGGTGCATAAGGGACATTCGCAAGATTTGTTCTCTCAGGTATATCATTCTCAACATCTGCGCTGATTTGGCTTAAACGTTGGTTTGTAAGATCAATACTACCGAGCGATCCTCGAGCCCGATGTAAAGATGACGATCCAGCTTCGTCAAGCGTTCCACGACGAGCACGTGGTGGACGATAATAAGGATCCGCACTTGGCTGTGGGCGAGTAGCTTGGCCGGGTGACGGCAGAAAAGAGAAAGTACTAGCTTCCCTAGGTGTCGTCGCCGCGAATGTGCTGCTCCCTATGGGGTTGGAGTATGCATCCACGCTGTATGTATCCATCGCACTAGAATTTCTCCTGGGACCCATCATGATACCTATGCTGCCAGCTGATTCACTGCGTACACGGCCGTAGCCCCTCTTCGATGCATTTTCCGCGGCGCTTAGCATAGCAGTACTACTGAGTTGACTCAGTCTCGATGGACCGTTTGTTCGATCGACGCGTCTCGATAGCTGACGAGCACCAAAAATCTTGGACAGTCCACCTCTGGTTTGCCCATGTGAATCATCGCCCCCAGCGCCGCATAGACGGGCAATAACCTCAACAATAGTCTGTAAAGCATTCAAAAAGAAGCCAAAAAGAAGTACAGCGCCATGTATAAGTAATATTGCGTAACCAATCCATCCTTTGGGGCCGTCTGTGAGTCCCAGGGAGGGAGTGAAAGTAACCATCAGAATGATGGAAATAAAGCGAAGTGTTGAGAAGCCTATGTGGTAGGCGTTCATGGAAGTCGACGGGTCGAACGGGCGAAAGGCTTGTAATGTTAGTATCTGGATTACCTCGCAGACGGCGAGGATCACAATCTGGGCCGTTCCAGAAGGCTGGACAGCGCCTATGGCTATACCACGCACGATGGTGAGTATTACTGGGATCACAGAGAAGCCTGATGCCTCGTCCGAAAAAGTATTGTACAGTGGACCGTAGAGAAGAACAGTAGGCAAATCGTCAAACAAGTGCGATCGCGGTTTTGTCGTGGCGACCAGACGCATGAGCCAAACAGCAAAGCCAATAATCAACGCTAACGTTACCACGGCTAGAGCTACGAGGTAGCCCGGGGTTCGTGTCGCGACAACAAGCTGGAACGCCGAAAAGGCGACAATCGGTAGGAGGAAGTAACTAAAGACAATTCGAATAACGTTACCGAGTGAAAACGGAATGTTTTTTGACCTGAGGTCTTCTTCCGAGTCATGGTGAACGAAACGCCATAACCACCGGATCAGAAAGCCAGCTTGGGTTAAGAATAGAACCCCTGTGGTGATGACCAGTAGCCATACTATTGTGCCAGCCCATACATCCTCAACTTCTCCCATGCCATCAAGTTGCGCCGTCCGCTCCAGCCCGTACGCATCTGGTTTAGTCACGTAGATGCCGTCAACAACACTCTGCCAAGGTTCCGCTTTGGATACAAATTGCTCATTGAACATTAGAACAGACCATGACGCCTGGCTAACTGCTGGCTGGTAGTAGCCTGGGTATTCCAGAGAGAGACTTCCTGTCAAGACGATGAACTGGATATAGTTGAGACAGTCACCGAACCCAGGAGTAACGAGCCGTAAAATGTCAGGATCTCTACCGTAGTTCGACGTCCAGTGGAAAATATCACTTGTACCCCAAGGACTGAAGATTGCGGCAAAGATCGTGGCAAAGCCAACGATTATCAGGATGGCGAGTGGTACAAATTTGAGAAACCAGGCTACGCCCCCCAAAGTAGGTGTTATCGTCGCAGACATGCAGCCAATCGTGGTACCGTACTGGTCACCATATCGAATAATCATGGTGGGAACGAACGAAGCGAACGCATACGACGAGTCGAAGTCTTTGGAAAGATTAAATGAAGGTAAGCTACTTGGGTTCGCAGTTACGTTGCTATGCAAGTCAGCAGGCTGGGTATACTTGGACATAAGGCCGTATGCTTCCACAGGACAGCCAGATGAGACCTACATTGGGGTGCTGTTGAAAACTGGAGCAACAGGACACATCGATCCATGAAGCAGACTTTGGCAAAAAAACCCATCGTGGGAGTATGGACGGTACGTCAAGACGTCGACGACGGAGTGGAGCGTAGTGGCATTAGGGGGCGTGCCCGTGTTAGAAGGCTCTATGGTATCTTGTATCTTGCCGTCGAGGGCCCCCTTTGGATTGTCCCATTCGGGGTCTCCCGGCGGGGGCAGAGTAGCGTCTCCCACTCTGCCCATGACATTGCCCCATACTGTGACCAACAAGTTGTGATTCTCGCCTTGGGCCTCGAAGACAGCGTCGGCGGCCATAGGAACAAACTGGAGCTGGACCTTGTCCGGTGCAACTTTGGTGTATATATAGTTATCGCTCAGGCAGTTTTGAATAGAAATACTGACGGCCGAAACAGCGGGGATTGCCGAGGAAGCCAGCATAAGCAGCACTACACGCAAGAGACGTGGAAGGAGGCTTGGGGTGGTCGCACCGCAGAGCGGGCGTTGTAGTCGACCCAGCATGATTAGACGAGGGTAGGATGATGCTCGCGGCTCCGAGAGCCGGCCCTCTCATGGTGGTGTCGGGTTGGGATAGGCGTCGGGCTACCGCGCAGGCGATCGTAAACGCAATCAGCCCTAAGAGGAGCGATGAAGAGCGGCGGCAGCGGCGGCGGCGGCGGCGACGACGACCGTTACGCCTGCATCATCTTGGAAGAAGCTGGTTTCGATCTCGAGCGAATACGACTGGTTCGAACGGCCGGCGATTGGGCTCGGTCGAGCAGGATGCGCGTCTCCAAGCTGTTGCTAGCGTCAGAGAGTGTCGGGCAAACTGGCGCGAAAAGTGAAGTATTGGGATCTGGTGATTATTTTTTGGGGAAAGGGGATTCGATGTTTGGGTACCTACTACATAAGCGTAGGTAGGTTGAGCATGACGATAAACCGGGTCCCGTTTCCTGTTTACCTATTCCTAGCTGTGGCAGTGCTGACGGCGCGGCGTCTGACTTGCCATACCTTATACGAGTACAGGGAGGATCTGAGGCACTTAAAGGGACCTACCCCCAAGGTCTCTATACTGTATGGATATGTAGGAAGATACCTGAGATAGCTTGGGCGCGTGGTACACTAACTAGGGACAATGTAAGATACATGTACCTATATAATTTAGTAGGTATTTCCTACACGTAGGTCCCTCCAGTAGTGCCTACCGATCTTACACCTCAAATAAATGAAATTGAGAGACCATTTGGTCTTGATCGAAACTCTGATTTAGGCACTGAACTACCTACAGAGGCAGATACTTTGTAAAAAGGTTATATGGTGTTCTAACGACTCAGAGTTGCTAAATCCTCTATATGAAGAAAGACAAACAGTTGAATATGCATGATGATATACATAAATATTATCACATGCAGTACCTACATACCAAGTTACATTGTTCTGGTTGAGTCACCTTCGAATGCAGTGGGCTTGTAAGTTAAGGCGAATGGCTCGTGTGTAGGTATAGATAATAACCTTTGAAGTTGAGTATCAGAAGTTATCATCAGCCGTCGCGAATGTGTATTGCTATCCAGACAAACTACCTTAACTGGTAGAGTCATTTGTACCTCGAAATACGATGAACGCCCCACCTGGATTCACTGTCGTGCAAGTGGGTATCGCGATCAGACTACTGTACCTACTCAGTACTACCTAGAGGTAGGAAAATGTCCTACCATATCTACCTGGTGCTAAGTACACCGCACACACTCTCTTCGGCCACATCTATACATATAGCCTTAGGTAGACACTTGTAAAATGTTGACCAGCGTCAGTGAAAGACACGCCCGTCTAAATACCGGGTGTTCTTAAGTAGGACGTCGAATACTTTTTCGGGACCTTCTAATAGCTTCAATTCCATCCGCCGGTAGACAAGAGTAGGACGGTATCGGCCATCTCAATTGTCTCACCTGTGATACAACAGGTTATTATCGATCGGAGTAAAGGTTACACTGAGTGTTCCACCTTAACGTAGACTGCATCGTACCACTTGGTTGTTTTCCATCGCCACTGTCTCAATGCTGGGTCACCTCCAACTGAGGCACCTGGGCCGCTAAGTAGCTGGCTGAGCTGCTAAGTTCGAACGCCGCTCAGCCCTTACTTAGTCTCGTGTCTAAAGACGGTATAATAAAGACGCCAGGCAAGCTTTTCAGAACTCACAAGTGGATGATGGCTAAGTCCTGGCTGAAAAAATATGCCGGGCTGTCTTTGTTTGTTTGTCTTGGGTTCTACAGCTGTGCATGGCGCCGTGTACGTAGGTACAGGCTTACCGTGCCACATGGAGCCGTACACTAAGAATATCTCACATCTACCTATAAGGTAGGTAGTAGCTTCGTGTCCAAGCAGGACGATTCCCGGCAGGGCCCGAGCACTGAGCCGTTGTCCACGTCTGCAGAGGCATTGAGCATCGAGCATGAGCATGAGCAGCATGAGCATTGAGCACTGACAGCAGACTGCAGCACGACGAGGAGGGCTCGGCCCGGGTCTGGATTGCCTGGCGAGATCCGCGTCGCCGAACCAACCACTGTGATGCCTATTGCCTTCCTCCCACTTTTTTTTCCCTCACTGAAGCCGCAAAGCCCGACCGCCAGTTCAAGACCATAGCTGCACGTCAGTGTTGGGCCGTCATCACTGGCCACTAGGGCTGCGCTCGGTGTCTCTAGGCAGGGTAGAAAAAAGACGTGCCCCCTCTTACAGCTTCTCCTTCTCCTTCTATTTCTTCTCTTCCTTTCTTCCCCCCTCCCTTCTTCTTCCCTCCTCATCCTCTCCGGCCGCTGTACCTCTCCCACGTATTGTCGAAGCGTGTGGGTGGTGTGTTGGTGTGTGTAAGTCGAGAGAGATCGCTTGGCCGACTCGCCAGCCAGTCAGGCTTTGTGGGGCCGCCTCGATACGGCAACCCTCTCTCGCCAGGGCTGCCAGGGGACTCGCTAGGCTGGGCTAGTGCCCTCGGAGGTCGGACCCCCCTGGTCTTGAATCTTGGTCCCTTTCTCTCTTTGCCCGCCCGGCAGATCGCAGATCGCTATCCCATTCGACAAACCGGACAGAAATTTCCATTATCGTCGACGCTCTCCATCTGCACCGTTATCCATCCCTTCGCTAGGCCACCTGTTTTCCGTGCAGCGACTGCATCTGTTTCACCTATTCCACCGGCTCTTCTTCTGCCTCCGACTTCCAGGCATCCGCTCCCGACAGTGTAATACACGTGTACACCGCATCATCTGGGATTTCGTCCAAAGTACGTGTTCAATTGCCAATCCCAGCTACTTTCCGGTTACTTTCCCCCTTTCTCCACCGCTGCTAGCTCCCACCACCACCAAAACTCTCGCAAACAAGCTCTAACGCGGACGTCAGCTTTTGCCAGCTTTCTTTTCACATATCTCCCTTCTCAGCTCAGCCCTCCAGTCGCCTCGATTCAGCCTTCCAGCAACTCCTCGGCCATCTCCCATCTGCCGGCATCACAATCCATCTCTAGAGGTATCTACGCCTGCCACGCAAGCCTGCGACTATGTCTCGTATTCAAATCCCCCTCGACGTTATTACGTCTCGTCTTAACATCGGCGATCGCTTCGCTGGATTCCGCAACACGTCGCTCTCCAGCCGCTTCGCCAACATGAAGCCCATCGGCGAGTTTCTTGACTTCAAGCGCCTCTCTAAACCGGCCAACTTTGCCGAAGTCCAGTCGCGTGTTAGTTACAATTTGTCGACGTTTTCGAGCAACTACGCCGTCGTTTTTGTTCTGCTCAGCATCTATGCGCTGATCACGAATGTACTGTTGCTCTTTGATATCATCCTCCTCGCTGGCGGTCTGTGGGTGCTCGGCCGCCTCAATGGACAGGATGTGACCATTGGCACGTTCACTGCGACCTCCTCCCAGCTGTACACGGGTCTCCTCTGCACCTGCGGTTTTCTCTTTATCATTGCTTCACCTTTCTCCACTGTCCTCTGGTTGATTGGTGCGAGCGGCGTCGTCATTCTTGGCCACGCTGCTCTGCTGGACAAGCCTATCGATGAGGCTTTTTCAGGGGAGGCGGTCTAGATGGTCGGCCGCGAGCTCCCGAATTTGCGCCCTCATGGGCAAGACCATCCGGGCGTGGACAGGGGAGGTATTTCGCGCCCGAAGACGACTTTTGGGCTACTAGACGCAGAGTCGTCGAAGAATTGCACAGTGATGATGGGGATATGCGAGGTGCCAGGTTGGCGCTTACAGCGAGTAATAGACGGTATGCTAGTGATGAACTTCGATTTACGGGTATAGATATGGGTAGTGGTCGTTCGTGGAACAAATATGCTTATCAACATTCGGACGACGATAATGATTCGACGGAGGCGGACTCTCAAGCATCATCAGACAGCGACACGGAAGATGATGCTCGAGCCGAGATGGAGAATGCTTTGGTAGAATCGGCTCTGACGCGGATACGAAAAGCGAAAGCCAAGGGCAAGCAAGACGTCAAACTGAATAAGGGAGAGCTCGCCGCTTTGGAGCGAAGACGAAAACGTCTCCAAGCCGAAGCCCAATCTGCCGCAAGGAGAAAAGGCAAAGGCAGTAAACGACAAAAGGAAAAGGAACAGCGGGTTGCCGTTCCGCTCTCTCAGTTTGATCCCTCTCTCCCTAACCGTGGGAGTATCTCAATATCGGACGACACCTTGGCCCGTCCTCGCTCCTCAACATCTTCTCGGCATTCTCTGCTCCAACATCATGGTTCTACTTCCCCATTTGATTATCAATATGTGTCCAGCGCCTCAAACAGACGTCATGCCTCAGACAATGGAAGGTCTTCTTCCTCTCTAAAAAATCCTCAGCATGATGAAGACTGGAATGCTCAATCGCAATCTCACCTTGCACCAGATCCATTTCAGTATCAGACAGAAGGACCGGCTGGGTCGTATCCTATTAGCGCTCTAGCAACACCAGAAGACGATACAGGCAGTGACGGAGGTCCCGCGCACCCAAGGAATTCGGAGGATGTGAATGTGGTAGAGGCAGGGACCACTCCCCCGCTGAGACGTTCCAAAAGGAAGAAGAGCTCATCCCGGAATTCTGTCAGTAGTGGTGGCAGCCGGAGACGAAATGACAAGTGAGGGGAGCTTAGACACTTTAACAAAACGATAACCAAACAATCTAACACCTACGTAGAAACGAGGTTTTCATACACTCCCAAATTTCTATTATTCGATACCGTTTTCTACGTCTTTCGAGAAAAGGTCCGACTCAAACTCTGATAAAGTGATATAATTTAACTAAGACAGAGTATTCTATGAACTTTCTAAAATCTGTTTGTTCATTTACTGACCGTGAACTAACCCTCATCTATGACACAATGAACGACGCGAATTGAATCCATGACTATATTAAACCCATAACGCCGTCTTTTCCAAGTATTGATTACAAACGTCCTCCAAACCAAATGACCAGGACAATCTAGCTTAGGTTCATGAGAAGAATTTGCCGATTCCGCTGAAGAAACCCCCGCCCCCGCTGCTGCTGCCAGAGTAGTCTGTGTACTCCGTCCGTCGTTTCTCATAATGCAAACCCCCGTCGTAACCGTAACCATGGTCCGTGCTGGATTTATTGCCGCCAGTAACCATGCGCACGGCCTCGCCCATAAGCCCAATACCCCCGGTACCGCCAGCGGTCTTGGCCGCGAGACCCAGCATTCGCTGGATCCCCGCGGGCATCCTTAGCCCGAAGCGCGCGAGGAGGGCCGTCAACGCCCCGCCCGTGATCAAAGGCATAATGACCAGTACGAAGACCTTGACGGGATGTCGCTTCGCCCAGTACATCAAGTCGCGTAACAGGCGCTTCAGTTTTTTGTAGGCGCGTGTCATGAAGTTGGCGCGCGGCGAGCGCTTATAGTAGGAAGAGGAATGGCCTGGAAGGGAGGGGTTCTGTTAGCGAGCCATGCCGTATGGAGGTGTCTCGAAGCGAAACCTGTCTTGGGAGCTCGTCTTGCGCGCCTCTTTCCAATTGTCGTAGAGGGTGAGCAGGACAGTGGCGCATAAAATAAGGCGAAAAACGGCTTACCTGTGCTAAAGAAGCTCCGCGTACTGTTGTTCCCCAAATTGAAGAAGGAGCCGCGCGAGGTGTTGTGCTTCGCGTAGTTGCTGTCATCGCCGAATAGGCCGTCCAGCCCGGACGACGAGCGGTGCTTGCTGCGTCGCTCCCGCGAGTGCGAGCGAGATCGCGACTTGTCTCGTTTATGTTTGTGCGAGGAGGACTTGTGCGATTTGTGTGATGATTTGCGCGAGATGACGGATGCGCCGTCCCCCCAGCTGTCAAAGAAGCCCATTATAGCGATCGCGCCCGCTGGAAGACAGGATGGAAAGGAGGGGAGGAAATGAAATTGTTGAACACAGTGAGTGGGTGCGTGTTCAGCTCTGAGGTGAGGCCGTCTTGGAAATTCGCGTATTACTCACTCGTCGTTGAATCGGAACCTCGAGACGTACCGTGAGCAGACTACGAGCGAAGCACGACAGCGGTCGAATCAAAGGATTCGTAGCAATTCGCAGAAGCTGTGGTGGATAAAGCTCGGGATCGATCTCACGACGACTGGAGGGCAGGCACTTGCACTGGAGCTTGCTGCAAATCATATCGGGTGTCCTGCAGCTCTCAGACCTTCCCGCCCCTTCACCGACAATTCAAGTGGCTGGCTATCCCTTGTCGCGACCCTCCCTGCCAAGAGCCCGATACGCATCAGGCCCTGTCGGGACTAGCTCCGTCTCAAGTAGTGCCCCCATCTAAAATAGGGTCCGACAGGGGTCTTGATGAAAAATCTCATGCCACAGTCACGACTTACCTAATCTAGATACAGGCGTCCAAGCAGGGAAGCAACGCCACACATGACGTGGGCTCCTAGTCAATGATTCCTCGTTTGAACTGTCCAAAGTGCCCAACAGCCGCGAGGGCCAGACCTAAATTAAAGATCGAGCAATTTCCTAGATCTAGTTTCTCTCTGTTTCCGATATAATTATTTCTAGATCCTAGAGCCAAATACCTGTCACCATGGCCCACTCCGGACCGCCTCCCGATTATTGTACGTCTTTCAAAGAAACGCCCCTCTGTTGCGACAACCCCACTAACGCCCGATGATGCGTAGACCGTATATTGGAAATATCCGAGACTGCGACTACACAGCAGATCCGCGATGCATACAAGAGGTAAGCCGAGATCTCGCTAACCCCACCTACGGGTGCTCAGTTCGAGTAGAAGCATGATGCTAATTATCTGTTATTTAAAGAGCCGCGCTCAAGACTCACCCAGACCGAGTGAGTGCCGACTCACCAGAGCGCGTTTCGCGGACGCGCAAGTTCCAGCTCGTGAACGACGCCTACTACACACTGTCCGATTCGACCCGACGTCGTGATTACGACGCGCAACGGAGGTTATTCGGCGGCACGAGACCCAAGCCCTCGGGCCCTGCGAACCCGCCGGGCGCATTCACGTCCGACTTTGAGGACCCCGACGAAGACATACCGCACGCCGGCATGGGCGACGGTGGCGCAAATGCGAATAACTTCTACAGCTGGGCCTGGAACTACTTCACGGGGAATAAGGGGGATGCAAACGCGGAGGAGGCACGACAGGAAACCGAGAATGCACAGTTCGCCGACGTCTTCGAGGAGATGCTGCGCGAGGAGGGCATGGAAGAGGCGCAGCAGCAGCAGGGCAAGGGCAAGTTTTGGTCTCTAGCCGGCGGCGCCGCGGGGGGTATTTTGGGGTTCATCGCTGCCAATTTCCCGGGTGCCATTGCAGGCGTGGTGGCGGGCAATCGCTTCGGTGCCATCCGCGACGCCAAGGGGAAAAGCGTCTTCGAAGTCTTTCAAGAGCTCCCTCAGACGGACCGCGCAAGGTTGCTGGCACAGCTCGCTACGAGAGTCTTTAGTCATGCTGTTGGTGTTTGAAGTGGGGACCAAGAGACTACATGGCCATGGATATTCATCTCTCCCTAGATACTGTTTCGGCGAGGGTCATTCTCTGTATTAGCTTATTATGAAATGCAGGGGATGATCCCTTAGGTTGGCGCCAAGGCGTTCTTGTTTGCGTTCTGGTAGCGACAGAGGGATGGGGAGTTCCGGTTTGCAGTACATCCACTGTCATAGGTACATGTAGATAGATAAATATAGGTAGTTACACATCATGTTAGTATGTCTTGCAGTCTTGTAGGCGAGTGCTAACAGTGTGTGACAACCATTGCGAGATTCCGGTGTAAGTAAGGTAATAGTAACTACTCTGAAGATCCTGGGCTCATTAGGTTGTAAATTATCGCAGTTAGTTGAGTAAACGAAGATGGAAAACACTAGGTAAACACCACCCGTAATCTTTTTCCTATTGATATAATCCGGTATTAGCATGCTTAAATTGATTTTACTACTCCGTGTATTATGTGACTCCGTCCAGAACGAATAGGAATTGATCCAGAAGAGCTCCATATTCTCTATTCATTGAACTTCCCCAAGTGTCTAGCTAGCATCGACAAGTTTTTTTTGACAGTACCATGCCTAGTGTTTTCACCGACAACTTTTATCAGACACCAAAGCCACGTATACTCAGATTTTATGCGTTTCAGTTGAGATTTGAATGTTGAGGGTGTATCATGTATGGGAGAGATGAAGGTGGAAGGAAAGGCATGTCTATTAAACTTGGGTTCGCTTTGACAGGTACTGGAATAGGTACACTTACCTAATACAGCACCCCGCTAACCAATAGCAGGTAATACTATCAGAGCAAACAGCATTTGCCATACAGAAGCAGGTAGAACCTGAAGTACCTAAGTTAGGTAAGTACCTACTTTATAGCTACATGTACCTTAGGTCTCAGGTAGGTTGATCCATCTACACACCAACGTGAATCTACATCCTTCACAGGTCTGACCTCAGAAGTAACGAAGGGGCCCAGCTCTTTTCTTTCTCTACTCACGTCGCTTCTGGTCTGTTTTGGCCACTCGTAAACAGCAATGGCGAAGCCCATAGAAATAGAGTCGGCCGAACACTTTAGCACCGTGCTGAAGGAGTCCCGCCTTGTGGTCGCAGATTGTGAGTCTTCCCCCCTCGAAAGACACCCTACCCCGCCATCGTCATTGGAGGCCGGCTCGAGACACGCGTCGCGTCCGTTAGATGGGCTTGTAGCGTTGCAGCTCCCGACATACATCCCGTCTTCAGCATATCCCGCTGCTACTGCAAGTGCACGTGCATGCGATGGCTCTGTAGGGCGTTTCGACCATCTCGTTGCGCTCGTCCGACAGAAGCATCGTCTCGCCGTGGCCAAAGCTAACCCATGACTCTACTGACTAGTCTACGCAAACTGGTGTGCTCCGTGCAAGCAAATCGCGCCTTTCTACGAACAGCTGTCCAAGTCGATATCGAAGCCGAAAGTCATCACGTTTGTCAAGGTCAACACTGAAGAGCAACGGCCACTGGCTGCTGAGTTCGCCGTATCCAGCCTGCCTACTTTCATCCTCTTCCGCGATGGTTCTATCGTCGAAAAGGTCAAAGGGGCCGACCCGCAAGGTCTCCGGTCGCTTATTGAGAAGCTGACGAGTGATGTCGAGTCGGGAGGCGAAGGTGGCAGCAGTTCCAGCTCGGGTGGCCTGGCGTGGAGAGGAGCCGGCTTGCCCCGGGGATACACCGACATCTCCGATGTAGTCGACGTGCGCGGGCTAGAGTTACTGAATGCAGACACGGATTTTTCCGTCCGCACGCTCTTCAGCAAGAGCAAGCCGTCTTCCCTGGACAAGGGTTCCAACACCAACGACGAGAGGGACTGGGTCGCTAGTGACACGGACGAGCAATTGCTGTTATTTATACCATTCAATTCGGCCGTCAAGCTCCACACGCTCCAGGTATGCCATAGTATCGACGCTATATTGTTGTAATAAGCTAAGCCAAGCCCTGTGACAGATAACCTCTTTACCCCCACCGGACAATGACGATGAGGACGACGAGATACCGATGAGACCCAAGACTATCAAACTCTTCACGAACCGCCCGCACAACCTTGGTTTCGATGAGGCGGACGACATTGACCCGACACAGGAAATCGAGATCGGCGAAGGTGATTGGAATTCAAACGGCACAGCTAACCTACCTCTACGTTTCGTCCGTTTCCAGAATATTAGCAGCCTCGTAATTTTCGTCGTAGACGGAGACGGAGACGGTGATCAGGTGCGATTGGACCGGGTACGCCTCATTGGCGAATCGGGAGAAAAACGGGAGATGGGAAAGCTAGAAAAGATTGGAGATGAGCCAGGGGAATGAGGAAGTCACTTCTTCGCAAGATGACTTAAGCCCAGCACCACCGCCCATGTCCAATACGACTGGCCATAGACCACTTATAGGAAATAGACCAGAGCCAGGGATATCATGCAGAAGTGATCCCTGAATGCATGACCTCTGCACATGGCTTACAAAATGCTGAGATACTCCGTAGTTACGTGACACATCGAATCATACGTGTTGAACAATAATAACTATACGTACGGAGTCGAATCGAACTAGCAACGTTCTACCTAACAAGGAGGCGTCAACCTAGGCCAGGCGGCTGACAATCCGACCCTACTATCGGAAATTTTCACCTTAGGAATTTGCACCGGCCGTGTGCCGAGAGGTAGTATCGGATGCATAACCCAGAACTATCCATGCCACAGATTCTTCCCTTGAATCTCACGCTATGAACCTAGAATACGGAAGCCCTTCATATATTATAAGACCAAAAATAGAAAGAAAAAAAGTACCGAAAAAGGTAAAAAGAGATGATATGTCCGGCACGTTGCCCGCGATCCAGGAAGCACCAAGAGGCTTTCGAGAATAGGACCGCTTCATGAGCAACGGCTACCGACTTGCAATTTTAATTTCTCTGTGGCAAATGACTGACGCTGCGATTCTTCTTTGACAGGAATATCCATAGAAAATAGGACTCGAGCAACACGGGAAATGTGAGGTCATGCCAGCCGCACAAAGAAAGAAAAGAGAAGAGAAGAATGTCAAGAAGGCTGCGGCTTTAGATCAGAGCTTTTATGTTGCGAAACTACGGCTAGTGGGCGGCTCAATGACAGCTGCCAACAGCTGACTCATTTGAAAACAGTTTGACCGTGGCTAGTGTGGCTGTAGATACCTAAGCCAGAATGGGTATCGGAAGATTAGAAGAACCGGGTCTCGTCTTTCTCCAAGCAAGCCCGCAGCTCCACACCTATTCCTGGATTCAACTCCACTGCATCCTCAATTATCATACCACTTTCTACTTGTAGGTTCGACCAACCAATACTCTTCTTATTAATAGAGCCACGTCGCGACTATATGAGAGAGAGTTGAACGACTTTTCTTGCTCACAGTTCCATTTCTCGCCGGCCTCAAGACGTCCTGTTCAAGTTTCGTTTTCTTCTTCCTTGGCCCCCGTAACGGCTGTCCAAGGCGATGATGTTGAAACGAGATCGCCGCTGTCAGAGACGTAGAAAACTTAGCAAATGATGATCAATCTCCAAGTGCCTTCTACAATCCCGGAACCAATATGAAATTAATATATACCCATCCACGCGGGGCCATTGTTGCGAGTTGTTCTCTAACCCGTTCCCATTCACTTGTCCCGCCGCGGCGTGTTCCCCACACCGCTTGTCCCGTCTCAAGACGAAATTGGGGGACACGACAGGTTTAAATGGTGCTTTTCGTCAGCATTTCCAAGAATCCAGAAAAAGATCCAATGGATACTGCCACCTTGCCATGCATGACGACCAGTTGTTGTAGGATGTTTCTGCAGTCTCTTTCTCGATTTAGTCTTGCGGGCTTTGTTTGCTTGCCATGTAACATCATGAACTGCTTGGCTGGCCATATCATAAAGCAAGTTATCCGGCGTGCCCTGGGAAGGTAGGTCATGATATGACTTGTCAAGACTACGTCAGCTGCACCCGCCCCGATCCAAACTTGGGACAGCAAGTCAGACAGCGTGTGACACATGCACAGGGTCAGCTTTCTGACTCGGACCAGTTTCTCGAAAAGTTATCCCTGTCAGGCGGCGGGGAGAGATCGGCCGAGGTAAGCAAAAGGCATGATATAGTACACTACTTGCCTGCCCCGGCGCTGCCTTATCCCTCTGCACTATACACATTTCCTTAAATAGAACGCTTGAAAGTTGCATTGACGTTATCCCCCGCGCAAGTCGCTATCTGCAGAGCCGTGCCAAACATCTCGCCATAGCGGCTACCCGCCGTAACACGTAACATGTGTAGCATTCGCCCGAGCTCGCCCGCAGAATTGGCGGTCCCGCTCACGATGCAGTTTCCGTTTCCAGGTCTCTTTTCTCCGAAGCCATGCTCGTTGATGCCTTTGGGCGCGGATAGATGCCGCACCTAAAACAAGAACCTAGCCGTCTTCCAAGGTCCTCCTTCTGGAAAGCTTCTGTAGTACTCATACCAAGGACTATCTAATCATATTTTTCTTTCGGAAATATTCTGTGTGGCTCACTGCAATCTATTTCCCAACGACGTTTCGTTGTATAGGGGCTCACGAACTTACAAGGCATATATATCATTCCTGTCAGAGACGGCCTGTTTGATCTCTCTGTTCTTAGCTAAGGTGGGTGGGACGGCCAGCCCAATCCTTGTGCGAATCATCCCATCTCATCTCATTTCATGTCCTTGCTCGTCAAGATGCGATTTACTATCCCACAAGCATACTATACGATTACGTCCTATATCACCCCCTGCTCACTGCTCATTTTTTGGGCCGCCATTCTCTTCCCCTTTTATTCGAGATTTCCCGTTGTTTTCTAATATTTACTTTTTCTTCTGAAAATTCGATTATTGCATTATCATACTACTTGCAGTCACTCTCGAATATCTTTAGTTAGTATATACGACTTACCGTCTCTTTTTCCCACCTCTCGTCATCGGAGCCCTATACTCGCCATAGAAACCCGTCTAGAATATCAAGCTTGGTGTATCTAGCATCCTGAGCTTTACCTGATTGTCGTCTCAAATAGCGAGGACTGGGTCATAAATCCAACATTACCTAGGTAGGATCAATTACATTGTCAGTGTGGAAAGCACGAATCCCAAATGACATTTGGAAGAACTCCCGGCATTTCCTCTAGATTAGGAGCTTGAAATAGCTTCACAGTTTCTGGCTGACGCCAAATCGTTGCAAAGATCTTGGGCCATTACTAAGAACCTATTTTGCATCATTTCTCCAGTTCTTCTAAATATCTAGTCTCGCAGCCAAGGCCATCCTAGAACCGGAAGATCTCGTCGATCTAATCAGGGAGTCCAACTTGGAATAATCGAATATTGCGGTTTCGAAAAGAAAGCTAGACTGTGAGCATATTATTTTCCTCACTTACTTTAATGTGTACTGAAGATATCTAATACTTGGGGTCCAAGCTGCAGTCTACTATCTATCGACCTAGTACAACTGAGTAGTCTATAAATATATCGCCTGCAGACTACATGGCGACTTTTGCGGATGGTTTTCCGCAGTTCTCCAAGCTACCACCAGAACTACGAGATCAGATCGTACGTTGATTTTAGACCTGCTATCATCGTCCCCAGTCCTTAGTTTTCCCGAGCATCTCCTTAGCAGCCGTTAGTCACCGTGGATGAAACCGCTAATGGGATATTTGTTGTTCGTCTCAGTGGGCCTTTGCTTTCCCAGAAACCCGGACCTACGAAGTTCTAGACTCGCCCTGTTCGTCTCCGCTGCAAGCTGGCGCCAGTGCCAAACTTATGTTTGCTGATGTTCGGAATGAGCCTCCTCCTGCTCTAGCGCGAGTATGCCGAGATTCTCGGCAAGCAGTGCTTCGCTATTATAAGCCCCTAGTGTTTTCCGGGGTCGTTAAACATATAAATCTTAGTCGCGATATTTTCCTTCTTGATTCGTACCTACAAGTCCGCCGTCTTCTCAAAGTCATTCGCTTGTTAAGTCAAGTCGAATCTGTCAGGCGCAGCGTGTGTAGGATAGCACTAGGAACGTCGTGGGGTCTACACACGGGGTTGCACCTCCGGCTCTTTCATAAGACTGTACGGACTAAACAGAATATGGCGCGACTCCTTCAGCATCTCTCTAAGTTTACGAACCTCGAGGCAATCATCTTGGTTGTGTATCAACGCTCTTCGTTTAATCTTTTATTCAGTCAAACCATTCGCACGACTGTTGCTTGGGATCATCATGACTTGTGGGAAGCATACCACTACCGGTTCAATGTCAATTTTAATCTTGAGAACTACTGGCTACGCCGACCCTATGAGACGAAGTTAGTTCGGTACGATCCCGAAACCAATATTGTTAAGAAACCAGTAACATTCACGCGAATGTCCAAATCACCTTGTCGTGATCCTCAGCCACAAGGATATCAGTACGCATGTCCCGGCCCTATTTTTCTTTCCCCTCCCTCCTATTTCCTATTAGAACCTTAGGATATTTCGATATTCTATATTGAGCGATCATATCCCTAACATCAGAATGTATAGGGTTCGAGATTTGAAGAGAGTGTTCGAGAAGTCGCTACATAGCGTGGTAGACAATAGCCTTCTCTCCGCCGGATCGTATGAACTTCCAAAGCTAGAGACAGCGACACTGACCTGGATTTACACTGGGCTCAGCTATTGCGATTATTATTAACGATATGATTTGCTTTTCCATAGTAATCTGTAATAATCCAAAGTGGCAATCAAGTTCGAATCTCTAACCTCATCCGTTTTTGCCTCGGAATTTTGCGCCGTTGTTGGCTACTTACTCAGCTCTTTCCTCCAGCTTGAACGTGAGCCGTACGATACGAGGAAATTCTCCAACATGAACTAGCGTTGCTGAATTCTATATCGGCAGAAGGTTTCACTAACGCCAAATAAAGTTGTGTATTTGCCAACATTGTATTTCAAGCAGATGCATCCTAAAAGGTGCAATCTGCTTGTCAGCGTTGCAAGCAAGCTTACGCTGGTGCCGTGGTTCGCGGTGATCAAACATACAGGCCACAACTCTTACGAAGCCAGAAGTCGTCTTTCTATTGAATCACCAGCCACTGCGGTAGAAAGAGTAGCAGAATCGTCATTTTGGGTTAAAGAATAAGCAAGACCCCTGCATCACGACCACCCCCCATCGCGACCAGGGCCAGGGACCCCCGCAAATGCGCTATTACTCCCAGCCACTCTAATTAATAACGCGACCGCGTTTAGGTCTCACGATGATCTTCTACCTTTATTCTCTTCAGAATTGACTGCTCTTTATCGCCATGCCTTTTTATTCTGATTAACACCGCGCGGCGGCTGCCCTTCGCGCAGCTCAGCTTGGAACTCCAGTTGCGAAAGCAGCGCGCGACTGGGGTGTTGATAGATCGTATCTACGCCGCCGGCTTCGCGGTATTCCTACTCGAAAAAAAGCCTACGCTAACCTTTAAGCCTTGTTTGCTTATAATAAGCGCCAGTTAGCAGACTGGGCCATAGGGCAAGCTAGGCTAGGCTTTGCGCCATTACATATTACTTTTAAACTTATGGCCGAATGTATACTAAAGGCTTTCGGCACGGATAGAAGCCTTGGCAAAGAGTGGCATGCCTGGTTTTTAGCTCGAAACAAAGCAGTTAAGTCTGCTAGATCTAAATCTGTCGATTATGCGCGCGTTAACAGCGCAATAGCGGTTAATATTAACATTTTTTTCAATTGTTTTAAGGCCTTAAAAACAGCAAATATTTTTTTAAAACGCTTTTTTAATGCCGACAAGATAGGCATAGCTTAAAGCGTTAGCGGTAATTATTTTGTGATTATTAATACCTTTATACGCTAGACTTTTAAAAAAGCTATTAAAAAAGGCAAATGAATTACTGCCTTTAAGTGTATTAGCGCCACTGGCAAAGCCTTACCGCCGTTGCTGATTTAAAAAAGCGTTTAAATTTAAAATTAGTAGTTTTTGGATAAAAATCGCAGTTTGTTTAAAGATTAGCGTTTTAACTGCTTTTTTAATAGATAAACTAGCAATATTATTGCGTTAAAGTGGCTAAAAAACCTGTTTATTCCTTATATTTACGCTTGTTTTAGTAAAATATAGTGTGTTTTAATATATAATGGCTATAAATCTCATATAAACAATAAGTTTTTTTAAATTTGCTTTTTAAATAAAATTTAGCTTTTATTTTATAAACTTTATTACAGTTATATACTATAGCTATTAAATGTTAAAGTTTTTAAATTGTTAAAAAAAAAGTTAAAAAATAAGCTTTAAAAAACGCCTGCAAAGCGCCTTAGCTTAAGGCCTTTTAAAAAAAACATGGTAATAATGTATAAAGTGGCTTGCAAAGACATTTTAAAGCTAAAAACTATAACAAAAGCCTAGGCAACAGCTGAAATATATTTAAAAAATCGCTAGGTACCGCTATTTTTAAAATATATAATGTTTAAAAAAAAAGGTATTACAAAAGCAGTAGCACTAATACTTACAGCAAAAAAACAACCCGTTATACCTAATTTTTTAACGATAACTTTTAAAATTATTATAAAAACACCTTTTAAAAGCCAACAATTGCAAACTAATACGCAAAAGCTAGCAGCTACTTATTTTTTATTTAATAATTTATCGCAAAAGCTGTTTTCTGCGAAGGCTAATAAAGCTTTAGATCAAAAAGCTCAAACTATTGCATTTTTGGAAGCAAAGGTCGCAGTTCTAAAAGCCAAGCTTAAAAAAAACAATAAAAGCAAGCGTAAGGCGGTTAAAATAGCGCCTCACGAGTTGTTTACTCGTATGACGCACGTACGAAAGGCAAAGCGCAAATTGCGCCGAAGAATTGTATATGTAGACGAAGCCGCCGATAAGAACGTCCCAGAACGCGAAGATACGGAAACAGAAGAGGTTATAGAGGTTATAAACGCTAGAATCTAATGAGAACATCAAAAAACGGCTTCAAAACAACATATTAGTGGTGTAAATAGCTTTAGAAGTTGTGGGTGTGGTGATGCCAAGGGCCTGGTCGTGATGGGGGGTGGTCGTGATGCAGGGGTCTTGCTTATTGTGAAGAACACCATATACAGCTCGCCGAAGGTTACGGAGCCTTGTTCAGCCCTTTTCGCTTGCTCTGTGTTGCTACGTCTATAGCTTAGCTTTATTCTCTCCATGCAGGAACTTCTAGGCAAATGATTCTTCCTCTTGGTCCTGGTAAGCATTTCTCTCAAACTGAATAGGACTATGACAAGTTTTGATGCTTCGGTTACTATGACCTGACACGTTTCCGAAAGGACTCGATTGTTTGCACTGGCATTGAGCCTTTAAGCGCTGATATCAACGACGAAATGGACGATATAGTCCTTCAAATTAACAATACCGGTATCGAATATGCCAGAATATTTCGTCTCCGTTTCATTGCCGAGGACATAGTTGGAGAGAAATAGAAGTCTATGAACAGACCCCTCTCGCTGTAGCTCCAGATAGATCTCGGGGAAGTAGCGCGTATACTCTGGAATATCTCTCACGCGGTAATAATTTCGATTAAAAAAAAACACCTAGAGAGCCAAAGATCGTTGTTTACTTCGATTCGGACACATTGGAGGAGCTTGAGCTTTACTAGACATATCTACTCCAACAGGTAACACAAACTACAGTCGCTGTCAATTGAACTGGTTGCATGCGGGAGATGAAGGAGACTCTCACGTCTGTCCATGGCCGACTCCGCAACATTGAAACGATCATAATAGCCGTCGACCATGTGTATCGTGCCGACAACTCAAGGTTAGTCCCTGAGTCATTATTTTCATCTTTCAGCAATTTTTGGGCCTCGTTGCTTCTTTATGTTCGGGAGACATGAGCCGAATCACTACTTCTTATGGTAGTTATTGACTCTAGCCTGTCAAATAAGCTACCGCACGTTACCACACAGTCTCTACGATATATCTTACAACAACACCCTGCTTAAATACGAGGATAGAATAGTCAATTGGTGCATTATTTGCCACATGCTTCAACAAATGCTTTGTAATCAAATGTTCTGGAGAGAACGCAGCCACCAGTATGAGCTTGCCTAGATCCTCCCCATAAGAGCCAATCCGCCGTTATTCCCTGGGTCAGCTTTATGCGAATCGCCAGAAATGGTAGAGACGAAGGATACCTACGTCTACCGCCACAGCTCTCCGCGCTGGCGCGCGACCTCGCTCTTAATATGGATGATATCAATGAGCTTTTCAATCCAGAGCAGCCGCAAGAGCCAGTGTTCACAGACTACAGCTTGCTGGAGTCACTGGATTGATCGTTGAATCATGGGACGACTATTTTAATAAATATATTGCCGAGCTCTCCTGGGTAGTTGTGCACAACTTACAGCAACGAGGATGGGGCACTAATACACTTTAGAATCGGATTTGCTTGGAGGTTTGACACGGAATTGGTTTTCGGTGAACCGGAAGGTAGTTTCTCATGTCGTTAGCGTTACACCATGATTAACTATGGCGAATTGAGAAAGGTATTATTTAAATCCCTTACAGCCCTTTTATAATATTTGAAATGTAGTCAATTGACAATTGGATGAGATGTCATAAATCCTCGGTGTTGACGGTTATTTTATGAATAGCCTTTGTTTCAGTGTTTGGGCCACGAATCTTATGAGCTGCACAGTCGACACAAGAGCCATCCTTGACTGACTCTGAAGACACTTAATTACTTCATACCCTGATGAATAACAACGATTTATACTCTTTTAACTACTCTAGCCATGGATGCTTAGCGGTTGAGGTTCAATAGGTCGCCCTGTCTCGGTCAGGGCTTTGGTGACTGCTATGGACGGTTATCGTAGCTGATGAAAGGTTACATTTATAATTCCAGGTAATAAACCCGTGGAGTATATTTCAATAAGTGAAAAAGACCTCGACGTAAAAATATTTCACTCTCCCTCTCAGACATAGTCTTAGCGACAGCGTTAAAAAGCAGGGGGAACAAACAACGTTATCATTCTGAATATCTCCATAGCAAATATACTCAATGTACGAACGACGGCGCCGCTCCAGTTATGAAATAAACTATTTAAAAAAATTTAAAATTGGGCGTCCATTGGTTTATAGCAGAACCTGCAGTAAAACAGACTCATCGATCCCCTCATGATAACGTTCACTCCAAAGTAGGTAATCATCACGAGGCCAATTATGCATTTGGCAAGGTTTAGCTTTTATGTACAATGTATTGTGCAGAACTGTTACGGACCATACCTCCGGTAATACTAAGCAAAGCTATCATCCCTTTCCGATACCCAAGCTCCTCACAAAAGTTTGCAAAGAATAGACTGACAATAAACCCTAAACGCACCAATCACATGACTATATGTAAAGAGGTAGATATACTCCATTCCCATGTATAGACATTGTACAAGGTAGGTCACATTACCACAGTACACTGGCCTAAAACTTATGAGTAAAAATATATGCCGACCAGTCTAGGAAGACTACTACACATTGAAACCATAGACAGCGTGGCGCATAAAAATGGTATTCGACCAGGGCCTGATTCGAACAGACGCTCCCGAGGGAACAGCATGTCGACAACTATAGAGTAGCTTAATTCGAGTGCTGCGCGATAACCACTCCGCCACCTGGCCGTTATCCAGTAAATGTATTCACTTGATTGGTGCGTCGGGGTTTAATTAAACTTAACCCCCTAGATGAAAATTCGGGTGGGGACATGTCAAGAACGTCTGTAGTGTAATCCGTATCACAAAACTACCCTAAACTCTGTACATATATAACTACTTTACCAGTGACGAAAATAAGTGAGCTATTAAATTCTATGTGTGGGCGGTTCACATGCGGCCAATGAGATCTAGCTAAAACTACTATGCTAGCGAGAGAGTAGTACAAGTACGGAACACTATTGGAGCTGTCATCACAGGCGTGCCACCTTTACAACGTCCCTAATGAGCAACGAATTCAACAACAGCTTTCGCCATCACCCTCTAGACGGCACGAATGTTGAAGCGCCCGACCCCCAACAAGATTGCATTTGCTATTCCTTCGGGAGCGTCTGTTCGAATCAGGCCCTGGTCGGTGACTTGCCTTTTTGCCATGTTTTTTTTATCCCCCGCTAGAGGCAATCACATTCAGGCATAGAATATCACGTTGAATATGTATTGTGGTTGTTGACAATTCCTTTTCTTTCTTAAATGATAACCTCCGTAGCTTCTATGGATGTAGATAGTGGCCATAGATCTAGCGGACAATCACTACTACTTGGCGTACTAACACCGATCAAAAATCAAGCGACCTGATCATGTACCGGATATAGGATTGAATGTAGGAATGGCGATGTCGCGAGCTCGCGTTCTACTGGGAATCGGTGGACTGTGAGATGCAAAATTGCTGGACGCTTCAACATTCGTGCCGTTTACCATCTGTGATTGATATCTAATGAGATAGAAGGTGCAAGCCCCTTGTAACCGTTTTTGTCAGCTTATATAACAAAAATCCATGCAACTAAGACACCGTTTCACACGTAGCATTGGGTCTCGGCCTTCAGCATTAGGGTATTAAATGTGTATCTTAAGTGAGGCTGTTCAGCCCTCGCTTATTCGAGACTCGGTTTTCCTAGGGAGGGTCAAGGACTTCTGACTGGTCAAGAACAAGTGCCCTCTCAAGATCATTGTTTAAATAGGGTCACTCTCCAAGCCCATACTACTGCCCTTATGATAACCCGTTTGACTTTTCCAGTGTCCCCTAGCTGAACGGCGACCCTACGAGATTAAGTTCTTCAATTCATGGATCATACGGAATAAAGCATCTTCGCGGGCGCGAATAGCGCTCAAAGCTAGGTCCGGAACGATGACCAGCGAAACACCCCCGAAAGATTGGAAATCACCTCTATATCCACGGGTGATCTTGGGGGACGACATCTCTTTGATGAGCCCCTTAGCTTTCATTGCCATTGTCTCAGTGAGATTGAGCAAGACTAAATATTGCGTATTGGAGTCGAGTGGAAGCTCGAACGATCCAACCATCAGACTCGGAAGCTGAAAAGGCCGTGTAGTTGCATGCTCGAGATGACTCTACCTCGCCGCTACTTGAATAGATTCAAGAATGCGGTTGTAGGTCTCTAGAAGGCGGAGATAAGCCGAAAATATCAGAAGCTCGGCGGATGGGTCTAATTGGAAAGAACCTGAGCGAGGTTTGTCTGTTGCTTGATCCGCTCCTTTGTCGGACGTAGGCAGATTCGAGCAAATGTCGCAAAGGATATCTATGAAAAGCTGAGAAAGCCGAAACGCCTGATCTAGAGAGAAAGTAGGTTTCGTTTCTTCTTTCTGTCCTCTATTCGCACATTCGTAAGAGACGTTGTTATTGAAAGATGAGTCCAAGTGCTCGGTCAAAGTGACGTTAAGATCCGCTATCTTTCGCAGCCACAGCGTACGGGTATGCCCTGCTTCTCTTACACGGTGTTCGGGTTCTCCTAGGAAGTTCTTTCTGTTATTCGAATCGGTACCAACGGCTAAGTTTGGTGATGAGTGCACCATGGATGGATGGGAGCTGGACCAAGGATGCTGTGCTGGGTGGTCGGACGACTGCCTGACATGACCAGGCTCCTGGGTTGGGAGGCGCTCTTGAGCTGGTTGAGCTAGAAGGGGGAGATTTTCGCATCCATCTAAATCCATGGATATATCGCCCTCAGCTGCCTTAGGATTGTTGATCAAGTCGTGCAATGCACTTTGGGTAACCAGAGTTGAAGAGACGACATCATCACGGTCGGCTAGGGAAGCCAACTCTCTACCCTGGTATTGATTATCGCTGGTGGGTAGTGTGGCTAGAGAACTATGGTCAGATCATATTGAATGGGAGTTGTACATTGTTGAAGAGAGTTACTGAATTGCCCGCAAGGGGCAAATAAATCATCCAAATAAAACATCCAACACGTACCTATAGACCCCTGCTGGCGGCGTGGTGCCGACGCCGGGGGGCTGAAAGTACAATCTACATCAGCACGAAGACAGCGTTGACACTTCTCTTGGTCAATATCTTTAGAGCATTTCAGCTTAGATTGATGACAGCGATCGCAGGCTCGCCGCAGAAATGACTGCCTTGACGAGTCGAAGTGGATCATCGTCAACGACACAAGGTGTTAATCCTCATACTCGGCACTGTGTATACTATATACGCAACGGGCGCTTGACAGAACTGTTGGCAAGTTGACTGTATGACAGCCAAAACCCAGGCTGCTTACAATTCAGTGGACATGACAGCGCGTTGCGCCCCGCAACTAAGGGACTACTAGTGTACACATAGCATACACCAAGGCCGGAAGGGATCCGAATGGAGGATTTCAGGGTCAATGGTAGTCATAGTTGTCATCTGAAGCTATTTCCAAACCCTCAACTGAAAGCGATAAGCAAGTGAGAATAGGGGTTTTTTAGATCTTGAAAACCGCAAACCACACGCTTCTTACTAGGATACCATACTATCCCCGTAACTCCCATTTTTATTTCGTAACATAGAGAATAAAAACTTGAAAATATATTAAGCAACATGCCATAAACACTTTATAGCCATTTTATAAGCATATTGTTTTGGTTTACTTGGTTTTATATAACTATATTTTCTACTTCCTGTTACGGAGGTGAAATGGGGTTTTAATGCGACCCTCAAACAAACAGGGCAAGACAACAACCAAAACTAAAACATCCATACAATAACAAAGGGCTTTCTATTAAAATATATTGATTCGTATTTCTATCAGTTCAGTTATATGGCAAAAGATCTAAGCTCTAGTAATGCTCCTTCTGCGTGATCACGTGATGGACACGCCTGTGGGCAAACGGAGTACCGGCGACGGACTCAAGTTTCGGATGGCCAGTTCTGTCAGCTTCCGCACGCATTCCCCATTGCCCGCACCAACAACTCACCACCGGTATCCAAAGCAATGATAGACGGTGGCATATTTAAACCGGGTAGATAAATGAAGATGGTCAAAGCCTCTCCTTCTTTGCGCTAGAGGCGGCAGGCTCCTTCTCAGAAAGGCTCTCGGGATATGTCTCTTGCTTTTTCTGTTCCAATCCAAACTCGGTATCAATGGTGGATCGAAGAGAAATCTCCTTCTGCAAGAAGCAGAGCAGAAAACCGAGAAGCGCGAATCCAAGTGAGACGCGCCAAGTTAGTTTGAGACTCTGCGCGTACACGTCGATGACCCTGTCACGCTGTGGCTGCGGGAAGCGTCTGACATAGTTGGCGTTCGCGAACGAGTACGCGTTGCCCCCGCTAAGCTGCGCCTGGATATCTGCATCGCCTATGCGCCAGGACAGCTTAGCAAACTGCGCATTGAAAATAGCAGCCGGGACCGATACACCCCAGATAGAGCCGTAGGCTCGCATGAAGGCAAAGGCGGCAGTTGCCGCGGCAGTATCGCTGTCGGGAAGATCTGCTTGGACCGAGGATAGATTGGTGGACATCATGACTCCGAGCCCAAACGCCGCTACCGCTTGCACCAGAACCCACTCGGCAGGGTGCGTGTGCTGGTCAAAGCGCGAGAACAGTCCAAGCCCCAGACTTATGAGACTAAAGGCGAGGATGTGAAGCGGTCTATACCTTCCCCATTTCGACAGCAAAACACCAGAGACGGCGCCCGTTACTACAGAGAGGAGAACCGTCGGCAGCAGCGCTACTCCCGAAAGAGTTGGAGACATTCCTAGCACGGCTTGGAAGTAGACAGGGAGGAAATAGATGACCCAGAAGAGGCATATGAAGTTGATGAAGCCGATTATCAGTGCCGTAGCAGGTGTGCGACGCTTGAAAACCCGCTCGGGGAGGGTAGGATACTCTCGAACCCAAGGCATACCTTCATAGATATGAAAGAGGGCCAGCCCGAATATGCCAACGATGAGGGGGACGAGAACCCGATACGAAGACCAGGGATACTTGGTGCCTCCCCATGACAAGGCCAGGAGCACCGCCACGACACTCGCTACCAATATTGCGTTACCGGCATAATCGATACGCTTCAGCTTCGTCGGAATCGCCGTTTCTCTGTCATAGTTGACATGTAGGAACAGGAAGTGGAGTATGAGGGCGACGCCAGCGACGGGGAGGTTGATCCAGAAAATCTGCAGGATAAACCCCTGGTCAGTCCAGTGGTATTTGCCAAGGCACAATTCAAACTCACCCATCGCCAACTGGTTCCCTCCACAATCGCACCACCCACAAGAGGCCCCACGGCGGTACCCAAAGAGAAGACGCCAAAGACGATACCAAAATAAGCACCCCGTTCGCGCAGCGGGACGAGGTCAGAGACGATGAGTTCAATGAGCAGGTTGATGCCACCGCCACCTATACCTTGTACCGCGCGGCCGCCAATCAACGTCGCAGCGTTGTTCGCGCCTCCGCTGATGCCGCTGCCGAGGGCGAACAAAGCCACAACGATGAGCATCATCCAACGACGCCCGAAGAAATCGCAGAGCTGGCCGAGGAGTGGGAGGAAGGCTGTGCTATCATGGGAAATCAGTCGAATGTTCGAGCTCACCCCAATGTCTCCGATCATCATTGACGTACCTCGTGAGAAAATACGCGTTCACGAACCAGATGTACAAATCGCCCGCGTTCAGCGCATGAGAAATGAATGGCAGCGCCGTTGAGGTGACGGTAGACTCGATGGCAGCGAGCAGGGTCGTGAAGCAGACTGCTGAGAAGACGGCCCAAAAGCGCCACCCCTTTCCCGGCGGCGCTTTCTCTTGCTTTTCTGAGGCTGGTATCGTGATGGCTGACTCCGAGTTGCCCGCGAGCGGCAAGATTTGGTCTTGTTGAAGTGTGTGATCCATTGCGAAGTATTTCTCCCCCGCCTGCGATATAACCCTGGCGAATCTAGGTTTATAATCACCCCTGCGCGAGAGCTGACAGAGAGGATAGAAATTCACAGTGAGTATGACAAGGTGATGCACGAGATGCCTTTCGTCTTCCCTAAATATCAGTGCCTATCGTGTAGTCACGCTCGAAGCAGGCCCTATGCGGAGTTGGCAACGGCCGTCTAGCACATTATGTATGAAGAAAACAACCATTAATAAGAGTATGAAAGTTGAAGGAATACACAATTCCCGTTCTCACAAGCCTCGATCCCCCTCCGCGATCACCATCGTCAGCTAACAGGGACATCCCGAGCAAGACTCAGGAATAGGATTATCAATCTCATTGTATTATGTAAGGCAGATCACAAAGCCTTGGCGCCGAATTGCTTTCAGAGCTTCTGTAAAAGCACATTTCGGCGCCAGGGCTGCCATTTCGGGCAAGTCGCCGAGTGGGACTCGGAGGTACGTACTCGCCGAATATCAATCGTTCACACACCGCTCAAGACCCCCTATTTTGCATATGGGAAGAAAGAGTTTAGTGATAGTTGAGTTGTTGATTGTCGGAAATGAGACCCGAAAAGATTTAGGCTTTCCATGCTCCGTATTGTGTCACTTAATGTATTACTATCGAGATTCGGGACAGGAGATAAGGATTTAGTATAGGTTCTCTAATTAGAATATTAATAAGACCTTAATTATTTTATATAAACACTTCTTGACGTAGAAGATCCCTTATGGTATTAGGAGGTCTAGGTCTTATGCGCTTGCAGTGGGAGGGTGGCCGGTGCCATTAGTGTACTCCTCCAGTGAATTCCTGTCAACTAGTCCTCCCTTCTACAATATCAATATAGTTCGCTATGAATGTTAATCAGATCAGCCGGGAGAACCTTCCAAAGGTGAGTTTAAGGGTGGCGCGGGGCTCGGCTAACGTACATGCAGTGATCCAATGCTTAGATATACGATCTTGTAATCCCAACTAATTTGGAGTGCCAGAAGGCACAAAGCAGTCTGGGTAGTAAGGGAGATAAGTACCGACAACAATTTCTGTGAGCTTACGGCTCAATGACAAGTATCATTTACCTACCCCAGAACGAGGTTTCTGACTTGGGGTCAAGTGGATTTCTCAGAGCGCGTCTTTGTTGGTAATCGCGAAGATAACCATACATCTGGCCTGATATACAAGCTGACTTTCACAGGCGGCAAAGCTGCTTAATGAAAAGCTAAATCCATATTGATATGCAGTATGAAGAACAGATGAGAGGCTAGTGATGCAAACCTTCACGTGGAGGAGTGGTTGTTGGCAGCTGTCGTAAGGCAAGTGCTGTACTGGTGTTGGTGTTATAGGAGTTATACTTCATAGGTAAGCGAGTAAAACATGACCCCGTCTTATGCTCCTTACGTCAAAAGAACTCTACTTAGGTATACGGATTATTCAGAATTAGAAACCGTTAAAGAAAGGCAAACCAAAAACATTACTTTTGTTGAGTTTTTTAATTATAGTCTTGTCTCGTTATAATACGCTATCTCACTCCAGTCCCGGGTCGGTTGGTTACCAGGCCTGAGATGCCTCCTGGAGGGAGCTAGCATATTACGGTTGGATCGGCGGTTTGGTTGCAGACCTGAAGCCTATCCCAGGGACTTGACTAAGGGCTTGGAAATAGACTCAATTTAACAATAATCTACCACAGCGACACTGGTCCTTGACAAGTCAGGGTTCCCTTCAACCCTGTCCCGGAAGGTGAGGCTCTGTGTATATATCTTTGATATGCGTAACTACCGACTTCTAATAGAACGTTGAGCTTTTCGCAGCCCTACACGGCAATTCTATCAAGGTTCACTTACTTTTCAAAATTCTACCTCCAGTGAGGACGACAGGCGTAACAAGTAGGATACTTTATACGTGTCGTGTTTCTAAGATTTTACTTCGACTATTAAAGATTATTGATTACATCTTGACCATCCCATGTAATTAAACAATGCTTTTGGTCTAGAGGGATTTAGAGGTGTGCTGAGAGATATAGCGTCACCATTTAGTGTATAGGGAGTCCACAAAGCCACACATTAGACTGGGGTTTCCTTTTATTCTATATGTAAGTAACTGATGAAGCACATAAAGCCTGTGTACCACACTATTCTACATTATTCTCAGAAAGCCAAATACGATAGGTACTGTGCTTTGAGATAGCAGATAGAAACTGGTCCTCATTTGTTCGTAACCTGACAGCATAGGCGGCCTCCCATACAAGCTAGAGACTTGACTTCATTCATAGAGCCATGGTATTAATGCCATGCTCTGAGTCATCCCACAATGATCTGAAACTCAACATGACGGACTTCACAACGCCAATCAACGAGAGCAGTACTCATTTCCCGGTTGGTTCGCCTTGCTGATGCATCGCCCTCACGCGCCTCTGAACCCACTCCTCGCAGCTCACTTCCTCATACTTCTTCACCTCGCCCTCGGCAACGCAATTGTCGAGCACGCCACAGCTCTCGTTCAGATTAAAGCCGAAGAAGAAGGCCATGCTGATCCTCTCGTTGCCGCTGTAGTTCTGGACGCGGTGCACGGTGCTCACGTAGCGGTCGTTGGTGATGCGCTGCATGTAGTCCGCCATGTTGACGACGAAGGTCCCCGGGATGGGCTTCGCGTTGATCCACTGGCCCTGGCGGTTCAGCACTTGAAGCCCCCCGTTGTTGTCCTGCCACAGCATCGTGAAGAGCTGGAAGTCCGTGTGCGAGCCGATGGAGACCTCGGTCTCGTCTTGTTCCGCCTTCTGCGCTGGCGAGGCGGACAGGGACGGATAGTAGTTCAGGGCCAGTGCGGCATCCGGATGTGAGAATTTCTCCGCGAAGAAGTCTTCCGGCAGATCGAGCGACAGCGCAAAGCAGCGCACGAGGACCCGCGCCACGGCCAGACAAGAGCGCCAATAACTCACGATGGCCTCCTTGAAGTGAGGCAGGTTGGCCGTGGCTTCCCAGTGGAAGTCCTCACGCCTCAGGAGCTGCGCGATGTGAGGCGGGATGGCGGCCGGGTCGGAGACCGAAGGGTCGTACCGCGGATCGTAGGTCCACGAGAAGGTCTCGCGCACGTCGACCGACTCGAACGGGTTGACGCGCTGCGACTTGGCCGGCTTGTAGCCGTTGAAGTACCTGGACTGGCTGACGTGGGCGCGGTCCTTGACCTCCCGCGGCTGCCGGAAGAAGCCGCGAAGCTCCTCGCAGGCCGTCTCCGGGACGTCGGCGGGGATGCCGTGCTTTTCAATGTAGAAGAAGCCGCTGTTGGTTGCGGCGTCTCGGATCTGGCGGGCGACGTTCATGCGCGCCTCTTTGGAGTCGCTGAAGACCCCCGAGACGTCGATGACGGGGATCTCTGACGGGAGCGCATCGCGCAGAGGCGTCTTCAGTACAGTCCGGGAGACGGGGCCGTTCCCGGAAGAGAACCGCAACTGGGTTGTGGGGTTGGTGTCCCCAATTTGTGTTGTATTGACGCCGACGGCAGCCATTGATCTTATTTATCGATTGACCTGTAGCGTGTAGTATGCGATGACTAGTTGTCACAAATGTAGCATCTGAACACTGTCAAGAATTTGCTACTCGTTGTGAGAAGAAAACAGAAACACAACAAGGAAAAGCAAAATCTAAATAACAAGGGCTAGCTAAATAACAATATGTATCAATTCATGCAAGAGTATTCTATCCTTGAAGCAAGTCGGCGATCTCCGCAACTACATGGCATCCACAAGAACCTGGAAAGTTGTAAAAAGAGAATAATCGCCATTTTCCACTTGGCTTTGCAGCAACACAAGATCCCAGCTAGATTTTTTCCAATGCGCAACAATAGCCACGACTTCAACTCGAATAAAACTGCCAAACACAATGTCTAACAACAACAAAAAAGCGGAGACATTATGATTTCGCCCGGACTTGAACCGGAGACCTTCAGTGTGTTAGACTGACGTGATAACCAACTACACCACGAAACCCGACCATGTCGTTGTCGTTGTTGTGAATGGCAGCGATTCCATAATTCTACGTTATGTTGCAACCAAGAACTGATATGAGACTCATAATTAGAGAATCTAATTATCATCAGATGTAAACAAGTCATTATAGGTGCTATAGAAGATAAAATTTAGAGTTTTAATTTTCATTGTTAATATTAATGCGTTCAAGTTGTTGAGAAAAACATCCGTATTAATTATTCATATACCTATGAAGATATTTCCGGGGAATATATACGCCCGAGCCCGCTCGGATTATGTCTCGTCATCTCGTCATTATACATCATAGTCCATATTGACGTTATATATACATTCATTGCCAAGACCCGGCCTGTGTAGGATCCTGTATTACCTGTCCAAAGTTGTGTACGCCTTGGTGAGGCATAAACCCACCATACTCTTGCATAAGGTAGTTCCAATCCATTTCGCCGCCGAAACTGACATCAGGGAACGCCAAAGAAAACTGCCTAGAAATGTGAGCAGGCTGCATGTTGTTGAACATATCGGCGGGACTATGAAACATTGCTGCATTGGGCACAACATTCGCGGCTGCTGCTGCTGCTGAGGAGGATGGAGGTGCCGAGGCGAACCCAGAACTGGCTACCGGGATCTTTGGTGATGGCGTTGCCAATGGTGTTTTGTCCTTGGCCTTCTTGGGCACTCGAGCATCGATTTGTCTCATAAGCGTTATGAGTCTTGGCGGGGCTAGAGTGCGACCGTTTACAGCTTCGGCAGCCTCTCTGGCATCCCAGGCTTTCACGAAGAGTGAGCTGAAGGCAAGATGTAAAGGGGTATGTGTTGAAGTAGTCATTTTCCTCCTTTCCGCATGCTCGAATATTGTCTCCCAGGCGCGCTCGCACAGATCACCTGTCGTACGATGGCGGAGCTCACCCAAAAGACAGACGTAAGCGGGGAAAGGGAAATACATCTTGGTATACCAGAGGAACCCCTTTAATCTTTCATGAGCCTGTATCATACTGTCATACTCAATCATTCGGATGGCCTCCACCAGGAGGCCTTCGCTCTCAACGGCGGGCAAGGGGGAAGGGGCCGTGATCACAACTCGGAAGAAACCGGAAAGAACCTTTAACTTGCAGAGGTTGGCTCGCGTCATGAGGAGCGTCATATAATGAACAGGTATCTTTGGGTCACAGAATTTTAAGTATGTTTCTTCCATATAGTGTGCAAATTGATCGAGGTAGCTTGATAGGCGGTGGTCGGCTAAATTTGTGACCGCTTGTGGATTGGCAGCAGATAACTGAGCTTTCATCTTGTCGTTACCCGGTGCTTTCGCAAACTCGAGCCGGGTTAGAGCAAATATCATTTCGGTAGTACCAGTAAGAGGCGGAGGCGAGTCCTTGGCATGTGTGTTAAGGTCGGCGTCGTTGATGTTGAGCGGCAGCTTGCAGTTACCCCCGGTTGAGATGGCTGTAATAGTCGATCCACACATCTCTCCTATACGTCTGTCGAAGCCCGCCAGGTTCCACCAAAGCCTCCTTCTCTCCTCTACTTCAAATGGGGAAAATCCAAATTCGGCGCCGTCTCGCTGTAGGCCGAGGCGTTGGCCTAGACGGACACCCATCCCCGTTAAACAGAATAAGGATCGGGGGTCGGTATATTGCCTAACACCGATCTGGTACTGGTTAGGATTAGAAGAAGACCAAACACTGAAGAGGGACTCTTACACAATACAACAAGTAAGCCTGCAATACTGTCAAATCCGGCATTCGCATGAACCCTGCATTGAATAAGGCTTGTTGCGTGCCATGTTGATACTTCGCTAGTAAGTTTGATCTCGACTCAGTGAATGTCTGCTCCACCTCATCGTCGCTCAGACTGGTGATCGCCATGAGGTAGATGGCAAACATCAGGGCCTCAAGGCTTTTAGATACCTTCATAAGGTTTGTCGAGGCCTCAATGATTTGCACTTGCAGGGTTGGTGTGTGTGTAAGTTTAAGCAAAGGATTGACGTTGTCTAGGTATATCTGCCATAATTGAAAGATCTGGACACCGGAAGGGTGTAGGTCAGTGACGCTCTGGTTTTGGCCACCGACCGCAAAGGGGAAGCCATCTGTGTTGCCGAACATTTGATCGTAAGCGTGGTTGATGGTGGACCCGACGTCTTCTTCCTCGGAAGAGTCTGGGACTGGGTCGCGGTGCGCTCGAAACTAAACCCAGATTAGGGTGGAGATACAGGGAAAGTGAGCAAACAGACATACCTCTTTCTGAAAAGGGAACCATCTAAAGGTGCTGTGGATATGTCTCATTTAGCATCTAGCACGTGCAAAAATCATGGATGCGGTGTGTCTGGGAGGCTTAAAGTCACCACTCACCGCGGTCTGTGGAGATTCTCGCCAGCAGAGGAAATGACATCAGAATCAGCACCGGCGGGCGAGGCCTTGGCTCGGAGTCTGGTGAAGTCGGGGTCGAGCTCGTCGCCCTCCTCGACAGAGCCAGGGTCGGTGATCTTTATGTCGGGGCCCAGCGACTCGAACTCGATGCCGTTCTGAGACAGCAGGGCCTCGTACTTCCTAAGGCGGTCGACCAGGTCGCGCTCAGGAATGCGCTTCTTGCGCCGCCGCGGTGGTTGGGGTGGCACGACACGGCAGTCGACGCCGGCCTTGACACAATTGGAACATGGCTTCTTCTTGTCGCAGCGCACCTTGCGCTGCTGGCACAGCACGCAACTGTGGCCGCGCGTGACCTTGACAATGGACGAGTCCGGGTCCGGTGGGGTATTGGCAACCGACGCGCCGATCGGAGTGGACTGGTTGTAGGTAGAGCTGCCATCGCCGGAGTGATGAGACTCTGGGGTGGCAGGCATCCTCACGACGACGCCGTCGGTCCCGAGCCGGAGAGCACAGACACACAGACACAGCACACAGACACGACGACGGGGCAGTTGAGGCGGCAGAGCAGCGCGTGCGCGCGGAGAGTGGTGTGCACCACAGTCTACCTGGTAGCAGCGCAACGATATGCGACACTGATAAAGCTTACTTAGTGAGCAGCAGACGAACTGGCCGAGTGCTGCACCACCAGCGCTGGATCGATGCGGTCTAGGACGGCGAGATAGCAGGTGTGATGAAATTGACCTACATGAGGAGACACCTCGTCGACGCCTTCATTGGTAAGGGGCGCGCTGCTGCTTCCTGGGATGCGGGGGCTGTTTCGGGACCGACGGAGGAAGCTTGTCACTTTTGTTGTAGCTTCGCGGCAACTATGCACTGGGCGGGTATCCGAGTGGACACTAGCAGCGGGGTTGTGGTGGCGGCATCAGCTGCAGCAGGCAAGGAGGCGAGGAGGCAAGGACAGGTTGGGCTGCGGGGAGGTACCTGCCTAAACTAATACACAGGCAAGTACTTATAGGGATACCCTTATCTACGCAAATGTAAGGTAAATGGATACATACATATATAAAGTATATAGGTTGGTAAGTAAATAATAGAGGCACTTGTTGATGGAAGAAGAATGAGGACAACACCAACAACACTAGCAGCAAAAGCTCAAAAACACCGCATCAAAGATGCGGGTTGGGCGGGTTGAGGTAATGCATGCAGGCAGCCTTTTTGTACAGTATGTATGTAGGTGGGTAGGAGCAAGAAATGAGAACATGATGTACCGGTAGTGGATCTTTCGCCAGTAGCATCACCTATGCCGCCCTCTTGCCGTGCATAGTAGGTACTGTGCATATCTACCACCTTACTTACTATTGTAGGTAGGTACGTTAGGTATAATATTCTTCAATAAATTGTACCATTTACACCTACCTGTACATATAGACACATCGATTGTCAGGCATTGCTGCTTGGAGCAGAGTACAGCAGAGTAATCTGTGTCGTGACAGAGGTCAAATATCGCAATGTCGCAGGTTATAATTGCCGACCTTGACGGAGTCGCTCAGAGCATTTACCGATGGCCGCCTCCAACGAGAGCCAAGCACTTTGCGCGCTACTACTAGCTAGTCCCATACCTAGCAAGGATCAGGGGCTTATCGGGGCAATAGGATCCTTCTCGGGACCGAGCCTCTTCCAGACACCCGATTCGTGGTGTGTTTATCTTCATGCAAACGGTTGGTTGAGTTGGTTAGCCTCGTTGATGCCTTTCTCTAGCCAATTGTGCGGACAGCTCACTGAACACTGCAATACTTTGTGTTGGCACCCAAAAGGCGTGAACAAAATGCGTTCAATATCGTCATCTTGCATCGTGGCTGTTTCCCTGAGCTTGGCGAAGATAGCAATGTACTGTCTGTCCGTTCTTATCATTTGCAGCCCGTATGCATATCATCATGAGTGGTGGTCATGACCACATGAGGATTTATCCAGTTCAATCGAGGGGAGACTACCGCACAAGCACTCGGGGCCTCTCCCTTTGTCAGACCTACAGTAACCATGCCTGCAAGCCGTCAACCATCCCTTGACCCCTTGCCTTATCCGGAGCTTCCCCAACTTCGAGCCACAGCCTCAGCTCTGTCGCTATTGGTATGAAAACCACGTGTACACCATGTAGCAGTGCGATATTCTGTGCTAGGTAAGCGAAGACACGGGTGTCTATTTCTAGCCGAATGACACGAGTAATCGACGACGGGAAAAACGGTGGCCGGACCTTGGTCTGCCCGTCTTCGTCTTATACACCTGCGTCCGAGGCCTAAGACTTTGAGATTCGATAGTCCGCGCCTCCATCGCCTCCAATGATTCCTTGTCTTATTATTATCTCGTCGCGGACAGTAGATGAGAACCGTTGCCGGCTGTCGGGTAGCACCAGAACATGAAAGAGTAGACGATATTAACTGCAGGTTTGCTGGGTTGCCCATGCCCTCCTTATCTGCATTCTTCATCTTTCCCCATCTTGCTTTGTTTAATTTACCATGGCCCATTTCGTAAGAAGGGATTCCACGACAGCCACAAAATATACTGGGTCACGCGCACTCGCCATGGCCAGAGATATAGAGAAGATAGACAGGGCACAACCGTCTGGCCCAATAGGTCCACCCGACAATGATGCCGAACAGCGTTTTCAACCTAAGAGCTTCAAGTTTTGGTCTGTAATCATAAGCATATTTCTGGCCTTGTTTATTGTAGCTCTCGACCGCACGATCCTCGGAACTGCTACACCGTCAATCACTCAGGAATTCCACAGTCTGGGGGATATTGGATGGTATGGATCGGCCTATCAGCTTACCACTGCTGCATCGCAGCTGCTGTTTGGTCGGGTCTACAAATTTTATGAGATTAAGAGGTTTGTTTCGATGACTCTTTGAGATCTATTCTGTGTGTATGGCCATTAACTGCCTGCTAGGACATTCTTAATAACGGTCGCCTTGTTCGAGGTTGGATCTGTTATATGCGGTGCCGCTCCGAATTCGATAGTTTTCATCGTCGGCCGCGCTATCGCGGGCCTGGGCGGGGCCGGGATTTTCTCAGGAGTGACCATTATTATGATCACCATGGTACCTCTTCGGAAGCGACCCATGTTCCAGGGCTTGTTCGGCACAATTTTCGGGCTCGCATCGGTTCTTGGTCCTCTCGTCGGTGGCGCTCTGACTGATGCCATCACATGGAGGTGGGTAGCCATCCGCCCCTGATGAGTGAGAGGAGCCAGCTAATGACTTCACAAGATGGTGCTTTTATATAAATCTCCCTATTGGAGCTGTGGCGGCTCTGTGCCTCATCTTCATTCTGAGACCATCGAAGCCTCAGCATCCACCAGCCACCATCTGGGAACAGATACGGCGCCTCGACCCCCTGGGAACCTTCTTTTTCGTTCCTAGTATTGTTACCCTCCTTATAGCACTACAGTGGGGAGGTTCAACGTACGCATGGAGCAACTGGCGAATTATCTTACTCTTCATCCTCTTTGGCCTCCTTCTCTTTGCTTTCGGTGCTGTCCAGGTATACATGCCTAAGACCGCTACTGTCCCTGTCAGAATAATCCGGAGGCGAAGTATCTTGGCTGCGACTATCTTCATGTTTGCGCTCGCAGGGTCGTTCTTGATGGCCATCTACTACTTACCGTTGTGGTGTAAGTACATATACAATACATCTGGGACAAGTCTTCCGCCTCCTTCTAGTCTTTCAGCTAGTCCTCGAGCCGCGCAGTGACTAACATTTTGAATCAGTCCAGGTCGTCAAAGGGGCATCCGCGACACAGTCGGGAGTTTATACGCTTCCTTTTGTTCTCAGCCTAGTAGTGGGAAGTACATTATCCGGAGCATTTACGCAAAAGGTCGGTTATTATGTGCCAGCAATGATCGCTTCTCCAAGCCTTCTGGCTGTCGGCCAAGGTCTCATGAGCACGTTCAGGGTAAACGAATCATCGTCTCACTGGATTGGATTCCAAGTCGTTGCTGGATTTGGTCTTGGGCTTGGCATGCAGGCAGCGAGTCTTGCGGCTCAAGCTGTTCTGCCCGTGCCAGATGTTCCAATAGGTATTGCGATCATGTTCTTTGCCCAGCAGTTAGGCGGCGGCATATTCACCTCTGTCGGCCAGAACCTTTTGAGCACGTATCTCGTGACTCATCTTCACATTCCTGGTCTCTCAGCAGATCAGATCACGAGTGAAGGTGCTACAGACCTGGTTTCGTCCGTGGCACCCGAATACCAGTTGACCGTTAAAACTGTCTACAACCAAGCTATATCTGAAATATTTCGATGTGCTATGGGAGTGGCGCTTGTAGCCGTCGTGGCAGCGCTATTTATGGAATGGAAAAATGTCAAAAAGGCGGGAGGTCCCCCTCCAGCAGCGGGACCAGGAGCACAAGCTCAGCCCTTGGACGATGTACCAAGTGAAGAATCATCAGCACTGTTTATAGATTCATCTCCGAAACCATCTTCCGACAACAATTTTAACCCCGATAGGAAAGATGGAATGATGAACATGAACGGTGCTATAATCGACCGCAAGGAAATTCAGGTGTCCTCACCCCCAAAGACAGGCTGCGAGCATTGTGAGCACTGCCGCCTTTCGCGCGCACTAACCACCTCCCCATCCGAGCGACAAAGCATGTCCCAACCTCCTCGAAACCCTTCCAACCGTAACTCGCGTTCGCAGCCACTAGGGTATCAAGAAAATGCTCCATCTCCCGGAGCCCTCGAAGAAGCGGCCCGTCTCGCATCTATTGCCCGCGAGGCCGTAGCGCAGCTGGAGGAACTGACGCGGCCCTTCAGTGCCATTAGCGCCTCGATGGACCGCCCTCCAATCCAGGGTGTACCACGACCTGAGCGCGCCTACGTCCCACATAGCGGCTCAAGACGCCGGTCCCTGACGGCACCCGAGATCCCCCCGCGCAAATTGAGGAAGCCACCTACGACGCAGGAGCTAGTAGAGAACGCACGGCGTGTCTCGGCGCAGCTCGAGCGCGAGGAGAGGGAGGAAAGGGCCCGAGAAATGGAAAGAGAGAGGCGGAGAGAACGAGATGATGAAGCGAGCAGACGCTCGGATCAGTCTTCTCACCGGATTTCCGCAACGGTGTTCATGTCGTCGCCTCCACAAAGTCCCACATTCTCACCGAGAAGTGGGAGGTTCACGTCGACCTCCTAACCCCTTTTGAGCCCCTCTCCCCCTCTCTATTATTTTTTCTTTCCTCTCCCTTTTATATAGTAATGGCCTCTTTTATTGTTAACTGTATTTGCGTTCCGATTACGGGTAGTATCTATACATTGCATCACAGCTCGCTCCATCTATATATCCATTCCATTCCCATATGCTCCCAAACAAGCCAACCAGGGTGGGACAATAAGAGGGAAATCCACTCGTTACAAAAGGACGACTACCCCCCGCCTTTTTGTCTCTCAGTTCAAGTCAATTTCAAATGCATATAAAATGTGTATATGTAGAGGCTCGAACGCCTAAGATTTTTTGTTCGATAACTAGGTATTTAACCTAGCTGTATACTCTGCGGCGAATAGAGTTAAGACGATGCGACGGCACAAAAGAATGCAGGGGGAATAGGCAGGGAGCTTAGCCCGGCCAAAGATTAGACACATATTCATATTCAAAGAAAAGAAAAACCATCGCGTGATTAGTATTTCTTCGATAACAGATTGGGGAATAAGATGTATCCCAGATATGTGGCCGTCTTAATCACTATTATTTGTTTCCAAGAGACATGTCATTCACGACGCTACAAGTAATCACACATTGCTGCTTTAACACCGAAAATATACATATCAACGCCTGTTCACCGAAACAAACACGCATAGGTTTACACGTGTTTCAAAATAGAATACTTGTTCAAAACCCCTTGCTGGAATAGTGATTATCGTACAAATAACAATAATATATATATACGAATGCAAGCTAACCAAGAAAAAGTAAAGGGCCATGTGAACACCCGGCATATAGGATCATCAAGGAATCCTCAGGGATGTCTGACTGACTTGCAGTCCAAGTTGAACTGTAATCTAGACTTGAAAAGTGAGACGTAGTATAATGCCAATACGCTCTCCATCATTACATCGTATACGCGAGCGCAAATTTCACCCATCCCATGATAGAAATATTCTCTTCTCACCCTGTTTCCATCCAGGGCGAAATAATTAATACCAACTCATATAAGTTCCCACGTGCACCAAATCGCCCAACTCATGCTATACCCGCCACTCTGCTTCGTCCTAAAATACTCTTCCTTCGTAACGCCTCGTGCATCACGTCCATTCAAGACCGTAAGCGCAAACAGTTGTACTTTCATCCCCGGAGCACCCAGATCCCTTGCAGGGACATCGACCCACCACCAGTATCCATTTGTGTCAAGAGGCACGAGGTCATCTTTTCGTCCGTCGACACCATGGATCTTAAGAAGTAGGAGGTAGGGTGGACCTTTCCCGTTGAGTTCATGCGTCCAGTGTTCACAGACCTTTGCGAACTGAAACCGAACGGACTTGCCGCTGTAGACGGGAATGTGTTTTGCGGCAGGAGAATAACCGACCTCACTAGAAATTCCTTCGTCGGCGGAACCACCACACCAATCTGGTTTCTCTGTCCCTGGAACTGGCCCCACGATGTACTCTTCCCACGATAAGATCCTACCATCCTCCCGATAAAAGTGCCTCTCGTTGCCGGGGAAATGAGAAAGTCCAAACTGCTCATTGCTGAGTATGAACATCCTCGGGTTGAAGCCTTTATGAAACTTCTGGTCGCCGACAGACCCGGCACCCCAGCATGCGTCTATAAGCTTCCACTCGCCGTTGTCGATGCAGACAGCATTCCAAGCATGGCCGGTGGGATTCTTGGGCGGCGGCGCTTGGCCGCGTGTCAAAGGCGTGTAGCCGTATCCCTTGCCGTGTCCACCAACCACGACACACTGTAACCCAGCTCTTTGTGCGATTGCTTGGTAGACTTCGGCGTATCCTTGGCAGACAGCCTTGCCTAAGAATATTGTTTCGTTTACATCACGTCCTTTAATGCACTTCCCGAAGAACTCCTCAACATTATACGCAATATTATGGTGACACCAGGTGAATATTGCACGTGCCTTGTCAGTGGCAGATGGGAAAGGAGCGCAGAGAACATTAGCAAGATAGCCTACAGGATCCTGTCTTGGCAATGAGTGAAATGGATATCGTGCCGCTACGGAATCCGGACTAGAGAAATCTCTACACATCATACACACTGTTGCCTGGTTGGTCGCTGCTCTAACTGTAACAGCACCAATTTGAGCATGGGAAGGTCGGGAGCTGATTGGAATAGGGGGTGGCGAAACTCTTCCTGGTCGTCGGTTGGTAGGGAGCGGTGGGGGTCTCGATGAGTCTTCCAAGACAGTTTTAGGCCTTACGAAAGCTGAAGGAGGGGGAGGAAGACGCCGCGGCCCTGTTGGCTGCGTTTCTTCTACTTGTGCGGGCAGGGGGGTCTTTGCAGCAGGGCGAGATGGTAGCCGAGGGGGAAGACTGGGACGTCCATATGACTCGATCTGGGGTGGATTAATAATTTCGGACCTTTCTCGCTCGGCCGCTTCCTTGGCGGTTTGTGCCTCTCTCTCTTTCCGTGACGGAGGCAGCAGCGGAAGCTTTGCTGGGTCAAACGTAGGTGCAAGCACTCGTCGAGCAGCGGGAGAGTCGATCGAGGTAGTGCTTGCGCGGGATAGAGACAGATTTGAGATGGACGAGATGTGGGAGATCTCGGAGGAATTTGAGCCTCGCCTAGAGCCGAGCTGCTGTGTTGGTCTCCGCGGCGGCAACGTCGGTGTCGGCGTTGGCTTCAGGTCCGAGGTCTTGCGGGAGGGAAGCGGTGGTCGGCCGGGCAAAGCCGGGGGGGTCTCGGTGGCAGCAGCCGACGGCGTGGGAGAAGGAGTGGCAGTGTTCGCTCGTTGAGGAATGGTTGGCGGCTCTCTCCTTGCCGGACGGACTGGGAGGCCGGGGGCCTTCTGAGCAGCGTCATCGTTGACTTCGACGGCCGAAACTATCAAGCGCTGTTTGCTCGGAGGCGGTGGCGGGGGGGCTCGTTTCGTGGCTGGCGGAGGAGCAGTGAAGTTCTTCTGCTTGTTTAGAGCAGCAATCCGATCGGCCAGCGAGTTGAACTGCGGCTCCTCAACTTCGGCCATGATTTCTGTTTATATCGTCCGTTTGTCGCCTGTAAGATGGGGTTGGGTGTGGACTGAAGCAATGATCAGGTCGCCGAGTCTACAACAGTTACGAGCGACTTGGATGTTGTCGGGTCGGTATCGAAGACTTCGACCTCGGGGTATAAGAGATTAGGAAAAGTCGGCCGTGATCGTTATACCGTCCATTCTTCCGAGGACACGAGCGAGTTGTAGTGGAAACTTTGGACGAAATCCATCCCCTTGCTCGAGGATATAACGGCGGCGAATGATTGCGGCGCAGTTTGTAGGACTGATGGTCAGTGTTAGTCCACACCAAGGCAAAGTTCCTCCTCCCCTCTGGAACACGGCACCTACCTAGGTAGGTACTCAAGTACTTAATTTCCCAAGTAAATACTACATACATCCTAGAAAGTGACTTAGCGATGGTGCAACAGACACAGCCCTGTGAAAGCGGGGAGCGGGAGCTGGGCTAGTGGAAGCTAGTGTACTTAGTTGCATCAGATATACCGTACTAAGCACCTACTTACAGTTGTAAATATACCGAGGCAAGATCCACTGCTACAGCGCAGCTTCTTACAGTATCAAGGAGCTTCTTAGAGAAGCAAACGTGCTAAACGTGTAATTATAATGAGCTCGATTATATGTACATACCATCATAAATTCTCACTTTAAATGAAATCGATGCGAAAAATATAATTGTAAGTCAACTCTTTTTAAGACGACAGCTTGTACATATAGCGAATACTTATTGTAGCCAGAGCGTTCAGACTTTTACTAAAGTATAAGTAGGTATATCTAGATAAAACCATTAGTACAAATATAAATAGCAACCTGAGAGAAACGGTTCCATTTTAATAACCGTAGGCTTGGCATGTACATATCTAGATTACCTTAGTGTACTCATGAGATGTGCTTTGTACTTAGTATAAGCAACTGAGCAAAGCGCAACAGAACAGCTTGTTCAATGAGTGTTATACATACCTATTACTTTAGTTCAGTAGCACCAATCCCACACAGACTCAAGAGAGATTTCTTAATATTTTTTTCTTCATTATTCATGTATGTAATTAATTGCTATAGTATGTTCATTATGTCTATTATCACATCTTCAAGTAATGTTTGTCTGTTTGTCGCCAATTTGTGCTCGACAACAAGTCTCCTAGAGGCGCATTTGCGTCTCATGTCTTTTTCCCCGTGAACAATCTTCGCTCCGGACCCAAAACCAATCTAAAAACGAGAGAGAAACAAAGCAGCGGAGTAAAATTGTGCTGAAATACCGCAGACCGCCATTCGTGGGTATCATCATCATACAATGTGCTTGTGTCCATCACTAACCGAGTTTCGAAATAAATGAAATCATCGCAAAAGAAGTCTTGGCCCCAATCTCGTGCCTGCTCCAAACCAAACCGAGCTCGAAAGTTTTGTAGGTTCATCTGTAACCAAATAGAAGATTCAGAAAGATATGGCCCAAGAATCGAAATACTGCGCCGATTAGAATTATGGCCATGGACCGATTGCTTCTGGTCAGGAGCTAGGCCCCAAATAATATGGCCGTGGCGGCCGAGTTAAAGAAAAAGAATGATACGCGTTTCACGGGCTTTGAGTCGCCCTGTTGTGTATAAGCTCTGAATAGCCAGGCAGTTGGCTGTGAAACTCGATATCCGGCACGGATAGAGTTCGTGGTTGCAGGTATGCATCGACCTCGAGAGCGGCGTCTTCCATGGCAGCCTCAAATGTCGGTAAACCTGTGGCATCGACTCGACCGCCTCCTCGGAGACCAGCACCGACTTGAAGCGGCACGCCCAAAGTGATAGTGGAGCTTGTGCCTGCCAGTGCCGACAACGTCACCGTCATCCACAGAACGTACACCCGTGAAGATATGCAAGAATGGAAAGTAGGGACGAATTGTTTCCTGCACACGGGCAACTGTACTGGAATCTGTACATTCATCCCGTAATAGTAGGGAGTGCCCTTGCTGCCGTGTTTACGACTGTCTGGAACATGTCGTCCGTTCGCCGAATGATCCGAGTCGTATGGGATCTCTGAGCAGTATCCAGAATCCCGCCTTCCCTGCGCTGTGAGATGCTGCTTCCACGAGTAATTCCCAACGGGCGCTGCTGGGAGCGGGATAGAGCTCGAATAGGCTCCACGGCCATCGGCGCCAAACGACCGGGCCCAATCTTTGAGGTTCGGATACTGATTGATGCCACCGGCGCTGTAATAGGTTACTACAGTGACTTTAGAAGAGACGCCTACGACCTTCGGCGGCTGCGATTCGCTAGATGTGGGTTCGAATGCCAAATCGACCTGTGCAGTCGTCGGAGTGGCAGAGTGTCCGTCCGAGCTGATCATAACGGGAGCCGGTTGGTTGGCGGAAACTGTTATCTTTCCCAGCTTCGCGGAGAGGATCGACTTCCGTACTGTCTTGGTCTTAGACATGACGTACATCTTGTCTTGGTCGGTGATATTCAGGGGCGCATCTTCAGCCACCATTGGTATCACCTTGATGTCGTGTGACGCCTCTATCGCCTTGTCACTCTTGCCTTCAGCATCTTTGTGGTATACCCGTGCGCGTACACAATAAGCGATACGCGACATGTGTGGCGTGAAGTCATCCTTGTCCCAGTCGCCAATCGAGGGCGGTAGTCGTAGGTGAGCCTCCCTCAGCGCTTCGTTGGAAATGCGGTGACTGCACGCATTGAGAGTCAGGTGCTGGGGGACGACGAAGTGAAAGGGAATCTTGTAAGTTGTATCTGCCTCAAAGCACCTCGTTTCCGGATAATACGAATCTGGAACCGGCATCGTGAGTTTTAAAAAGGTATGGGTCGTCGCCTGTGGTATGTTGATGGCATCAACCCGAGTCCTGCTGGTCCCCAGCAGCAATATCTGCACCTTATCATAAGGCACATCGTGGGACGTGTTCAACTCGACGTGGCCTGACACAGTTGATGATGTTGTGTATATTTTGGACTGGTAATGATTATCGATATGAATATTCATGTTGAGTTTGGGTGTGGTATGCTTCTGAGCAGATTCGACAACGGCTGAGGCGTGACCGCCGGGCCACGAACGGTTCGACATTGTGTAAGTGCGTGGCAAGGGGCCGATGCGGGGTTTGCCGATTATTGTTGCTGTTGCTGGGATGGAATGTGACACGACCGCTCGTCGCCGCTATCGCCCGGCCACTGGATGGAGCAGACAAAGCACCTCGCACTCGCAGTGGAGGAGGATACTGGCAGAAGTTCTGTGTTATGGGCTGCGCGATGTGTTCTGGCCCGATGACGGTCTCGTTCTCATTGGCAGGGGATGTTCGACAATCTTTGTGACGTGTGATTATAAATGGTAAACGAGATCATTTAATGTAATGGAGTGATCCCGTTCGCTCATGATCTGTATATGTATGCCGTTGCTGCGATCCGTGGGTGGGTGTGGTGGCCCCGTGGGTTATATAGGACCCCGTACTTAGTAGTCTTACTCATATATATATTTCTCTCCCGTGTAGTTAATGCCTGCAGCACGCCTTTCGCGAGACAAGCTAGGATAGCTAGGATAGCCTATTACATCTCGATCCATCCGACGCAATGCTTTATCTTGCAACCTGAGTCATCCAGATGGGGGAAGATCCATGAGAGCCAGATCGCACAGAGTAATGATCGGGTAAGGTTGACGCTTCAATTATTGATGGTGTGGTGGCGACCCACGGATAGATCCAACACTAGGTAGGCTAGGGTGATGATGGTTACAAATCCAGCTCTGCGCAACAAGAATAGAGTCACCAGTCTGCATCAGCTAGCGAAGGGCTGCGTTGACCTGGCGAATGCACAACGAGAGCGGGTTTGACGTAACAAGAACGGGGGGTCGTTCCGTTCTTCGGCTTGCACCATCTCCAAGGCCCATTGCACTACACACTTGGATGCTCTGAGGCTGGCGAGCACGAAATTTTCACAGCGCGCTTGGCCGTTACAGGTACGACCGGAGGAGCCCCAGCCCACAGAATGCCGAAGTAGCTGGAGGAGCATCTCCGTGTCCACGGTCGAGACCGCGGTTGGCTGCGGCTACACGGAGGATTTCTGGGCTGGTGATGAGAAAAGCTTATTGCCCTACCCGCTTACAGCCTAGTGGGCCAAATTTTGTGATTTAACGATAGTTCATCCTCCTCGAAACTACACTCAATGTATGTATGCGCCTCCCACTTCACAGCACGTGCTTTGAGTTCTGCTCTGCCATGGATACACACACACATGTATGGTGCACGCCATAACATACCTATAAAGTACTTGTATAATAACCGGATGTTGAAGAATCCCGAGCTAACTATGTATTTAAGGAGGTTAAGTACCTACCCTATGTAGAGCTGGAGTACGCTAACAACACCTCAGGCTTTGATCTGACAGGACGTACCATAGGGCGCGTGTATTGACACCTGCTCTAGTGTAAGCATCAAGGGTTCTTCATGCATGTGGCTGTAGCTCGGAAATGCTTATATTTTGCGAAGAGCTGTTCTTACAGGTAGGTCTCACACACTAGGGCCAGTGTACCCTACCCAGGTAGGTTGGACCCCTTGTTCCCGTTCTTTTCCCGACGGCGTTGTTGGCCTTTCCCGAGCCCTGCCCGAGTAAGCATTCATGCGGGTTGGCGTAGCGTATCAATCAACATCCAGACAAACCTGCAGGAATACCCTACCGGCGGTGATGAGCAAGCAACAAAAAGAAAATAGAATTACTAGCATTACGGAGATACCTACGGTGCCAGCGCAGCGTGTGTACAAATACCTACCTTAGATACATAGGTAGATAGGTAGTCTGCTGGAGTAATTTAATTACCCAATTGGTACGCAGCAGGACTTTTCCACTTGAAGATGTAGATTCCAATTGATACTTATAGGAGTCCAAACAGCCATACTAAGTAGACCGACTGGTAGAAAGCGATTTCGTTACCATGTATGTAGGTAAGTAGGTACTTAGTACCTATTTTGGCTGCTCTCAGCGCCGTAGACTCCTCCCAGCAACGATAGATCCCACGTGGACGTCCAAGACCTGCTACGCTGGATAAGGTACTTACATACAGTGTCTCAGGTGCTGTGAGAAGACAGCTTGGGTCCGTATGCCGTTATCGGCCCCACCTCTTGAATTTTTTTATTTGGACAAACTAATTCTAGACGCAGTTTATTTACTTGTCTTTGCCGGAAGGATGCCGACAAGTTTCAAGTTGGGGGCTGTCCAAAGTCCTGAATATGAAGAGAAGGAACGGTCAAAAATTCACCCGGGCAGAACCCGCGAGGGCATTCACACACTAGTTGTCAAAACGATCGCCCCTCTCTAGCCGTCGGTGTGGTTGTCACATAGACTTTTTCAAGGGTAGTTAAAGGGTCTATCTACCTCTTAGTACAATACCCAACCAACCCACTTTTGGGGTCTTTGACATGTGGTATACGGTATCCATTCTAAGGCGTTAGCTTGATCCCTGATCTCTGATCTCTGGTCGGGAGTCAAGAGATGTGGTTGTTGTTTTTGCAGCCGCAGAAACTTAACCCCCAGTTCTCCATTTCACTTCACCGAATACTGACCGAGCCTCCCTAGTTTTCACCTTTCCCTTACACATACTCTTGTCGAGTCATACCTTACTCAGTATACTCCGTGTAAGTAGGTATCTGCAGGTATCTGCGTGTAGGCAAGGGTACTCAATGCGAAACTAGCCCGGTGACGTGATCTAGCTGGAACGCTTGTGGATCGACAGTGATTGTTATATGCGCCCTCCGCGCCGTCAGCTTGATGCTGAGCATGTCAGATGGTCTAGTCTTTGCATGTTGGCGCTAGCTGGTATACTTATATATCATAAGGGACTTCACAGCTGACGTCTTCGTTATTATTAATCAACGGTTTTGAACACGTCGGCGGTCTGGATACACACTGCCACCGGACATCAATCCCAGGAAATGTATAACATAATGCCTGCACCCAAGGCCACTGCCCCAAACTGTACCAACGTCTTTCTGAGTTCCGCTGCTTTGTTCGGGCCGGTCTCTAGAAGCTCGGGAATGACAGACACGGTTCCAACGTAGAGAAAGGTACCGGCAGTGAATGGGAGTAGGAGATCACCCCAGGACAAGCTGGTTCCCCAGATGCCTGCTGTCATGCCACTGACGGCTCCATCAGAACTGCCATTGCCCCCCAATTCCTGAACGGCAATGCCGATCAACGTCCCTAGGAGAGCACCCAGTGCAGTGACGAATTGGGCGCCCATTGCTGCTCGTTTCGAAAAGCCAGATTGTATAAGTAGAGCGAAGTCGCCTACTTCATGAGGGATTTCATGAAAGAAGACGGCCACAGTGGTGGTTGCACCAATTGTGGGCGACGCATAAAAAGACGCTGACATGGCTAAGCCATCTGTGATATTATGCGTAAAGTCGGCACTGGAAGGTTTGTCAGTGCTCATGTAACAACGGAGTATGAATGAAAAAAAGGGAGTCGATAACCCACATCAAGTTCAAATATCCTCCTAGTTTGACGCTGGGGTTTACTTCCTTTTCCTCGCTCACCTTCGCTGCCTCGTTCGTTTTAGCAGCCCCCTTTTTGCGATTCTTTGCATCTTTGCTGGATATTTCTACCGAGCTCGATACAGCCGAAGTAACAGATGTTTCGTGCGAATGAGCTCCATGGCTATGATCGTGCCCTTCGCCTCCAGTCGCAATGCGCAGCCCCTTATCCATTGCCACAAACGTCATAAACCCGACCATTATAGCGAGACCCAGTAGTAGGTTTCGGTTCGGCTCGACAAGCACAAATCGAACGCGTTCAGGGGTGTCCTCTCCAAGGAAGATTTCGGGCAGCAGATGGAATAAAGTATCGCCCATCAGGCCGCCCACGGCAAATGCCACCATGACCGACAGCGACGAAGGATCGATGTTGGGTGGGCAGAGGGCTAAGAGGAAGTTTGGAGGCCCGGAGATGTAAAGAGTCGCGAGTAGGGCGTTGACTGCGGGACTGCCCGGGAAGAGGACGGCGAAGATCTTGGACGACAACGTCGAGGTGTCGGGCGCGGCCGCGAGCTTTGCGGCGTTGAGCTCCTGGACGACGCTACATGTCTTGAATTTTGTTTAGCTTATGCCATGGCCAGGGACGGATGGTCGCGTGCTTACTTACCTGAAGTTTCTCGTCTAGCTGCTCAAGACTCAACGAGTCGGAAGATATTGTGGGCTTTTCATGTTGAGAGGCAAGCACCAGGCCTACAAAGAAACAGACCAACAACCAGCAATTGATCCGGTACATGGCCATGCTAAGATGAGCGCACAATCGACGTTTGAAAAGTTGGCCAAGGTCGGTATTCATGCCTGTGTTGGTGTAAGATGCAGGGCGACGGGGTACAGCTGTTGGCCGAGGTCGCCCGAGACGCCCCTAGTGGCTTACACGAAGGGCCGAATAATCTCCGATAACTCCTACGAGAGGTAATACATGAAGCTGAGCTCAGCTTGTTGTGCATTGGATCCTCAATTTCAAATTCCATGAATGAGGTATGAAATGTTGCCGCCCTAGGTATCATCAGACAACCTCATGCGTATTGCCTACCAGGTGGTTATACTATGAATTCCATCCACCCACGCGTGAGGTTATAACGACGTCAAAGGTGGACGGGATCATTGTAGTCCTGTTTATAGGTTTTGTTGATGTTGCAAATTGGAATATTCACTCCGCAGTAACATCGAATACTACGGTAGCCATGTATGAGACAGTGGTCGACTCGATATCTACCATATTATTCAGCTTCGCTTTTTCCCTTATGTTACCTGTTCATATCTGTTTGCCTACCTTGAGACCGTGGACATCAGCTTTCTATATTCCCTCATTGCTATGGCTTACAAAAGTATGCTGAGAGCGCCATTCGACGACCTCACGTCTCGACACTAAAAGCCGAGATGATCAAGTCAACCTAGGCAGGGGACGACTTTTCGTCATGTTCGCTCTACGCCCATAACGACCGCTAGACCACTATGTACCATCATAGTGTAGTTAAAGTAGACAGTCAAGTCGATTCATTGCCTTAGTGTCTGTCTATGATTCATACTATGATTTATACCTTCTGCAACGCGGTGTTATCTCGGCCAACCTAGCCCTTCGTGGCCACGGTTTAACCCGCGCGGTAACCTGGGGATATCCTTGACACCAAGGTTGGTGATGCCCATTTCGCTCTGAGCTTGTCACCCAATTGGGCGAGAATGATCTGTGTCCTGGGGTAGCTACCCCGCATGTCTGAGATCGGTCCGAAGCTATACCCCATCCCCAGCTTGTTTCCCCAAAAACGACCGCCAAGATGGTCGTCTCCAGAAATGATCACGGTGAACGGTGAGATCTGAGATCCACGTCGACCCAGATCATAGATGTCGCTAAGGAAAACTAGGAAGCTGCGGAGGTAGACGAGAGTGTTTCTGGGCAACCTCGGGAGATGAATAGTAACGCCCATGCCACAGTGCAAGCCCTGGAGAGAACTATATAAACATGGAAATTGGCCTGCGACCCGTTCCCTCCTCACTCTTGTGAAGCAGTCCGGTCCAGCCAAGCCTAGCCAACTCCATCAAGATGGGCATTCTTTCGACCAAGTCAATTGCGTGGCTGTCTGTGTTTGCAGCCTGCAGCTTAGCGAATGGGAGCACGCTGCCTCGAGCAGATGGTCTCGATGCCTTCGTGAAGAAGCAACGCGCCACCTCCCTGCAGAATGTTCTCAACAACATCGGCCCCGATGGTGACCGTGTCCCAGGCGCGGGGACCGGTGTCATTGTAGCCAGCCCTTCCAAAGTGAACCCAAACTGTAAGCTCGCTACAACCGTCCCCAATTATACCACAGGGATTGACAGTACGACAGACTTTTACACGTGGAGCCGTGATGCGGCTTTGACGATGAAGATGATCGTTGACGAATTCTTGCTTGGCGAGACTCATCTCAAATCATACATTGAGGACTACATTCACTCCCAAGCAGTTCTCCAGTACGCATCTTCAGATCCTCTCCGAGGTTCCCGAACTATTAATGTACTGTAATGACTGACCCCTAGTCTTGAACAGGACTGTCACCAACCCATCCGGCACATTTCTTCCCAACGGCGTCGGCCTTGGCGAGCCAAAATACAACGTTGACCTTACACGGTTCAACGGAGCTTGGGGGCGCCCACAACGAGACGGTCCAGCACTCCGCGCCATTGCACTGATAGCATATAGCAACTGGCTTGTTTCCAGTGGCCAAGCACGGAAGGCGAAGACGGTTGTCTGGCCCGTCATCTCAAACGACCTGTCTTATGTCGGTCAATATTGGTATGTCCATTCGTGCCTCCCGGCCAACGACCCAGGTGGTCTGTTTCTAACCTGCTTCAAGGAACACCACTGGTTTTGATCTCTGGGAAGAAGTGCAGGGCTCAAGCTTCTTCGCCACCCAAAACCAGCTCCGCGCGCTCGTCGAAGGCGAGACACTTGCGAAAAGGCTCGGTGTCCAATGCACCGGCTGCGACCAGGCCTCTCAGGTCGCCTGCTTCTTGAACGAGGCGTACTGGAATGGCGATTATTTGGTCGCCAACATTAACGTCGATAATGGTCGCACTGGGAAGGACGCAAACACGGTTCTGGGTGCCATATCCGTGTTCGATGTAAATGCCCGTTGTGACGATCCCAGCATACAGCCTTGCAACAGTCGAGGCTTGTCGAATTTCAAAGCTTTTGTTGATGCTTTCCGCAACTCGACTCTGTATCCCATCAATGAGGGTATCCCCAAAACGGAAGGCATCGCACTGGGTCGGTACACAGAAGACGTGTACTATACCGGTAACCCATGGTTCGTACTATTTCCTGTCAGAGTAGGATGAGATGAGTTTCTAACAGCTTCTGGATAGGTATCTTATCACTGCGAGTGCCGCCGAGTACCTCTACGACGCTGCAGCGCAGTGGAAGACTCAGCGCTCACTCACCATCGACAAAACCTCGCTCGCTTTCTTCCGAGACATCTACCCAGCGGCGCAAGCCAAGACCTACAACTCGAGTGACAAAAATTCCGAATTCCCTCGCATTCTGAAAGCGGTAACCGACTACGCCGAAAGCTTCGTGGCCGTAGTCAAGAAGTACACGCCAAAAGACGGGTCGCTGTCGGAGCAATTCAACAAGACCTCGCCCTTCCAACCAACCTCAGCAGTACACTTGACATGGTCCTACGCCGGCTTCATATCCTTGGCCGAGCGGCGAGCGGGACAGTACCCCCCAAGCTGGATCCCAGCCAAGGGATCCACCGCCGTGCCAAAGCAGTGCACGCCCGGCTCAGCGAAAGGCGTCTACGCCCCAGCCACGGCGGCCGGCGCCCCCAGCGTCAACGTGACGTGCACGACGAACGTGCGCTTCGAGGTGAACGCCACGACATACTACGGCGAGAACATCCTCGTGGCCGGCAACACGACGGACCTCGGCTCCTGGGGCATCAACGACGCCTGGCCGCTCGATGCCTCGGGCTACACGGACCAGCGACCCTTATGGGCTGCGACGATTGCGCTCGAGGCCGGCGAGACGGTCAACTACGCGTACGTACGCCAAGAAGATTGCGACCAAAACCCGATTTGGGAGTCCAAGACTGCGAACCGCACGCTTGTTGTTCCGGCATGCGACCCTAATGGGGACCCTGATGCTGTCCTTGTTGTCACGGATGATGCTTGGCAGGGACCAACGGGTAGCACTGGCGGTTGCTAGCGGATATTAATTAGTACCTAGATGTAGATAATGAAATATATAGAATTGATACACTATCAGCTCAATTAGCTAAAAGGGGACGTACGTAATTTCATTCTCTTGCGTATAGAGCTTTCGAAATAAATCTTTTGGCGGTAGGCTGCTCCAATTTTTTCCTTATGCTGTGTATATATTTTAAGTGAGTTTCCTCTGTGCTAGTCATGGTGGCGTAATCTATTTTCTACCTGGCTATACAGACAAAGTTGAGGTTGTTGGTATTTATTTATGCCAGGCGCAGAGAGGCTACTGAGATGAGTAGCTAAAAAACCGACCGTTCTGATTTTCTTGTTAGGAAGGCACTACTCCACGGTGTATAAAGGTCAACAATTAACCACATTATGGATCGCATATCTTTGTCTTTTCAGTGAATACAATAGCCTCCATGCGCTCGGCAACCACATATTCAAGTATGCCTGGATATTTGTAGTGATAATTTACCAGCTTTGGCGCAGGGAGAACATAAACGATGTCATCATATGTTCATATTGTGATTTCTCATAATTGATTCAAAACAGATATATCTGGCTATGTTAGCGTGCATATGACTCCTGGATGCCAGATGCTGAATACATGCGAGGGTGATTGGACATGAAGCAGAGTCTCCCCCTTTTCAACAACCTGAATAACGTCCTGCATTTATATAATTTAATTGGTGTACTGTTGCTGTAAAATCTTGGCAATTGTGTTGAGTCTAGGTCATCAGGTCAGTAAATGAATAATATGTCCAATGCCTGAACAGTAGAATTGATATCAAACTTACTGGATATTGCTTGTGCCCTCGTAGATGGCTCCAATCTTGCTGTCTCGCCAGAACTTCTCGGCAAGGCCTTCGCGGACGAACCCCATACCCCCCATCCATTCTACAGCGAGGCCACTGACACGACCGGCCACTTGGGAGGCGAACAGCTTGGCCATTGCGGCATCCTGGACGAAAGGCTCGCCTGCCTCCTTCTTCCTGGCTGCATTGTAGACTAAGGCACGGGCGGCTGCGATTTCGGTGTACGATTGGGCGATCTGGTGCTGCATTCCCTGGAACTCACCAACGAGTTGTCCAAACTGCTTTCTGTCGTTCCAGACATACTTGACAGCGTTCTCCCAGGCGCCGAGAGCAAGACCCGCCATCTGAGCAGCAATACCAATGCGCCCTTCATTCAAAATGCCAATGGCATACTTGTAGCCCTGGCCTTTCTCGCCCAGCAGGTTCTCCTTGGGGATTTCAACATCGTCGAAGCTGAGGACGCAAGTGCTGCTGGCCTTGATGCCCAGCTTCTTCTCCTTCTTGGCGATTTCGAAGCCCTTGGTACCCTTCTCGACGATGAAGGCCGTGATGCCGCGGTGACCCTGACTCGGGTCGAGATTTGCGAAGACGATGAAGAGGTCGGACTCCATCGCGTTCGTAATCCACATCTTGCCACCCGAGATCTTGAAGCCGTCGCTTGTCTCCGTAGCCTTGGTGGCGAGCTTGAAAGCATCAGATCCCGAAACCGGCTCGCTCAGACAGAAACTGCCGACTGTGTTCGTGGCCAGGCGAGGCAGGAACCTCTTCTTAAGGTTGTTGGTGCCCCATTTCAAGATGGCCGTGTTGACCAAGGTGTTGTGCACGTCAACCATGACACTGACGCTCGGATCGACCCGGGCCAGCTCCTCGATACCGATGATGGCGGATGTGAAGTTCATGCCGGCACCGCCATAATCCTCGGGAATCTCGACGCCCATGAGACCCTGCTCAAAGAGCTGCTCGACGAGCGCCGGGTCCATCTTCTCGGCCTCGTCCATGTCGCGGACTTTCGGTAATACAACCTCGCCGGCGAACTTGGACACTGCCTCCCGCATCGCCTCCTCCGTCTCGGACAGATGTGTTATGGGAGTAGGAGGAATGCCGGAGATGTCAGTCTGGCGCCGGGCGGTGGCGGACAACGGCCTTAATCTGCGGCGAGACCACTTTGTTTAGCAAACACTGCAATCTGCCGTCGCGCAGCAGACATGCACGGTATACTTACTGCTGTGCGTTCAGTGTCTGGAGCGGACGTGCGCATCGTGGCGACGTCGACGAGACCTTCGTAGCAACGCTATGGCCCCTCCGAACAGCCGGCCTCAACGCTCGGGCAAACGATGACATGTTAAGAGGCAATTGGGATATACGACGGGCTACAGCAGTTCAAGAGAGTGTAATCAATCGTCCTTTGTATCGAACTATAAACGATTACGACTTAAGCTGAAGAAAAGCGTGAGGTGTTAAGGTTGCAAATTTGTTGGTGATGTCTCGAGGTGAACGCCTATAGACATCTTACCTAGGTACTTTACACCTCGTTCAGCCGAGGGTAGCCACCCAACTGCTTCTATGTGGCGGCCACTGGTGACATCCCTTGGCTCGCGGCATTCCCCAGCTTGAGGTGGGGTCCCGTTCCAGTCGCTGCCCCGCTGCAATGACTCCGGATTCTGTCTTGAATCAAAGCTGACATGTGAATGCGTGCTGAAATAAGTGGGTTAGATAGGGGCGAGAGCGAGCAAGATGCTATCGGCCCGGTAACAGCTGCACCGAATTTCCAAGAGCTGCCAAGCCTGGAAGCGTCCAAATCTGCAATCATCCAATTATTGACGACAGCCAGGGAGCTTCAATCAAGCAAACAGCTTCGGCATCACGAGCTCACCATGGCAGCTCCCATATTACGGTCTCTATGGCCGTCCGCAGTGCGGCGGCCGATAAATACGATAACGACGGCGACATTGAAGACGACGACAACGGCGCTGTCATCCCAGTATGCAGCATCGCGCGCCTTCTCTACCACACCCGCACCCAACTCAACATTAAACCAAGTTCTACGAGTACGTGGTAGCCCTCGATATCCCCCAATCCGATCCCTCTGTTTCCTGAAATGTCTTTCCGGAAGCAAAAACCCTCAAAGCTAACGCTTCGTTTCCCCAGGGGTGCCGCAAGCCGCAACGCGCCCGCCACGCCATCTCCCCCGCGCTGTCCGACACGCTGTGTCCCCAGCAGAAGGGCGTCTGTCTCAAGGTCGGAGTCACGCGGCCGAAGAAGCCCAACTCAGGCGAGCGCAAGACGGCCCGTGTGCGTCTGTCGTCCGGCCGTATGATTACCGCCTATATCCCCGGCGAAGGCCACAACATCCAGCAGCATTCCGTCGTGCTTGTGCGCGGTGGCCGTAGCCAGGATTGCCCCGGTGTGCGCTACCACTTGGTGCGCGGAGCTTTAGATTTGGTACGTTCGTCTTGGTTCTTCTCATTTCTCCTAGTTGGCCCCTTGCTCAAGTTAGGGGATATTCGAGTGCATATCCCTGTATCCCTTTAGAGAGGACTTGGATGTGGTCTTTGTTTTCATACCGGCCACTGCAAAGTGTGGCGCATTTGAAGTCTAGCAGGAGGTCCTCGACTTAGGGTACACGAGACTCGGGAACCGTTGCGAATCCAGTGGCAACCCCTTGTTTGATCTCGGTATATGTGCTAAGTCTTTTATTATTTAGGCTGGTGTTTCAAGTCGCATGTCAAGTCGAAGCAAGTATGGTACGAAGAAGCCGAAGAAAGCGTCAGTGGGAGGGTAGAAGAACGTATTGACATTCAAATATTTACTGGTGACATGTATTATACCAGTGGAGAGAGCTACCGCTGTGCGGCCTTGCGTCAATCTTGTACTATAAATTGTATGCCATGGAAAATTGGCACTCGTGATTCAAATATCATGATCACAGAACAAGTTTATATTTACACATGAAAGAAAGAATAAACACAAGATCTGTCTCCCGGCACGAATTCCAAGACGCCAGTTGGTCCTCCCGACCGTCCTTTGCCAAGCCGTTGTAATGCTTTCGATAACCCGTCATGAGGGAAAAGATACCGACTACCCATCTATTGTACATGCCTTTTCATAATGTAATCATCCTGTCGCTTATTCCTGCTCTTCATAGCCCTGTGGTTTGTCTAGCTTGTTGATATCAAAATATCTCGCTGTGCCTACATTGCATTAGTATCCTCATCCGCTCTTGGCGCAAGTATTAGCAGTCTCTGGTAATGACTTACAAGAGTAACCCTTCCAGTCAAAGTTCTCTTTGGGATTACAGTGACAACGTAGGTCAATTCGTGTTTGCTCGCCCGTCGGGCAGTGAGTAAAAGGGACATGATAGTATGCAATGTCGTTGAAAAAGTGGATTTCTTCCTTTTTCAGAAGGAGACCGGCCGCAATGGAATGAACTGGTGCATCCCCCCAGCGCTCGTAGAAGAAGCCTCCATCCTGATCAAGAGATTCAAAGAAATCGATATACTGTTTAGATCGTAGCCATTCGAGGTTGCCGACTTCGAAATTGGACCACTAATACGAGATTAGCTCTTTTGGGGGTGGAAAAAAAGTGGAAACAGTACGTACGAAATGGCACTTGTTGTAAGTTTCACCACCGTCATCGCTAAGAAACCCCATCGAGTTGCCCTCAGCGATGTGCTCGGGGTAGTTTTTTATGAATTTCTTCACACTGTCCCATAGCGTTGGAATCGTCTCGACATATTCATACAGACTTAACACGAAGCTGTACTTCTTTTTGTGTTCAGCCATATAACGGAATGGATCGTAGTGGATATCGCAAAATAACTCGATGCTTGGTTCCACGCGCCAGTACCACTCGTAATTCAGCATCAGTTCCTGTCGGAAAAAGAAGCCAGACTCGAATCGGCACATATGGCGATAACTAATGGAGTCGCCGTAGATAATCTTGCGTTGGGCCATATCTTCGCGGACCTTCTTTGCCTTGTCTTGATCTATATGTTCCGGAAATGACCAATGCTCGTGGGGGATCTCACCGTAGTGCGTCTTGCCTGAGACGAGGGAGGCGGTGACCTTCTTGAAAGTTTCATCAAAAGGCTTGTCATTCAAGAAAACCCAGTCGTAGTTATATCGACGATTGAATCTATCTTCGACTTGACGGATAGACCGAGCAATTTCCCATACGTCACTGTTCCGTGCTAGAGTGACAAAAGTGGCGTTCATACGAGGACCAGGCGCTGTTCCAAGCATATCATTCCACCCATGGTCGTTCGGGCTCAGAGCCATGGCGGCTTCTCCAAGATCCGTCTGTTGTTTCGGTGTGCCGGGCGGAGGTCTTGTCGATCCTTTCATGGGATCATTGGGTTCGCTATTGCTGGTACCGCTGCCGGGCACTGTCGACCCAGATTTTCCAGGACCATCAATGTCAATTTTCACTCCATCGGCGGAACCCGTGTCGCCCAGCCCGGCACCCGTTCCCGGTGTGTCCAGCACAATTGATCCGCCACCACCACCATTGGTTACAGGTTTCTCCTTTTCTTTTTCGGAGGGTGTGGTTACAGGTTGCGTTTTACCGACGTGGAATGAGTCGGGTTGGATTCGATAGCCCTGGTTGTTGGAGATGAAGTAAAGGACTCCAAGAAACTAGATGCGATTAGGGTTGTTAGAAGAGCACAGCCGGCCTTAAATAGCAAGGAAAGACGGGAGCGCTCACGAAGGAAGCAAAGACGATATATCTCACGATGCGCGCATTTCCGGCAGCCATGATTATATATCGATTAAGCGGGATATAATCCCGAGCGCTCGCGTAGTTGTCGTGGGGAAACAAAGCAGTCGATTGCTCCGGACAGCAGCGAAGCAGGGAGGATAACGTAAAAGGAGGACGGCGCCCAGGATCGACTGATGGTGGCGGGGCGAGCCAAAAGTAAATTTCCGCCCGTGACACAGAAAATAACAAAGGGGGTGTCAGGACATCACTTTGTTGTGCAGAAGGAGCACTGAAGTTTAACTGGATGCGCGAGGATTAGGTAGGTTCTTAGTCTAGGGATTGGATGACGAAAGCAAGCTATGCGATGGGGAAACACAAGCTAAAGTAAAACTCGGGAGTGGATCGTCCAATGTCCACGATCGATGCGAAATGGAAATGGAAATGGAAATGAATGGGGGAAAGGTAGGTATGTAGGAGGAGTAGTAGGCAAGTAGGTGATACTAACTCTCGAGAGCAATTTCAACAAGACTGGCTTGCCCGAAAGGTAGAGGTAGATGAATACGTACAAGAGGTAGTACAGAAGTGGCACAGGGAAGCAGGGACAGGAGGTACAGGGAGTAGGTACACGTGTAGAGATCAGCTACCTATCACCACTACATACCTATATATCGGGCTAAGTTTAGGTAGGTTACTGTGTAGCAGCAGGGAGATATTTGAGGTGTCTACTTTCACCAGTAAGAAAAGAAAAAAAGAAAAGAGGCACAGAATGCAAGTTGAGGGGATGAGTAGACTGGGGTAAAGAGCGGCACAGTTCGTTTGATCAATTGGCGTCGGGACAAGAATGGCAGACTGTTGAATACGAAGATAAAAAAAGAGAAGTCGCACTTGGTAAAAAATAAGAGTCGTCGAATTGGCTGGCCGCAAAGCGACCGCGTCACTGTTCAACGCTAGTGCAAATTGCTAGATAAACGGTCAGGTCGAGAGCCCAGGCTTTCCAGGTAGCTTCGGCCCCTGTACCGCTCCCGTCTTGGGTCTTGGATACATAGGAGCCACAACTGCCCCTGTAATTCCTCGCATAATGAATCTACACAAAGCCTAGCGGACCTTTACTGGATATGAATCTGGCCAATTGGCGTCTCCAACCCACACTCTGTTTTCTCCTGTACCACTTGACAATGCTGTAGTGTACGTACGTACCATACGCTTACTTACATATACTCCTAAGATGCAGAGAGAATATGATCAGGGGCAAAGGCAGAATATATGTACAGACTTAAGTATGTAGTACGAGTATTTTATTCAAGTATAGGTATGCATAGACATGGATCTCTCTAAGACTAAACTTGGAAGTTATACATATGGTAGACAGTTGTGTGCGACTTTGGTCTAGTGATTGATTACGTTATCCTTAGTGTCCCAGCAGCACCTACAGTACCTGGGTAGTCTATATGTCACGTGAACACAGCATAGTTGTGCCTGCCCTGCCACCTGCCACCACCAAGTACCAAATCGGCTGCAGGCTACCCAAATTGTACACCAGGGCAGAAGCCAGGGATCCAATCTGTCAAAGCTCGCCGCCACCTCGCAATAACCAGTACCCCATCCGATGTCGATCAGCGTCCGGCATCAACATCTTCATTTAGCGACAGGTGGAATCAGCCTTGTTGTGTTATATCTTATCCTCCAGCTTTGTCTCTGCTTCTCGCTCCAATCCAGGTAGCATCTCTTATTCACATTGGGTGTTGCTGTTGTTCTTTGCAGCCGAATCCATACCTAACCGACACCACGTTGCCCGCCTGCCCGCGCCCGCGCCCGCGCCCACATCATGATCAAGCATTTTGCTCGTCCTGTTACTTCTCAGACCTTCCACTTCTCTTAGCTGTACTGTAAGGCTTTTCTCTCCTTTACTCCCCTCCCTTTGCCTTGAGGCCTTGTGCTTGCATCTCCTTCGGACCCCAGTCAACTCCTCCATTGCGCACAGGCCTTGGGGCATGCGTTACACATTTGCATTAACTTTAACTCAATGGTGTTGGCAAACTAACCTGCTTGCTGCCTTCACGCACCCTACCCCTCCATCCTAGACGAGCCCCAGCCCAACACTTCGCATCACTATTCTCGGCCCTCACAAATTACACCCGCCATCTTCTCATAAATAAATTTCCCCCCGGCTGCATCATTTCTATAGTCGGACAACTACTTTCTTGATCCCCTTCACCCCTTGCATCTAGCAAAGATAAACTCATGCGTAGTTATTGCTTGTTATCGCTTGCTGTATTATAGACTGATACTGACGCCCGTCCTCCATCAGTAGAGTCCTTCATTTCCACTGTTCACATCCAGTTGCGATAGCTCGGCTACCACTTGGAAAATATCCACCAACATGTCCAACACGGGCTTGGCTGGCCATAACCAGACTGCACCTGGCTTTGGTCAAGCATACGACCCGTTCGCTGATCTCCGAGGCGATCACGACAACACGGATGAGGCGCTAGATTTTGAGGACACATATGATGGTCTAGGAGATCAACTCGACGAGACAGATGACGCTTTTAATGATGACACCTTCGGCGACGTTACGACGGGTGCAGGTGGTGGCTCTGTCGGCAAGGATTTTGACTTCTTTGGAGCCACTGCTCAAATTACCAATGCTATGGAGGAAGAGCATCAACGCTTTAACCTTCAACAGCGACCTCCCAAGACTGTTCGCGCCCCCATCGCTCAGGAATATAACGTCGGTTATGTCTACCAGCCAGCCCCGCCAGCGCCAGCCCCAAGACCTGCCCGTAGTGGATATGAGAAGTATAAAGAGGAACCGACTGAACTCCAGATAGATGCCTCGATATGGGGCGTTGCTCCCAAAAAGCCTGCGACCCCGGCTGCTGTATCTCAGCCCCCAGCTTCTGGACGGAAGATGATGAGCTTGGAGGAGGTCGAAGCAGCGATGCGGGCTGAGGCGAAACAGACTCCTCCCGTTCTACCCGTTCCCCAATCCCAATCGCAGCCTCAGTATTACCCTCGAGAATATCAGACACCCGCGGATCCCGCTTCTTATTCCCGACAAGAGCAGCTTGATCCCATTCGTCAGCCGATCGATGGCCGCCATCAAAGAGGTTTTCAGACTGGTGAATACCAGCAGCCAGGAGCTTCAAGTGGTACACATGGACACCCCATCACAATCTTGCAGCGTCCCCCTAGGCATAGCCCAGCTGCAGCTCCCGTCCTGCCCAATCCCATCTCTCAGCCGCAACGGACACCTTCAGTTGCTCCAACCCAAATTCTCCAAAACCCAAATCGGTTGTCCGCTGAGACTGCTAGGATCGCAGTCCCCGTGCACTCCTCCCATCCACCTCAGAACCCACCTACACGTGGTGTCCCGCAACAACATCATCTTTCTGATCTGTCTGAACGGGAGAAGGCCGCCTTTGTAGAAGCGGAAGCGCGACGCGCTAAGCGCAATCACAAGATTCATCTCATGTCCGGAAATAACGGCCTAATGACTCCTCAAGATAAAAGCTTCATTACTAGGATTCAACTTCAACAGTTGGTGTCTGCTACAGGAGATCCAAGTGAACAGGGTAATGAAGCTGCCTTGGCTGAGGATTTTTACTATCAGGTCCTCAGCTCGCTCAGGGCTGGACAGCGACCTAACCCAAATCAACCTTTGAACAACTTTGCCCAAACGTATTTATTTCAGACAGGCACTCGCCGGGGTGGCCCCAGGCAACATGGTCCTCAGAATCATGTGCAGCGCATGGAGCAACAAGTACAACGAGCTGTCGAGGCCGCTAAGAATAAGCCAAAGAATAAACAGTTGGTAATTGAAGGCAGCCTAGGCAAAATTTCATTCAGCAATGCCAAAACCCCCAAGCCTCTACTGAATATAAAGCGAACGGAAAGTGGAACAGACACCAACCGGCCAGCCAGTAGTCAACGAACACACCCTAACAAAGGCCACGACAAGAAGGATACCCTTCGTGATATTGAAAACGTTTACCTAACACTAATGAAGATGGAAGATCTTAGTCGTAGCATGCCACCGCCGAATGCGCCAGCCGATCAGAGGATTACCGAGAAAGAGGAAGATTTCAATAAATTGAATGATCAACTGTGGAACTACCTCAGGGTACACGAGCCTATTAGCAATACCATCGTACACCCTTTTATCAGCTTCATATCGTATCCAAAAGGCAAAAGGGCTGTTCCTCGCGTTTTCCGGTATCTTTCGCATACACAGCGTACCACAATTTTGACTATGATCATCATTCATCTTGATCAGCTTGACGTCATTCGAGGAGCGCAGGTGCAAACCGGAGAACCCATATCTCTCGATGCTGCTACTCGAGAGCGCATCGAACTGTTTTCTCTAGCTATCATGCCAAGCCTTTTCCAGCTTCTAAACGAATCTGATCTCGATATTGTCACCGGCGTGCTTGGATTGATCACGCAGAACATAAATGTGGATCTCGTTGCCCGAACCCGTATCGGCGTGTCGATGTTGACTATGATCCTGAGCCGCGCGGAGCTCATTAAGCAAGCTGGTCAAGCGAACGAGCAAAGTTGGCAACAGTGGTATGTAACTTTTTATTGATTCATGTCCAAAGACGGTTGCTGATTACACCTATAGGGTTGCTACATTCAATCTCTTCTTCAATACATTAGAGCCTACGCTCCATAACATCTTTCCTGGTACCGTCACTTCCGGCGAAGACATCTATGTTTGGCAATTCCTCGCCGCTATCGGCATAGGCGCTAGCCCTGACGAACAGCAAAGACTCGTCTTTGCTGTAAAAGATCGCGTTATGGGTACTGTTGGCTTAGCTAAGACCCTTCCTCCTGACATGGCTAAGGGACGCCTGGACAACGTCAACCTCTTCATGCGCTCAATCGGTCTTGATGTTGAGCTCTTGAATTAACGCACTACGAAAAGATGAGTTAGGAGACAAACACTCTATTGTTTGCATCGGATATTTGTTCGTCCCAATGATGGAGGACTAATGAGTGGGCTTCAAGTAAGCTAAGAATTGGCTTCATTATTATGGCTATGAGCCGGGTCGTGGAAGACTCTAGTCTTCAGACATTTGGTCACGCGTTCTGGTGAGGCTTTACGTGGTATTGCGAAAGTAAGATGGTCGATGGAATCTATTAGGACTCGGACGAGTTCTTTTGATACTCTGGGACTGGAAAGTCATGTACTTATATCTTGGTCTCAACGAATAGGACCATTTGAGATATCGTGTGTAAATAGCATGCAAAAAGCATTAGCATCGAGGAGTTTTACTATTCTCATAAGGGCATCTACTCTTTTTTTTTTAATGAAGCTCCTTTTCTTGTCTTGTTATGACATTCTGACTGTGAAATGTGCAATTATAGTCTTAACTGGGAGAAAGGGGTGGGCTGGGTTGAATAGCAGATAAAAATCGACCAAGGCAGCACGCAATGAGCTCTATGGTGATACGTTGGGAATTTGGGGATTTGAAGTGTTACCTGGAGCCGTTTTGCTCAATTAGCCTCTTAATCCCTTTCAATCAAGATCGACGTAGTACCTAGAACTCTATGTAGGGCATGTTGAATAGGCACGAATGCGAGAGCACATTGAAGGACTACGCAAGGGTTATTATCAGGGACAGACGCGCAGAACGCCTCTGCATGGCATAGTTAGATAACTCGAATTTTAACGCTATACAAAAGAGAATGATGGAGTTCCTTCTGGAAACAAGTATAATCAAAATATGCGCATTGATTACACCCTGCTCCTCTAAGAGGATGAAACTGGCTACATACTCTCGTTGGTAAAGTCCTAAAGTCACTCTAGCAATATTATAGCAATGACTAGGCATAGCGATAGCGTTATAGGACCAGCATCTCTAAGATTTGAAAAACGCCAACCGATGATGCAGTACCTCCAAGAACGCCGCCCAATGCAAATAGGAAGTCCATCATGAGTCGATTTCCATATCCGTACCTTTGAATGCAACGGATTTGCCCTTGGCATTGGTAGACTTTCGAGACGTAGAGGCTGGCGTAGCTCCTACTGCCGTCTTGCCAGCGTCTGCTTCTTTTTTCACCTCAACGGCATCTTCCAGTTTCTCACTGCCCTCAGGGCCGTTTTTCATGGCGCTGATGGCCTTCAGAAAGTCATCGGTTTTCCACTGCGCTTGTAACTGCTCGGAATCGCTGCTACTACTACTATCGATCTGGATGGGATCGATCTCCTTGCCCTTGCCCTTTGCTTTGCTCTTGTCTTCGCTCTTGTCTTGGTCGGCGCCGACGCCGGCTCTCTTGGCACTGCGGTAGACGAGGTTATTGTTGAACACGCTCCACGACTTGGCGCTCTCGTCGTCTTCGTACTGGAGCCTGCCCCATGCCTCTGTCTGCACCGTGCGTAGCCGGTCAGCCATGGTCTCCGTCGTGAGCTCGCCGCCACCCGAGTCGGCGCTCTTGATCGACATGTGGATCGCGCGGGCACCTGCGCTCGACGCGCTCGCGGGCACGGCGTCTTTCCCCGTGACGGCTCCCGCACCTTCGCGGCGGCTGGCCCGTTCCTGCTCGGACATGGCGTCGATGTGATGAAGTTGAGGACGAAGCTGGATCAGCGCGGAGGCGGGGGTAAGATGGAGATGATCTGGTGTGGATCTCGGGTCAGTTTTCGACCCTGGCGCGCCGCCCCGGCAGGGCGTCATCGACACAGACTCACCTCCTTTGAAGACGCCGACCATCCACTGGCATTCCGTCTCGGACTCGGCGGGGAGCTGGCCGCCCAGGGTCTTGGTCCGCAGCACCCTGTCCTGGCGCACGGCCTCGCCCCAGTCCATCATGTCGATGTCCCTCTCGAACTCGTCGCGGCGCTTGCTGGGCCGGATGGCCGAGACGCCGACGCCGAAGCCGCCGGCCAGGCCGTGGGTGCCGCCGTTCTTGGCCGCCAGGCTCTTAGCCAGCGCGCCGCCCCAGCGCTGGCCCTTGTCGCGGTCGTAGTCGGCGTGGGCGTGGGTGATGGGCACGTCGACCTCGACCATGCCGGAGCGGTTCTTGATGCGCATGGCGCTGACCTGCGTGTACGGGGAGTTGATGGGCCCTTGCTGGTTCGGGTGCTGCATGATGAGCAGCTTGCGGCCCGTCGCGAGCGCCGGGTTCGCATACACTTTGTAGCTGGCGATGATCGGATCTGGGTCCGCCGACGGATCTGCCGTGTTTTCGGCTTCCATTTTGTTTTTTTTCCTATCTCGGGGTCGTATACTCCGCGACTAAAGCTGGGGGAAACCGAGAGAATAACAGCTACGAGATGGACTAGGTAGTGAAATGGAGGGGCTTTATATGAAGGAAGTATGTATGAATGTACAAATTTTAGCGGGGCTCTCTACTTGTATGTCAAGTTAGGTAACTTCCTTATCTTGAATCGTGGGGCATATCTAAGCTACCGATCTACTCCAGCGGCGTTTTAGCTTACCTACCTTATGCAAGTCATCAACTCTACCAAGACCCCAGGGTACGATTTTCTTTTTTCGACTATTTTTCTCCTCGATGTGGTTCGTTGATACTCCTTCAATTGGAGGTTTATACCACGGCTGTACGGTATATAGTGTTAAGTTGGTAAGTGTTGTATTGATACGATTCAGAGTGTTGAACCGACAAAGCTATCAATTCTATGTCTTGGCAACACAAGGGGACCGCTGTCCAATTGGCCTACTTGAGAGACTTACTTCCAGATCATCTTATGTAAATACTCATGATTTCGACCAACACCTTGTGAGATGTGCATAGTTCAGCCGTAGATGAACACCACAAGAGCTTACCCCGAGGTTACAGCGTGTCAACCCGAGTTTTAGAAACCCCAGACCGTCTGTATGACGGGAGGAGGTTATTAAGGATGATATCGACTTTGTCGAGATGCAGAACTCTTGTACTATCTGAAAAGTCCATAACCAATTGTGGTATCTGACTCCATGCCTTAGGGGGCGAGAGCGAGGACGGATGTTTCCCCTAAATTGTACATTGAGCGGTGAGCCTGATCCAGATTCTAAGAAACGAGTTGATATAGATGGCAAGGATTCAGTTGGGAGTTATAAGAAAGAAAGCACTCGTATATGGTCTGATGAGAGCACCATCCGATAAACCTTATACTGACATGGGATGGGCAAGCAAATTGGCAAATTTGACTCAGACATGTACATTTCTGAGACCACGTATGAGGTTGTGTTTACGTCGATATTGGTCGAAACAGAATAGAATCATGGTCGTACTGGATTGATGTCTCTGTTGACCGTATACCTTGAAAGAGGAGAGGAAATTTCTATACATTAAAAAAAGGTCACGGAGCTAGGAGGTGGCGAGACAATGGAGGAGCAAGCCATCTAGTCTACTAGAGGAGACTGACTGTACACTATTTTATTTCGCCGCAAGATGGCAAATTGTTAACCTTGATCTAATTGCCTGAACCTGCTGAACGCTATGAAAAGTGCAAATGGCGATTTCGACACGGGTTTGGAATTTACCACGTCATCTGTCTCATGCGGGGAATGTGCTGAGATAACGTTGTCCTGTCTCTGAATCATTGAATTCTCTATCGTGGCGATGGAAGATTCATGGCAAATGTCTCATTGTCTAAGTCAATTAATTGGGTCGAGATTTTCAGACAAGATTTGACTACCGAGTACATACCGGTATCTTGAAACGCGATCTGCACTTATCCATCTTTTTCCAAGACAGTTTCCAGATCGAGATTCCACGTGCCACCCAACTACGGACCAATCTCTGTACCCTGAAATTTCATATCCGGTTTAACACATGCTCAGTAATTGGAGAGATATAATATCATCTGCTCGACTGGACATTCACTCGCGGTGTCACTAAGTCAAAGTCAAATAGGATGAAGAGAGAAAAAGATCGCTAGTTATATGCAAATGCGGGCCAATCCCAAAGTATATACAAGAAATGAGAGCATGCATAGTTCAAAATGTCATGATGAAATCTCATCCGACTCCGATCAAGGAGTAACCAAGATGATCAAGGGTTTTCTTCGATCCGATTCTTGCGCTCAATCCATGATCGCAACCTCTGATCTGAATTACCGCTTCTGATTAGACAGCGGTGGAATGACCTGTTCTACTCTACTCGCATTGAGACCAATAGTCGCCGGTCGCAACGCATGTGTAGGGGGACTGGCATGTCGTCGGGCCCGTATAGCCGATACCGCCGCACTGCAATATCCGTCGTGTCAGCCTCAAATACATTCACTAATAATTTTCTTCAACGCGGCGTGGATATGTGTGTGTACGTGCAAGAAGAAATATTGGGGTAGTCCTTACCTGGCCCCACTGGGGAACGGTGCCGGTTGCGGTCGAGGTCGCCGAAGTAGTCGTCTTCGTGCTAGTAGACTTGGACGTCGTGGTGGGTGTTGAGGTGGCGGTGGTGGTGGTGGTAGTGGATGACGACGGGGGGCTACCACCGCCGCTACCACCACACGGCGAACCGGTGTCGAGGATGGATCGGGCCTGTTGAGCGTAGTTGCATCCATCGATGACGTTGGAGTCGGAGAAACCGGCGCTCCACATCATGATACCACCGAAGCGAGATTCGCTCTCGACACCCTCGATGATGGTCGCGAGCTGATCTGGTGTGGCGTAGTAGGTCTCTCCGGCGGGACCACCGTTGGCGGCGAGGGGAGCAGCCGGGACACCCACGAAGATCTTAGCGTCAGCCGAGGGCGTACCAGCCGTGAAAGTCAGCCATCCGTCGTAGTTGAAGGCTGCGTTACCGTTGATGGGGAGCGCGCACGGGTAACTATATCAGATTCAGGGGTAAGCAAGGGTATTAACGTTTATGTATAAGCCCATTCTCTCTCCCCCGTCCCCTATAGACAAAAGGAAAATGAAGTGCTTACGTGTAATTGTTGTTGTTGTAAAACTGAGGCCAGAGGTAGTCGAACTGGGAGTTTTCGATGACAACCCCCATGTTAGGCTCAGGGATCGGGCATTGTGGTGCACCGGTGATATAGTACGTGTTGCTTGAGTCCTCCTTGAAACCTGTCCTGAGCGCGGAGATCATATCGGCGTAGTATTCGTTGCCATTGTTCAGCTCCAAGTCAAAATCGAATCCGTTTACGAAAGCGTCGCCAAATGGCCGCTGGACCGACGAGTTGCCAGAGTTGCCGTATGCCTGCCAAAGATAGGTACCAATGGAAGAGGCTTGGTCTGCTGATTGCAGCGAATACGCCCCAGAGGCGCCACCAATGGAAAGAATGATCTTGACGCCGTTGCTCTGGCAGGTTGTGATGGCCGACGAAACGGAATCGCAGTTCTGGCCCTCTCCTGAGGTACTGATAAAGCAGGACTGGCCCACTGTACCTGAGGGGATATTGTTTCCATTGCCGAATTGGTATAGGAAAGCCAACACGATAATATCGATACCAGCGTCAGCTGTGCAGTAAGTAGACAGATCGTTGTTCTCGATAGTCCCTCCACCGTTCTGGCCCCAATACACGACATTTTGACCAGAGCTAGCACGGATCTTCAGAGAAGAAGTAGCAGTAGTAGGCCGGGCCGTGGCGGCTCCGGCCAGGAGGCCGAGGCCAGCGGATACCTTGGTGAAATGCATAATGAATGATATAATATAGAAGTTAAGGAATGTGTGTGCCAAGCTAGTAGGCTATAGAAAGGAATGATAGACGGCAACCAGTCCGGAGAGCCCAATTCAAAGCGTGGTGAGCCGAGTAAGGGGTAGAAGACATTCCATCGCGGCGTCGTGGTGTATTTGTAGTCGCCCTACAGCACAATAGGTACCGATCTCATGACCCCTTTCCTACATGTACGTACTTGGACTGAGGCGTTCTCCCATCCTTGGAGCAGTCCTCACTGGCAGGCACAGAGTGTGCCTCGTGGGAGCCAAGACACGTTACATGCCGACGCAAAAGGCAAGTCAACATGCCTGTTTTAGAGGAGGATGAATACATCGGCACCTAGTAACATGCCAGGAGCAGGCCCAGGCAAGACCTATGACCATTGACAGGGCCGTATGGGCTGGGCGGATGCCGATAGGTGGTATGTATGAGACGACCTAACCCACAAGTAGCTCACAGATAGGAGTCGGCGCTGTACCGCGCTATCTCGGAAAAGGGAGTTGACACTGATCCTATGGGGAGGGCAAGTTCACGAGCGGCGTGGAGCAGAGCAGCCTGAGCAGGCACCGCAGTGTCACGGAGCGGACTGAGCCCCTCTCGGCTCGAGAACGCGCCATACTCGATTTCATGCTCACTACTCGGTATGTATTCCTGCTCGCTATTCCTGACGCGTAACGTGGTGCGACGGGGAGCGGCGGGGTGTGATCCCAGATGCTCAAAAGGGCTGCTGCAAAGCCGGGGTGGAGTTGATCAGAAGATGAAGGGGGGCCGAAGAGGACGCCACAGCTCTCTTAATCTGCTATTTTTGAGAGCTCATTGGTTTCAACCCAAACACCCGCTCGTCTCCTGCGACTGTGGGGAAGGACCTTTCGGGAAGGTGAGAATAAGCTTAGAAGGCATTTGGTATAGGTCCCGGTAGTGCAGGTTGGCATCTCAGTACCTGCATGAAATGATAAGCGAATTACTTGGTAGGTGATGCCTATTTAGGTACACCAGGCCAGTTGTTTTGTTTCATCGATTCTTGCAGTACAAAGTGCGCCACCCAGCATGTGTGAGGGAGTACGTACACTCAGGGGGTGCAGTTCAGAGCAAAGCTGGACAGCAGGGAACTAAAAATAAAAATCGATGATGCTTCGATGAGCGGATGCGCAGAATAGGTAGTAGTAATAAAGAACACCAAGCATACCTACATAGGTAGGTATAAGTAAGTATGTAACGATGCTAGGCCCGCCCGTTATCACGATGCCAAGATGTCCGCACCAGATGGTTACACCGAGTCGGGTGCTCCCCGACTTCGACTGCGATTGCGCTCCGGTGCAAAAAGCACACTGGCCCGTGTAAGTCGCCATGTCAAGGTACTTAGGTGATTGATACTGAGTATCCTTATCGCACATTCGATCAGCAATGTTATCACAATGCAACGACATGTTGGCATACCTAGTCCACTGCTGTATCTACGTAGTAGGTGGAACACCGGGGGGAGAAAGGCACGCGGCCACAACAACTGGACCCTGATAGTCATGAAGCTGTTGGAGGTGGACGTGTGCATGTTGGCTGCACGTCATGGCGCATTATGCCTGAACTGGACGAGCTGCACTACTTACCTTAATGTATGTACTGCTGCAGCAGCACCTACACACTTCTCCACTGTCCACTTACACCTGTCCTCCTTGAACCAATCTTGAAAATCGTCCTTTTCGAGTAATAAGCTCGAAACCCTACTGGCCGAGGTTGTTTACCCCAAATCCGACGCCCTCCTGACTCTCTCCAGGTGTGCGTATGCCTCGCTCTCATGGGCGCAGTTCTGGGGGGGGCTTACGCCAGCAAATCCATCATCGGCAATTCGTTGCATGTAGATCAATTCAAAGCAAGCGTCCCGGATCATACGCTCTTCCAACAACCTTATGTACAATATATGGTCTGAGCATGACATATGTCAACATACTGGGAGATATAGCCAGTGGGCCTGAATCTGCTTTATTGACAAAGACTGCCATATTCCTATACTAACTTAAGTCACCTTTACGACGCCCAACTCGCAACGGGTCAAGTCCGGTCTTCCACTCATCCTCTGCCCGGTATTTGCCGACAACGTAGTGCATACCTATTATACTATTCAACTACCTACTACCTACTTTCAACTACAACCTTGTTTATAAATCTCATCAGTCGAAAGATACTTGTTGTGAGATGAGTGATTTTCAACCATACATGAACTATCGTCATGCAAGAATCCAATCAAGCACTCTACCCTTTATTCCTTCAGCCCAGTTTGGCCATGCCCTTGAATTCCACACCGCCAACCCAGACCCTAGCTATATCCCGCGTGTTTGAGATATTCAGAAGCGGGTTTGAATTCAGCAGCACTAGGTCAGCCCTCTTTCCTACCGTGATGTCACCTCGGTCGGATAGCCGATGTTGCTTCGCGCTCTCCGTTGTCCCGGCCCTCAGTGCTTCAAGTGTCGTGAGACCGGCACAAGTCAGCAACTGCAGTTCCTCATGAAGCGTGCTCCCAAATGGCAGATCAATGCCTGGTGCGATGGCACCGACGGCATCCGTACCGGCAATAATCGGCACGCCCGCCTGGTGAAGTCTTCTCACGTTCTCTTCGACCTTTGCGTAAGTTGCATTGGTACTATTCGAGCGCCCAAGGAACGCGTAGACCGCCGGGTTGCTGTACCCATACTTAAAAATAGTCATCGTAGGAGTCACGAACTGCTTGTTGGCCTTGATCGCGGAAATAGCACGGTCAGAGATGAGTCCATCGTCGGGAATATGCTGGATGCCGTCGCTCTTTGAGGCCACGGCTTGCTCGTAAGACGCGAGGTCCGTAGCATGGGTCATGGTTTGGCGATGATAAACATCGTGCGCCGTCGATACGATGGTCTCCTGCTGCTCTTTCGTCACGCTTGCTGGCTTTGCCACGATTTTGTAGTAGTCGCTGCCGTTACCAAAGGCCCAGGCCACGAGCTGCGGCAAATCCGTGTCGGGGTAAACGAGCTGGTCTGGTGGAGGCTGGAGGGCGCCGTTGCCCGACCCGTTGCCTACCGCGGCTATTCCTGCGGAGAAGACTGAGGAGACATCTGTCTGGTTGTGATGACGAAGCGCGGCACAGGCTGCGTAGTCGGCGCAGGCCATATTCATTATTGTTGTTACACCGTACGACGTAGTCTTGACCAGTCCCGAAATGTCAGGCACGTGTATGTGCGCGTCGATCAGCCCAGGGATCAGGTATCTTCCAGTCCCGTCTATCACGGTCGCGATGTCGTCCTTGTCTGCTGTGATGTGGCCGTTTGCAAATACGACTGACTGCGGATGCGTGAAGCGCTCTCCATCAAAAACGCGGACGTTTTCGATGACCGTTTTGGTCGAGGCAGCTTGAACTCGGCGTGCATTTACCTATGAACAATCTCGAGTTAGCAATCTGAGTTTCATGATAACAAATATCAAAGGTGGCGTTTTGTAGGAACAAAAGGGGTAGCAACACCCTGATCAAGCGACTTAATCTCTCACAATATGCCAACAGGTCGCCCTAGGAACTCGGAATACTGACTTGATTATGAATATCACGAGCTGATACTCTACGCTGAGAAGCCTGCAAGCATGCTAGCGTATTGGGCATGGGCAGCACGGCCGCGAGCATAAATGATGAAAGTACATGCGTTGTCCGCATCTTGTGAGTGTGTTCAAGGTCGCTCAGGGTGAAAAGTCAAGTCTGTTATGGAGAGTCCAATGGTGTATGATACTCCAACCTGATCGACTGGCTTGTCTCCCTTTTATATATCATTCTGCCTTTGCCTTGGCCGCGTTCCGAAGCACATATTGTGTTTACTTAAGAGAATCATCAGGTAGATCCCCTGTCAACCTCGCACGCTATACTGATTATAGGTACGACAGATGTGAACTGCGTCGAGACCACTTAATTGTCGGAGTTCATCCTCTTGAATATCTCTATTACGGTACACCAGACCAGAAACCAGACTCCCTCAGCACATCTCTGCCAGGATCCTCGCACACTAGTCCCAATGGAGACCATCAAAGTCCCGGATGGTCCGCACAGCCATATTTCCGACGTGCCAATTGAATGCTAGTAAAGTGATGGTCTTGGATGCGGAGAGTTCGTGTTAGCTCTGCCATCTCACATGTGAGGTGAGTGCAATGAGTGAATCCTCAATGGTAATAGTACGAGCAACATGTGCCGGAACTCAATCAGCTAACAGTCAGCAACCCAATTAGGCGTCCTCGTAGTCGCCTGCTACCTCATCTTGGAAAAGAAATAGTCATGGCGAATGGATCCAAGCAATTTCATACTAAATCTCGGAATGTAGGTATCGGCAATACTTATCTCATAATGCAAATTGCTGATGATGCTAGGGTGAGAAAATCACAAGCCAGAAACTAAACACACATGATGCTTACCAATCTATAATACAGGGTGTGGGCAGTGTAAGAGGCGACGCGTTCGAGTTCGTTCTGCAAATCAATATTTCTGATAGATATAAGTACGCAGTAGCTAATCTATTCTGCAGTGCAATTTCCAAGGCCCTGTTTGCTCCAATTGTCATCGACGTGGTGAGTCCTGCGATTACCTCCAAGACTATAACCCTCGGCCGCCAGCGACAAAGGAATCTCAGAGCGAAAGACTCATCGCACTTTATGAACTGGGCTGTGATCTTCACCAAATAAGGACGATAAATCATACAGATGCGTATTCATATTTCTCATTATGTAATGCACTCTTCGTAGCAATCGATCACTCCCCGATATTCGCCAACGAACAAGAACTTCTGGCTTGCACAACAGCTCTCTTCTTGAAAACAGATTGGGCGCCTTTACCATCTTTACAAAATGTTTTCCCTGTCTACAAAAACGGTACTCTTAGCTACTTGCTGCCGACTATATCCTCGCTTTTTGCTATACAGAAAACAATGGGACATGGATCTAAGTCACCAGGCGCACATGCGACAGCTCTGCAGCACAACATAACTGCCTCAGCCAGGTTCCGAAACGCAGAAAGCCGCGTCCACGATGGCAACTGGCTGTCAATCCTGATGTTTGGCGTCGGGCATATCATGTTCAATTTCGCCACCGCTCAGTCGGCACCAGACTGTGATTTCGAATATCTCAGCATCTTCCACGTCTTAAGGAACACGGCCAAGCTAGGAGCTCAGATCGGAGTATTTCTAGACAAGAGCGAGCTAAGCGGTATACTAGAATCAAAACGGCGAGGTTTTGCTCGGCTGTTGGAACCCAATGACTGTCTTCAGGCTATAAACCAACTGACTCTGGCCCAGCACCCAGAGGGAACGTCAGAGATGACGCGAAGACACTGCAGATATGCGTTGGAGAGGTTAGCGTGGTGGACTCGACTCGTTCACGGTGCACCGCAAATATGGAAAGATTTCATTCTCTGGCCCGCGTCGGTCCCAGATGAATTCGTGTCAGCTCTAACCGGAAAGCAGCCAGTGGCACTTCTCATCTACATCTATTGGTGTGTTGTCATGCACCGTGCTCCTAAAAGATGGTATGCCGATGGCTGGCATTCACGGATTGTTGTTGCTGCTATGGCTGAGCTGGGATCGGAATATGATGCTTTGTTGGACTGGCCTAGTCTCTCACTTAGTGTTCCTCGTATGAACGATGAAGTCTCGTCATAATTCCCCATGATCAAGACTTGATATTTTATCTTGACTTGGCTATACACGATCAGTTTGCAAGGAACGAAAATGACTGAAGTTAAACTTAAAGAACCCTTCTATTACATCTATTTTAAGAATATCTGTAGGCATGTTTAAAGACAACTGCTAGCTAACACACTTATATAGCAGCAAGGTAGGTTTAAAAAGCTACCCTAGCCTCACTTATCTCCCGCGAAGATGATAAAGGCCAGCTATTTGGTCATGGCATAAAGTGTGGCCTTAAGGTGTCAACTAAGTGGAATCTGAAACAAACTCACATCGGCGCATCTCAATCCTCTAACTCCAGTAACTATTTCATCCAAATTAACCACCTCACCTATAGCTACAGTGCCTCTTAAAAAAATATTGGATTTCAGTGCGGTCAATTCTCTTTTTTTTGTCTTTTTATTGCTAAAAATGGTTCTTAATAGAGCCAAGCTATTTGGTTCCTCTTTAGAGAGTAGAGATTCGCTTTTAACAATAGCCCCTAGTAACATTGTTGCTAGCATAGAAATTACATTGGCCAACTGGTATTCTATGTTTATACGAGTATCGCGAGGTATATTAAGGTAGCTGTAAAATAACGCGAACGTAGGTGCCTGAGAAAGAACATATTACTGAGCAGAAACCATAGTATATAGCGGCATAATGGATCTAATGTTCACCAGTGTTTCATATCAGTATTACTTCATTTGATATCAACTTGTTAAGCCTTGTGGATTCTGAGTCGGCAAACATATATAACGTCTCATCTTCTCCTGCCATTATTACTTCTTTAACCAACCGAGTCCCACTGGACACATTAACTCAAGCTTTAATGCTATCATACTGCGTAATAATTGTCTATATAATCTTGCTGGGTTTAAAGAGACACTTGTAATTTTAACATACTCAGCTGGCCTAAATATTAATAGCTCACTTGCGCGATAGAAGAAAAAGAACCGCCCTTTATATAATCTCTACAATAAAAGCGTCAAGGTACCTAACATAGTCTTAATTTCAAGAGCGAATTATCTATTCCCTTGCTAGTTATACTCCGATATTTTTATACTCTAATATTATTTAGTTATTCCTTTTACTGACGTAGTAACACGGATATTTAACCATTAAAATTAGATCTGTTGTGCCTGATTCTCAGACTTCCCAACACTCAAGCCAATTACATGAACTTAGACTAGTGGTGGCTACATTTTAGAGTCTATTATATTATATGCTAGAGTCTATGACATACTAGCTGTCCTCTGCTTGTACTTCCCAACCCCTATTCTCGATCATACCTGAATAAGGCGGATAAACTTTCGGCAAAATCTTATATTGTGAAGCACTCTGCGAGTTTCTCATTGCTGTTAACTTGGTTCGCGTCGGTATTCAACCTACGCGCCGGCTTTAAACTTCACTTGCGGACATACAGGATTGTAACAGGCTCCAAAGGAGATGCGAGGCCCTCTTCCCACAATTTTGTCAGGAACCTCGAACTTTAGGATAGGTAAATACACTTGTTGTTGCACGAAGGTCTCAAAACCTTCGTGGGCAACTATCTAGCTATATACAAATGTCTCTTTGTACTCTGTGACAGGGTCACTGGATGACTCGCCTCAGACGCATCATTGTCAGGTTTTAGTTGTATCATGAATCTGACGGAGGTTTCTCTGTAGGAACTCGTCCCTACCAGTTACCTAACTAAGATGGTCAACATGGCACTAACTTACACTCGACTTAATATCGTAGCTGAGCATCTGGTTTTTGGTTCTGAACTAAAAAGACAACCCGCGGCCACGAATCGCTTTAAACCTGAAGCTATGTTTACCAACACCTATATGATTTGATCCGTATTACATAAGGAGACTCTTCGCCAAGCTGACCTGTATGCTCATTCAGCGAGCTAAAAGATGAAAGGGAAAATGGTGGCTCACTATAACACAGACGGGTCTTGTCGTCATTTGCAAGTGTATGTATATATTATGTTGCTAAAACCTTCTTCTTTCGTTACTTCCCCTGTTCGTATAGTATACCGTAACCGTAAGAGCTTTAAGTGCCATACTTAAGAGACCCAACAGGCCAGGTATAACTAAGTTTTCTAGGATATAATCAACTTCCTAACAAGAAATATCATCAACAATAACCAAGCTTTCGAAGAATTTCCCCATAAAGCTTCTGGATTCGGTGACACACTGATTATACCAATCGAATTAATCAAGCATAATGCAGACAAAGACCTTTTCCCCCAATAGAAAATAGGAATATGCTTCGTATGTCAAGGGCTCTGAGCTTTCCTTGAGACTCATCTGCTTGTTTAGTGATGGCATGGCATTGCTTAGATAACCACCAGATTCCGACAATATGCGCGAATTTTTCCAAAATATCGTTCAGCGAACTCGAACGATTCTCGAGCCCAGTACTGTCAAGTAAGTGCCAGCGTTCAAACAGTAGTCCCTGGAAGAGTACATCTATATCAATACCAATTGTTGAAGCCCACAGGCGACTACACTATGCTTACCGGGAATGCTACCAGCAGTAAAACCAGGGTACAAGGCAAAAGCTATTTCCACTTTTACGCAAGGTGGCTTTTGTCTGCAAGCGGATTGGACTCGCAGTGCTACCATGAGCTTTGCTAAAGCTATAAGTTGACTCCCTACTGCTTAATGTAGGGTCAAGAGAACTCAATTGCAAATCACAACTCAATAAATCAACCAATCAAATTTGTTCAAGATATATATAGAGTTATTTCGGACCTTTCGTCAACATCCACATGGGCTTGTGGTTTAGTGGTATAATACTCCCTTAGCATGGGAGTGGTCCGGGGTTCGATTCCCTGCGAGTCCAACGCTCGGAGGTTCAATTCTTCCTATACCGTCATTTTTCTTTTTTCCTCTTCGCACTAGCTAGTATCTTAACATCCATGTTACTTTGAAATTCTGACAATTCATCTACTCCTCTTTTTGAAAATTTGTGCTATCAAGTTGTAGAGACAAGCCAAAATTTTTTGTGTCAACGCATTCCGCTACGCGTGAGCTTTTCCTCTAATAATTCCATTGAAATATATTCGATCCTGTAAAATGTGTCCAAGTCCCACGACCGTGCTTGAAATATGATCAGCATTTCTCGATCACAAGTCCCCAGTCAATGGAGCAATTAAGACTGGCAGGGTTGCTTGCTACACTGATTCCGTGTTGCAGTTGGACTGAAAGAGTTAAAATGAAGAGATGTTATAAGTTTAAAGTAAAGTACCCGAGGTGAAGCAAGAGGAGCGGGTCGTTTGCACGAAACGGTGGATATCTTTATCTCGATTTCCTTAAAAAGACTACTTAACTCTAGGCAACGGAAACTAAGCCGGCGTCGCAGCATCTATCTATGATGAAATGATGTAATCCCTTGAACCTCCCCGAAGAAACAACGGGGTGCCCTGTAAACACCGTCAGAGGATGCTGTATTGTAGCCATGTATACAATCCTCAACCTCACGCAACCCGAACCAGCACTAAAAATTTAGTCTTCGATGAACTCGATCATAACAGTGCCCTGTTTTAAGCCAGCTTCCTCAATACTTCTATCGAGGTCGTCGATTAGATCCGCGCCTGCAGGCATAGTCTTGAGTTCGAACATAACACCCTCCTTGCCTTCAAACGGCTCTGCCTTCAGCCACTCGTAAATACGACGGACTGGATCTGCCACTGCGAAGCGGCGAATTATACGTCCCGTGGGATGCCTAAACTGTATCCTGGTCGTTGTTGCTGGGTTGTTCTCCGGCTCTACATGCGAATTTGTTGATGCAATTTCGGAAAAGGCGAGCTCAGCTGGATTAACAGAGCCTTCAGGGAGTTGTATCGCGTCGCTCGTGAGGTCGACCACTTCACTCGTTTCCTTGCCCTTGCCCTTGCCTGAGTCGTCGTTGGATCTCGTGAGCATGTCTGGATCCTGTACATTTGGTCCCGACGAACCATCTTGATTCTCTAGGCTGTTCTGCAAAGCTAATCGAAGCATTTCGTCCTCTGTCAACCGACCTATGTCAACTTGTTGGCGCTTAGGTTTTGATTGGACAACAGGATTCTTGCTGTTGGCTGCTAAGCTATAGCGATCAAGAAACTCGATCAGATCTCCGTAGAGTTCGTTCGCTGTGGGGAAAGGGGTTCCCGACCACACCTTGACCTGCTCCCCTGTCCTGGGGTCGATGATGGAGACATGTGGAAAGTTATCGCTGTTTTCGTGAGCCCCGTTCGGCAAGTACAGCTGGGTATACGATTGAGCTCGTAGCTCGTTTTTATCGTATTGCAAGAAAATGAAGTGCTCTTTGACCAACGCCTTGATCCTCTCATCCTTCCATACATCTCTGTTCAAAACTTGACATTGAAAGATTTCTAGGTCCTGCAGATTGACCATGATCCATTTCTTCTCTTCTTTGCCTTCATCTCTCGCTTCGTCCCATGTCGCGTCGCTCAGTAAATCGTGGGGTGGTCGGAATAGGTCGCGTAATAGTGCTGCTCGTGACAGAGCCTGATCGGGTCGTGTGTCCGGTAGCAATGGGGCTGCGGATGCGTCATCCCATATTGAGGGTCCTTGGTCGAAGGGATTGCCAGTGTTCCCTGTGATAAGTGTCAGTACTTGAAGGGCAGAGTGGCAGGAGTCGGCCTACGTTGCCGTCGTTGCCGAGCTTGACGGGAGCTTAGTTGCTCTATTGGATCGACATCCACGCCGCCCCAAGACAGGACGGGGCCGGCCAGAGTTTCCGTTGTCTGTGCTATGGGAGCTCGTACACCGTCATCCGGAGCACCTGAGCCTGATCCGTAGAGTTCTTCTTGTAGTCGCCTCGCCATAGCGGCATCTTCCTCCTCCTGAGCGTTTCGAGCAACGGCAACGACATCTTCGTCATCGCCATCCTCGTCAATCATTCTAATGTCGTCGTCGTCATCGTCGGATTCTATCTCTATAATGTCGCGGGAATCTGCCGGGCCGGTGCGACCACTGCTACTACCTCGAGCACGAGATGAGGGGTCTTGGTGATGTGCAGAGGCAGCAGAGGCAGTAGCTTCTGTAGAAGCGGCACCAAAGCTGGACTGCAACTCGGGGTTTTCAAAGAACAGCTGGATAGCTTGGGACGGGTCACCACCTGATATCTCGAGGTACCTACGTGCAACGTCTCGGGATACCCCCGTCACTACAGTAAAGTAGTCGATGTTCTCGTCCATGGTGTTTACAACCAGCAGGGCGGTGCGGTGTTCAAGGCAAGCAGCCGAAGCTGGTGGCTTGTTCGCTCGTCGCTCGTGGGGGTGGGCCGGGAGAAGGTGTGTTCACGGCAAGTCTGCAGCGGCCAGGATGGAGGCCGGGGGCGGGCAAATGCTTCACCGCCAAGCTGGGTAAGGTGTGATGTCGGTGAAGCTGGTGTATTGCGACAGCGTTGAGGAGGAGATAAGTGACGAAAGATTGCTTTGTGGTTGTGTTAGATGCTCTCCGTCTACGGCAGCCAGACGAGTGGACGGGTCGGTAAGGTACCTACCTAGGTAGCTAGTTATGTCTGCCCAGACAGTTGGAATCCAGACAAGCCTGGGGTGGAGACGGAGGGGAGAGCTCGTAATGCTGGAGACAACTACCGCGATCTTAGGTATATGCCAGTTGAAGACGCTGTAAGAACGGACACGTACGTGTGCAGGTCGTGGTTGGTAGAATAGTTTACTGCTTCATCCAACTACCTTTAAGTAGGTAGGTCTACTATGTAAGACACTCGCCCATCTACAACATGCAATGCAGAAACATCGAATGCTTGGAGGGGTTGTTGCTACGTACCCAGGCCAGTACCTACCTAACCCAGGTAGCACTGTGTTGACGCAATCACATGGCTCTGTCCATTACGATGCACTGTACGTGTGTTAAGGCATCCTTATCAATGGTCAGTCCCCGCTATCGAAATGTGTACCTGCCTCGCCTGCCTAGTACCTACCTGTAATTCAACAATACAATAGGTAGGTATCCATTAAGTAAGCAATAAGCTCATAAGTACCTAGGGTTACAAATGACCTCTCAATTTTTAACATGTTCGCTAAATGCTACTGGCCTATCTTACCAACTTAGTCAGATAGACATCTCGGTTGAGCTAAATACTTCAATGTTCCTAGCATCTGATACATTTGTACTAGTGCTAATATACCTCTTGCACATACAGCATTGGCGATAATGTACAGTATGCGTGATCACTGTGAGGGGTAAGGTCATATGTAGCACTGTACTTGCTAAGGAACACCCAGTTTACATATAAACTTTATTGGCTTCATGGTTTCTATAACTATGTACACGAAGCCCGTGGGTTCTGCCGATTTACAATTTGTATATCAAGTTTGACTGCAGCATAACAGTGTGTGTACTCCTGAATGTTGAATGCGCACATCCAGCTGACAACATATTTCTTTCTCTATCCCCGAATACAAAGTATTGAGTCAGCTTTACATGATAATCAGGTGATGATGGATATTATAAAAAGCATTCCAAAAGTAAAGCTAACTTTCAGCTCTGATTTTGTGATAGCTACGTAACGTCATCTGACTCTACTAAAGAACTGGGAGCATTCTGGCAATGCTTGTTCTTGCTCGGCATATCCTGGGAAGTACAGTTTTGTTGCTAGATCCGTCGCATGCCGAGGAATGTTTTACTCGGGCTCTTCCGGAGACTTAGACCCCATGTTTATTTTGATATGAGGAAGCTAGCATCAGAATGTAGGATCCAGTTTACAACAATAATTTGGGCTCCGGCTCAGCTGTGTCGTTTGAGATGACATGGAAGCACTCGATCTTCAGATACAGATACCTAAGGCTCATGTATCTCGTCACTCGAGTGGCGTTCTTATTGTTTAGGCTGACGCCTCTCGGACGACTTTTTATCAGGATGCAGGAGTCAGGGCCCTAGGAGTAGGATTGGCCAAAAGCACGCACTCAGAGTGACGGATAACGAATACTATGCAGGCATTTACAGCTTCTGTTTCGAGAACGAGGCTTTGATTACGCGACTCGGAGTACCTAAGCACCTTCATTACATCACCCAGTCCTTAATCCATCATTCTATCTCGTTCTTGTAATTCATGGCCGCAACCATACAGACTGAGAACATGGTCTTTGCTACATTCAAGCATTGTTACACAGCATAGCAGGCTAAGCAGTGTAGTTGCCTCCGCCGTCGACAGCGGCACAATCCCTGAGGGGACGTGTATCGCAGTTGAAATCTCTATAGAGGCAGAGCAGAGCGTTCTTAGCTTGAATCAAATCCAGGTCCGTTTCCTGGTTCATATGAGCATCGGTAGGTTCCGTATCATACTCCTCGCTTTATGTTGTTATTTATGCCGCCTGTTCGCTTATTCCAAGTCTCTTATTGAATACATGGAATAATACTTTCCATGCTTCATATTCACGAGTGACAATGCATGGTGAGTGTCACATAATCAATAATACCGCCACCTACGAGCCATGATCGCAAGCGCTTCTTTAGAGCTCCCTGCTCCTGTGCTAAACTTGCTTTTTTTAAGAGGCTGTTTATCAATTCACCGCTTTCAGAAGAAGGCTATAAATCCCGGGTAAGACTACTAGCCAGCATTAAAAGCTTCTGTAAATACGGAAATCATTTTATGCACTTGGATGTAAATTTACTACATTCGCATTACTCATTCTATTGTACAATCTTTTAGATTCGGGGCTGCATGCAACACTTGTTACGCTGCATTTCTGATAGACAGCCCAAGGGACTACATTTTCCACAGTCGAGGTATTTCTACGCGTCGTGTCAGCAGGGACGGAGCACGAGAAAAAAACGAATAATACACAGCTAATTTCATAAAATGCCACGAATTCCCCCCCCTCTTTCATCGATATATGATGGTATATGGTGTGTAGGGTCGAATGCACTTCGTGCACGTGCAGGCTTAGAGGTATCTCGGGTGAAAGATGCATGCCCTCTGTAACGTATTCCAGGAACCCGATATAAAAAATTTGTTTTTTTCCCCTTCTTCTCCATATGATGCAATTGAAAAACTGAAATAGCTATCGAGGGCAACACACAAATCTTCAATAATCAGCGAATGACAGTATAGCGAGTAAGGAGAAATAAGGAATATACAAAATACTAGTATCTTACATACAACTTAAAAAAATATATGCTATAGCTCTTTATTGTACTGCTTGATCGATACCAAGTAATATCTCAAAGCGGAAAGTCAACTCATTATTTGCTCATTGCGTATAGAGCGGGAAGTGATATTGACTTGGACGGGATAGTCCTTGATAAGGTTAAGATTACACGACAAGTGTGATTCGTCTAAATAAATATACATGTACACGTTCGTGTGTGTGTTCGTGTGTGTGTTTGTGTATACCATATCTGAATAATCATTCGCCATTCCACCAAACCCTCATTAGGCTAGCTATTCAATGTCATTAGGACTATTGTGACTATTGTATGCCATTGGATGCGTGTTACTATAAGATCAAAGGCATACCTGATGCCGTCCATCACCTCTAGCTCCGATGGATCCATTGGAGAGAGGGTTTTGCCATGTGTTCAACCAAGATGGAGAACCACGGCCTATGATGAGGTAAAGAAAGGTCCCGGCGGCATTGTTTCAAGTGAGTGGCTAGGAGCGTTCGGATTGCTTGCGGCCATTGACTCAAACCATTCGTTGTGTAATTGGTCAGGCACCATCTCCAAAAAGGAGTCGAAATCGCCAATATCATACATAGGCGGGTCATTGAGTGGGAGATCTGATGGGGCTGTTGTTGCTACAGTCGTGGGATTTGGGTTAGCTTGATGGGGTCCAAGATCCATATTACGTGTCGTATCGATATCGCCGAAGTTGAGCGAGGCCTGGCTTTCGGGCGTGCCATATGGTACTTGCTGTCCTGGCATCACCCACTCGCCTGTTCCTAAACTCGGTATTTGTCCCTGTGCTTGGTGATGTGGTTGTTGCCGCTGCTGCTCTGCGTGCTGCATATCCCGCACGTGCCGGGCTCGAGCAATGAGTTGGCCGATGGGCTTTACGAAATCATCTCCCCGTTCCGTGCTGTCGCGATACTTTATCAGAAGCCACTTGTCGTAGACTCCTGTCGCGTACTCCCAAGCTGCATCGCATAAGGGAGAGGGCGGTCTAATACAGATCTCCGACAGAGCGAGAGCTAATGTATGCCATTGGACATAAATTTGAAGATGCCACACCCATTGATCTAGACGCGAGTCTTTCATGATGTCGCTTGTCCTTTTCATGATGTCGATCGCCTTATTAAAAATCTGGTCCCGCAAGGTTTTATTATCCATTTCAACCTCATAGCCAGACCCCTCAGTACTTCTAGCAGCATTGCTGGTAGATTGGGCGTCGGTTGTTTCTCCTTTCTGCTTTCGGGCCTTCAACTCGGAATAATACTCAAGTGCCCGGACTCGCCCTGCGGCTATGTAGGAAATCTGTCTTGCAAGATAGAGTAACGGCTGAGCTGGGTCGCATCGTTCTACATATTTATCGACCCATTTGTCATGCTCATCCAATATTTTAACACGAGCTTGGAAGGGGAGACGACTCGCTCTAAATATCGGATTAGCCTGAAGCAATCTTGCCGCAGTGAACATCTTGATTGGACGGGATGTACAAGGCAGAGTAGGATATAGTAGGATAGGCTGCCTACATAGAGCGAAGGACATAGAAACAGATAGAATGAGAATAAGGGGAAGATTAAGAGCTATTCACCGTTTCATTCTATATGCGATTTGTAGCGCATGGCATCGAACATGGACAAGTGACATGTCGGTAGCACCATCACTCTCAGGTGGCAGCTCGGCCATATCACTAGTAAGATCTGAATCGTTCACATTGAGGGGCCAACGAGTATCGAAAGCTGTTTCCTCGAGAACGACGGGTTCGTAACCGTGATATTCAGTAGATCGATGGTCGATTAAACAGACTTGATGCCATATGCGTCGACGCATCTCGGCTTCAAAAGGTGAAAGGTTGAATGCCGTGCCGTCTCGGTGCAAGCCCATTGAGCGTGCGATATGACACACGAGTGCAATGAGTGACCATACCAGGCGTGTGCCATCATCGGATCGTAACACCGAGATATACAGTATAGCTGCCTGTAAAAGTATCATGCTGTGCGTATTTAATAAGTTGGCACGCGCTAGGGCTTGCTCGGCCGCAAACCTGTATCGCTCGACTACAGTAGATCGAGACTCTCCCATAACAGTGATGCACTGGACCGGGTCTATGCTGATCACGGCCGAGTAATAAATGGCAAATAGCAGTGCTTCTGTGTCTTTATCAAGGGGTTCAGTTGTGGCAGCTGCAGACCAGAATAAACGTATGAGGCTGGTCGTATGGAATATGCGTACTAGTGGCAAGACATTATCACTGAAGAGTTGAAAGAGCTTCATCGATAGCTCAGTGGAAGGATATAAGTCTCGCAGGGAGTGAGCAAGGGACCTGTACCCTAGTATGGCTGCGTTGGTGCTCAAGGATACCAGAGTCGAAGCTTCTTCATCATACAACGGAGGACTATCATCGAGCTGGGCAGAGTCGTCGTCCTTGGAATCAATAAACATTCCACGCAATTGCTCGATCTCTCTATGATATCAGCGCAAAGCCTCGATTGAGGGCAGTGGGGTCTGGAAGACTCACCTCCTCGGTCAGGTCTGCCCACATTACGTTACTGACATAGCGACTCTGAGACTCTTCGACGACTAGACGGCCCAGTTTGGCCCCGGCTTCGGTTTCTTGAGCCGCATCGTCTACGGGACTCCTGCTCTCCTGAGGCTGTGGGGCAATTGACGGCGCATGGTCCGACGGGGATGTCGAGGTTTTATGCGGGTCAACCTCACGATCCTTTGCCTGCTGCTGCAGGCGCCTGATGGTTGTTTCCAGCTGGGAAAGGCGATCCAGCACTTTGGTGTCCACGGCCTGGCGCGGCCGTTTAGCTGCCCTGCCGGGGCCCGGGGGATGAACGCAGTTGGACCCGGCCCGGATGCAGTTGGAGCACGGCTGCCGCCGGTCGCATTTTACTTTGCGTTGCCTGCACAGTACACAGCTCCGAAGGTGTGCTGGCTGCGCTGACTGTGCGGACTGCGAGTTGACGGTAGTGGCAGTCTGATCCGCCCGCACTGTCGCCATCACCGCCGCCGCCGCCGCCGTATTATCTTCAGGCGAGCGGGTCATGTTATAGTTGTAAACCCGGGAATGCCGTCCATCCGTCTATCCTCATAGTTGCGGTGCCGATTGTATTGCGAGTCAGAGCTTCTTATATAATCGGGAGGAATTCAACCTATCGCCAGGGTTGCTTGGAGGTGTAATGCCTCACTATAGGCATACGCTTACTTGGGTAGGCTAGATACCTGATCTATATATAGTCCACTTCTACCTTGTCTATGACATCGTTTCGATGTCGGCGGTTTCATCGGGTAACAGTTTCGACCGTTTTGGCTTCGGCTTTCAATAAAATCGTAAACGGTAACTCACTTAGATGAACTGAACTGTAGCCTACTATATAATCACTTTTCAACGTAGTATATTCCAGCAGCGATACCGGGTCGTTGCACCCGTAACGTCGCAACTTAAGGAACAGGGAAAGGGCAAATTGAATAGTGGGGAGATAGGTTCTGGCCGGAGTCTACATATTCCTGTACGTAGCGACATCTACAACATCTAAGCCAATCAAAACGTGTTAAGCACGCTCCCGTACTGTGTAGGTTTATCTACAGGTATCGAAACCCACTCAGCGCACCATCGTCGTCGCTATCTTCCATGGGTACCTCGACTCACCACTAAGCCTCAGGAACCACATGATGATAATAAGAACCAGCCGAGCAGCACCTCTGATTACAAGACTCGCACACAGACCAGCACAACCGCCATACCACTGGCGCAGCAGAATGAGTAGCAGCAGCAGTCGGCCAGAAGGCCCCATTCATTTCGGGCCGTTCGATGTCACGACGCAGGTAAGTACCTACTGAAGTACCTAAGTATGCATTGATATACCAATCCAGACACTCACGCCTTGCAACCTAGGTCTTCTTGACGACACCTTACTCCTTCGCACTTGTGAATCTAAAGCCGCTACTCCCGGGCCACGTGCTCGTGTGTCCGCGAGCCCTCCACAAGCGGCTGACCGACCTATCAGCAAACGAGCTGACGGATCTGTTCACTGCCGTGCAACGAGTGCAGCGCATGCTGGCGCGATACTACTTCTCTCAGGCGCAGTCCCAGGATCAGTCCCCCAAGCCGACAGGTGTAAGAGAGGACGCGTCCGTGGCGGCACCATCGCCGGATGCTGGTTCCTTCAACATCGCAGTTCAAGACGGTGCAGAGGCCGGACAGACCGTCCCTCACGTCCACGTCCATGTGATTCCGCGGATCCGGGGCTCAACCGCCAAGGACTCACGCACGCAGGGCGACGCCATCTACGACCTCATGGCCGCCGAGGCTGGAAATGTAGGCGGTGCACTCTGGGATAAGGTCATACGGAGTCGACCTCAGCCCGGCGGCAGTTTCCCAACGATAGAGGATCCAGACCGTCTGGCGCGGTCTATGAGTGAGATGGAGGCGGAAGCGGACGCGTACAGGAATGTGTTGGCACAAATGGGAAATGAGGACGGAGCACTCTGACATTGAGGACGCCACGTTATAGAGTTTATAGATGAAAGCGAACAGGATGCATCATCAATACGCCGCTACCATGCGCGCTTCTAAGCAAAACTCCTACGACGCAATATGTCTACAGCCCTCTGAGCAATTCATCCAGTGCGATCGGCTTCCTGACAGCGTTATTCATGCCCTCGTGGTATGTAACCCAAACCTTTGTCTCCACCTTGCCCAGCGCATTGCCGCTCGTTTTCCTGTTGTCCGTACTGTTCTCATCCAGCGCGGAGAGTGGCCGCACCGCGGCTTGGATTACACGACCGAAGAAATCCTTCCTTGTCGGGATGCTGGGCAATGCCTTGTCTTTTGCCATGCTAGCATTCTCTTTATTATCAAAGACGTAAATTTCTGGAGCGTTTGGGTTTCCTGCTTTATATCGTGCCTGTCTCGCCGCGTTCTCGCGCAGCAAACTCGCCTTTTGGCGCTCTTGATCCAAAACCTGGCGGACCGCATACCTTGTGGGAGTTTGGGTTCCGTGGAGCACAGCGGCAGATGTCTCGAACGTAGCCAAGAGGTCAAGGTCACTACTATCAAGTCAATATAAATCCGGAAGGGCGCCAGCTTGGTTCAGGATACTTACGGTTCCATGCGATATACCCACTGTGGCCCCCTGCTGAACTGTGAATCGTTCTCGATCTTCCCACGCTGAAGCTCGATTCCCAATTCCGCAAGGATCCTTGCAGCGCGCTGGACCATGACCTTCTCGGTCTCTTTTCTAACGCTCGCTGTACCGCGCGCATCTCCACTCCCACCAACAACTACCGGCTTGACATCTGGTGATACCATCCGAATTAGATATGGTAGGAACTCTGTAGAAACGTCCTCGGCGCTACGAAACGAGCGCATCAAGGTAGGTGGGAGTTGAGCTTGCATTGCCTGAAGCATTGACCGGTTTTCTTTCTCGGACTCGCGAGCGGCAAAGTCAGCCCTAGGGCCAGAAAATGGGAGAACTGGGGTCTCGTCATCTCCTTTATCCCCCCATCTCCTATCATACCCTCCATTCGCACGTCGCATAGGAGAGGCAAACAGGTGATGACAGGCTAGGATCGGTTGACTGAGGTATGGCGCCAGTTCCCAATCTTGACTCCCAAAAAGCCTTGAGGAACATGTGTCATGGAAATGCATCCATTCATATGCCTGATTGGGTTTGCTGAGAAACGAGTCGTCGTTGAACTCCTGGTTAGGATAGCCAGAGAATACCTCGGTAAGCACTCTGTCTACGTCGCCACTGGTCTCGACCATTTCCCGAAGCCGCTCCATGCCGTACTTTTTTTGCTGCTCTGAAAATCCAAGTTGGACTTGAGGTTGTTCATGTAAATGTCTCGGCGGGGGAGCTATTATGGGAATACTGTCTTTGGGGAATCCAGCACCATCCTGGAAAACACGTGTGACGATATCTTTTATGTTTCCTCTTCCAACACCTCTAGCGCCACCTCCTCCGTGAGAGAGGTCACGGACAATGTGCTGCTCCACCCACTGCCGGGTTAAATTAAGTGGATTGTTTAGTGTTGAAGACTTCAAGCGGCCAGCTACCCATTCACCAACAACCAGGATACCCCGAAGATCCCCTTCTGCCGTACTTTCGGCGCCGCGCTTGGCATCTATACCACTGCTCATACCCCAAGCTGCCTCGCACAGCTTTCGAGCCGCATCCTTTTCGCAAGGGATACCCTCCTTCTCAAATACAGATTTCAGCCTGGTTACCACTGCGTCAATGGTAGGTTTGCCGACATGAATGATCTCAGCCAGACCCGATTGCCGTAAAGGTCGCAATGATGAGTGATACACATCGTTACAAATAAGTATGAGGGGTCGCATTTGACGGAAATCATCACCCTTCTTTTTGTGTTTGCCCGCTTGCGGGGCTTTTGACTCCTGTGCCGCCACGTTCTTTTCTCCGATGGTGATAAGGTCCATTAATGCCTTGATAAAGCCGCCTTCTCCAGAAGCACCGGACCCTGTCACCACTCCATCCACTTCATCGACCACAACGCATACTGGGCGTGCAACTTTCTGTTGCTTGCTGGTTTGAATCTTTGAATGTTGCACAGTTTTGACATTTTCTGTACCCAAACTAGTTCGTATCCTATTTTTGACAACGTCTCGACTGCGGTCATCGCTAGCGTTGATCTCCATGACTTCGTAGCCTGCCTGTCGAGCGCACACATGGGCCAGCGTCGTCTTGCCCAGACCAGGAGGGCCGGTTAACATCAGAATCTTCCGATGCGGCTTCTCCTCTTCCGCCTCCGCCTTTGCTCCTGGACGCCTGATAGCAGGTCGGGATCTAGGGGCCCTGGGAAACACGACTGGATCCCATCTCTTCAGCCACTTTAAGACATGACGATTTGTCATATCATCCCCCACTAGGTCCACAAAGTTTCGAGCACGGTATTTCTCAGTCCACAAGAGCGTCCTCTTTGGCTTCTTGACGAATCGGTCTTCAACGGAAGCTACAGGCTCGTCGGGGATTGGTGTGCTTGTTTCGTCTCGCTGCGCTAATTCCTTGGAGGCTGTATCGACTAATTCGTGAATGTCGATTCCATAGTAGCTTCGCTCTGCTCGTCCCTTCTTCGTCTTCGACCTTGCAGCCACCATACGTTCATACGATACTTCGGTGTTTATACTTCGTTTCTTGACCTCGACAGTTTTTCCAGAGCATGTTGTGATCTTCGAGGCGAACTGAGGCCGAGAAGACGAGAGTTGATCAAATATTGAGGCTGTATTTGGTGCGAGTGAGAAATTCCCACTGGACTCGTGATTGTGCGCATCCAGCTGGGAGAGCACGAGTGGAGTGGGGTGTGGCTCAACAAAGCCGACAGGAGATATATTTCGAGGGCTGTTGAGCATTTGGCGCTTTGGCGCGGGTTCTAATGCCGTGTTCTCGTCATCGGAATCGTCATCGACGAGAAAGCCAGGCTTCCCGCGGAGTCGCGAAGGAGGGTCTGTATGCGGTATTGGCCGCTTGGTTGCTGTCGGAGAAGAGCTGGTCGGATACACCACTGGAGATGAAAGTAAAGGCATTTTCCAGAACTTAATTGGAATCCGAGCTCATGGACATCGATTCCTCAAGTATCATCTGTGTTGTTGCCTCCAGGCTTGCATGGGCGTTGTCAATAAAGTGGTGTACCGGTATTTGTTTAATGGAAAACGCGGGACGCGCCCAGACGCGTCTTGAGCTTCAGCGGGGCGGTTAGCCAAGGGTCCACTGTATTATTACCATTAGGGGTTCTGCATACTATGTAGGTACTGTGCTTTAAAACTGTGCCCCTCTGTTGCTTAACATGGCCATTTCATCCCAACTCTTCTCTTATCCAGCCTAGATCACCAGAACTTGAAAAAGCATTCAAATTCCTTTTACCAGGCTAGAATTTAGGGCTATTTTCAGCACGAGCTACCATTTGGCAAAACTAAATTGCAATTGTAGTGATCGACTTGATCCTAAAGTCTAATCATATATGTGAACATAATCTATCAGTATGTGGAAGCGGACCAACTCGTTCCCGTTGTATATGCCTCCGAGTTGAAGTTATAACGCTATCAGACTAGGCTTTGCATCCAAAAGCCTAAAGACGAATAAGAGTTGTCTTTCGTCTGCTTCTTATTCAGTCATTGGAGAGGCATACAGGTGTGGTAAAGAATAGAAGCAAATCAATCCACTACGTAAACATGCTAGTTATCTGCTTTTAGAAGCTGACACTATTCTCCGGGCACCTACATACTAACTACAGTAATCACGTTAGACAACCCACTCCCAATAAGAATTAGACTGGGCCGATTCTGTAATCGGAGTCCAGTATTGAAACGTCCCGAATTGCTGTCGTTTCTAGCATGCATGTCAAATCCGCCGAGATATGCATCCCGTCGTATAGCGGTTATACGGCGGCTAGGCTGAGGCATCGCCCAACCCATGAGTGAGGAGAAGAAAAGCCAGGATGAATACTATTATAATCGCTTTGATTTGCATCCTATTATATGTAAAAATACTTACTTAGGTACGCACCTGGCTTTACCATTCTCATGAAACGCTATCTCCAAATCTTCAATCCCAGCAAGCTATCATATCTCACCCCGTCTTATTTATTCGCTTATCCTCGCACCCCCCTCTTTCCTAGCTCATAGCCAAGATGGGCGGTGTTGTCACTCTCGACTTTACCAAATACCCTATTCCTACACAGGCCTATATTAATGGGAAGTACGTCGATTGCCACGATACTGGGAAGCATGAGCTACGTTCATCCGTCAATGATGAGATCCTGACTTCAGGTGCGTTCCCGGGGCAGAAGCTCGACTCACTCCTCAACTCGAGTTCTACAATCGGCTCATTCATGTGGCTGACATGTGTGTGAATAGATCTGCAATGGGCCTCTGCCGTAGATGTCGATGCTGCCGTTACCGCTGCGGAGAGCGGCTTTGCTGCCTGGGGCAAAGTCCCTAATGTATGCAGTTTAACCCGAAAGTTTGGTGGGATTTTTGAGGACTAATAATCTGGTTCCGAACGGCAGACTCAGAAACGAGACATCATGGTCAAATTCGCTAGTCTCGTCCGCGAAAACACAGCCCAGCTCGCTTGGCTAGAAGCTGTCTTAGTGGGGAAAGATCCTAGGATAGGCGGCTTCGGTATCAACGAGGTGGCAGAACTCTTCATCTGTGAGTATTCTCGCAAAACGGCCCCTGGGAGGTGATTGGTAGTGGCTAATGCTTTCTCGCAAAAGACTACGGTAATATCATTCATCAATTCCATGGCCAGATACAGACGCCACATGAGGACGGCACGCTAGAGGTATCAAGTCGCCTCTCGCCCAACAAACTTCTTGTTGTTGCACACTAACCAATCTAGTATGTGATCCGTCAACCATTTGGAGTTGTCGCTGGTATTACGCCATTCAACGAGCCTCTCCTTACATTCGCCATGAAGGTGGCGCCTGCCATCGCCGCCGGGAACGCCATTGTGCTGAAGACGAGCGAACAGAATCCCCTCTCCACTCTATTCATCGCCAGCTTAACAAAAGAGGCCGGCTTTCCAGATGGCCTTATAAACATTCTGACAGGTGGCGTGGAAGCTGGCAGTGCCTTGGCCGCCCACTTGAAGATCCGGATGATTAGCTTCACAGGAAGCATCCAGGTGGGCAAGCTCGTGCAGCAAGCTGCGGCTAAGTCCAACTTGAAGAAAGTCACGTTAGAACTAGGTGGCAAGTCGCCAGTGATCGTGTTCCCAGACGCCGATTTGGAGAAGGCATCACAACTGTCCGCGGCATTCTTAGCGTTGAACGGCCAGGGATGCCTCTTGGGAACGCGAATGTATGTCCACGAAGATGTCGCTCAGGAGATGATCGCCAGGATGAAGGGTATCGTCGAGTACATGGGAGCAAGCCTCGGTTCAGACCCGCTCGACCCTTCAACGATCACGTCCCCACTGTACAATCATCGCCAAAAGGAAGTCGTTATGAAATTCATCGAGGAGGGAAAGAATGAAGCGACACTTTTGACCGGCGGTTCGGCGGTTGAGGGGAAAGGGTGCTATGTGCAGCCTACCATCTTTATTAACCCTTCCAAATCGGCCAAGGTGCTAAAGGAGGAAGTCTTCGGGCCTGTCCTGACCATCGTCACGTTCAAAGATGAGCAGGAAGCCCTAGACATGGCGAACGACACAGAGTACGGCCTAGCGGCTTATGTGCATACGAAAGATCTAGGCAGGGCACTGCGATTCACCAAGAATTTACAGGCGGGGATGGTGGCTGTTAATTCGGCAATGGCATATGATAAGACCAGGCCGTTTGGCGGCTGGAAGCGTTCGTGCCCTCTTCTACACACCCCTTTTCAGGTTTGGCGAGCACTCACTAACATATCGCAGAGAGCGGACAAGGCTATGAAAACGGTGTTGCCGGTCTAGAAGACTGGTCGCAAACGAAGAGTGTGCTTCTCTCTCTTTAGATCGCTTGCAGGTATACGCCGTGGCCTCAGCTATTACTTGAATCTGACCCGACTGCGGCTGTGAATGACAACCAGCTAGTAATCAGTTCTCCTTGCCACCTACCTCTATTCTTTTAGTGCTATAATCACGTTAAGGTATATGGTACCTACATATCAATAGGTAATATGAGCCTAAAAGTAGCAGCTTATCATGATTTTTTTTATCTGCATGGGCTACTGGCTTTAAATTTTATATAATTATATGCTTAACATTATGAAATTGGACGCTGTAGTGCAGACAGTTTGATTTCCTCAATCAGGTTGACGAAAGGCAGAAAACTACAACGTCACTGGTCAACCCAGCAAAGCCGGTATTTCGACTCAAGGTCACATATAATCCCCAACCTGAGTCGTGTCGCACCCGCGGTCCCTGCGGGCAACCCGTCAAGATATGTACAGTATGAGAGGACCGCCGATCCTAAGATAGTTACTCCACCGCAGCAGCAAGCTTAGACACTCTCGACACTGTCGTTTCGCAGCCTGTCCAGCAGGTCAACTATCAGAGCTGAAACATCCAACGGAACCGGCAAGAATTTCATAGCCCACAATTTCCGTTTCACCATATCCCACTAAACAACACGCACAGACAGCTCATAATCATTACTTATAGACCGCTAAGTGAAGCGCGCGCCTCACTAACTCTCGCGATGGCATCCCCGTCCTTGCAAAGAAGATACCTAGATGTCAGAGCCTACAATCGATCCATACACATATACATATGTAGTTAATACCCCAGAACCGCTGAAATTCGGATCAAAGCTAACATCGCTCGGACGTTGGTCTGGTTATGCACGGCACGGCCCATTAGTGGCGCGTCAAGATGACGTACATATCTCACTTTCACAATCCAGTCCGGTTGTATATAATGAAGCTGCATACCTGTATGAAGAGTGGTCGATTTCTTCGTTTCGGTAAACAGAAAAAGAAGTTCAAGACAAATTCCATGGTTCATATTTGGCAGAGCTTCCATTCTTACGCCTCTCCAAGTAGCATAGTCAGATTAGCGATCTGATGCTATGGAATCAAATTGCTTACCTCCGACCATGACTTATCATGTAGGTATGATGTCAATTGAGCGTGCTCCCCTCCGTCGTTTGCCATGTCGACTTGACACAAATTTGGGTGATGAGTAGGTAAGGTATATCCTTCTGTTATGTCATATGTCACTACGGGCCCGTCCTATTAGAGGATTTTAACCCCTGGAAACCATACTCAATGAATAGGTAATGCTAGTTCGAGTCTTGACGTGGCCTACTATTCATCTCGTTCATCCCTGTAGTTCATAGGTGATATGACAGATGTCAAACTCAGGTTTTATGAAGGTATATTCCTTTGAATACATCGGACCAGCGAGGCGAACCTAGGTAGCTTGGGAAGCTCAGCCAGCTCGCCTTCCTCTGCTATTACTCTCTCCTGTTCAACACTGCTGCCCTATTTTGTGTGGTAAGGCCCATGCTTAACAATTCCCACACAATCACACCACTTCCCTAAGAACTCATAGGAGCGGACACGATGCGACGGTCCAAGGATGCATTCTGCACCACTGGTACTGTTTAATACCCAAAAGAAGATATTCCCCGCTGGTGTCCGAAGGATGGTTAAAGCAAAGGCATCGGGAGAGGGAACTAAATTGATCACGAACTATCCCACCAAGAACGCCGTGATTTTGTGTCGAAATGAGAATGGATACATAACGCCGTCCTTTTAAAACAAGCAAAAAGCAGCCCAGTGACCCTATGAGGTACGATAGTACGTTTAATGAAATATGGTTGTGTTGATCATCGCCTGCCCCATTTGTTCCGACGCTTTTCTGGCTGTTCTTCACCAACGACTCCAGGCCCAGACATGAATAATCCCGGACCATTCGATATGGTACTATCCCGTGCGTCGCCGCCAACAAGATTTCCTTGTGTATTGACAGCAACAGTGCTGGGGAGGCCTTTTCCAAGCTCGTATAGTCGGTCTTTCTTCTTCAAGTACTTGCGACGCCAAATGCAGGCTCCGGTCCAGATGCCGATGATGGCTACTACAACTACAACAATAAAGACAATCCAGTTGACATGCGTCGAGGCCCTACATTCGAGACATTAGATCGAGAAGACTGGAATCGATGGATATAGTGACTTACCAGTTGCCGCCTTGGTTGCTGTTCCCAGACTTGCCGCTGCCGGCAGTGCTCGAACTTGTTCCAGAAGTGGTCCCTGTGGCCGTGGTGACTACTTGTTTGTTGCAGAGGCTTGTGAACCAACTTTGAATTGACGATAAGCCTCCAGCGTCGGCGCTGCAAGCACCGTTGCAAACGTCATTCGCTCCCGATTTCAAGGGCTGAAGGGTGTCATAGGCACAGAAGCAGGTGTCCCAACTGTTTTCGTCGGTTGCGGTGTTTACGGGAGGTACGCATGCGCCGTTGGCGTCGTAGAGTGGGCCACACTTCGCCGCGCATGAAGGCAGCGATGCAAAAGGGACTATCGTGGTAGAAGGGGTAGCTGGGAGCGCACGTTAACAGATCATAGTTGGTACACGAGGGGTTTGGTTGCTCGGGAAGCAGAATGGGTGGCATACACATGATGAAAATAATGCAAGCGAAATGAAAATTGAAGCCGGCGTCAATTGGAGAGATGAATTGTCGATGAATTTGGAAATTTGGACAAAATTGAGTGAAGTTATCGTATGCTACGGTCCCGAACAAAACCAGCACGCGAGTGCGAAATTACGGCAGTGTCCGCTTGAATCAGTAGCGCTGGTGACACGTCCGAGATGACCGTCGGCTCTGTCTGCTTCGGATCGCTTGTAGAGGGGAGTGCGAATCGGATGGTTGGTCAACGGGATCGATCTCACAGGTCGGCCGGCAGCGGGTCGATTGATGGTAAACGTGAATTCGATCAAAGAGTTTTCGGTATTTGGTATCGAGTATTTCAGTCGGTACCTGGTATAACGATCCCCCTTTTTCTTCTGTCAATGCAGCAGCACAACCACAATGCGACGCGATGCAATGCGGTGTGATGCGGTGCAAATGCAGTGCGATGCGATGATCGGTGAGAGAAGTGATGTTAAACGAGCGTGGTTGAGAAGAGGGAAATGGAAGGCCCGGGACCAAATGGTGTGGAGATGAACAGGCGACCTCGTGGGAAATACGGGAAGAGAAGGGGAAAATCAAAGAGGGCGAAGCGTGACTGGTTGATGATGTACTACGGATTCCTACTTAGTTAGTATCACCTGCCTACTATGTGGACACAATTAAAGATACGACATATGTATGCTGCTGGGGGGGCCAGCCAACCCAACAGCATGCCGGTGGGTACACAGTAGGAGGTATTGTACACTAAACCAGATCTCCTCGGCTATGTGGGTTCCAAATAAGGCAAGTTAGGTGAGATGGATCCTATATAAATAGTAAAGTGGGTAAACTTGAACAGTGGGTGTATTACACTTAAGTAAGTACCTACAGTAGATATCTCGGTATTAAAAGATAACTTAGCTACCTACTATATCTACATATAGCAGAATCATTGCATGGTTTGTTAGAGCTTTAGTCTTCTTATTTTTACTCGTTCTTGTTAATGGTAGCTTTTATATTGTAGGTGGAAGAATTTGACTCACTTCAAAATGCCACCACACTACCCAGGCGTCTCTGTACATCCCACTATGCATGTAGAACGTGCTGAGGTCAGCAGTAACAGATACCGTTAGTAGAGTGTATTTAGTTCTTCCTACGCAAATTCCCCAGAACTTAGAATTACGGCTAATGTTCAGTCGGTGGAGAGTTTTTAGACTTTGACAGCGGCTTTCGGGAGCATGAAGTAACATGCCCGTCAGTAGGGAGGTAAAACGGGATCTAAGTTTAATCTTTATGCACCACAGGATTTCATGTCGCGTGCTACTCCATACCCGCCTTCTTACCAAAACATGCCTAATCTACTAGTAGCAACGAAGTAGCAACGAAGTAGCAGGTATTTACAGTAGTGTTCAGAGGAAATTAAGATAGATTATTACTATATACCTACTTACCTCCATGAGGTAAACACCAACCGGACTCTACCGACACCTATAGCAAGTACTACCTATATGCAGTGTAGTAGGGACGCGCTACCTTACCAAAAAGCTGCAAGTCAGAATGGCAAGCTCCGCATTTCTAGCTAAGTAGGTATCTAACCTCCCTTGGTAATAAACCTGGTGGCGCTGTTCTTCAGCCCTGTGTTGCAATTAAGTAGCAGCCGGCTGTACCGAACAAACCAGTATCGTCTTCGCACAACCATGGCGGCGGGTTTATAATTTACGCCTACTTACCTATCCACGTCTTAGTCTACCGCATTTAAGCTGGGGCATCAGCAGCCAAGTACCAGAGCGCTGGGTCGTCCCAGACTCTGAAGTGTACATCTAGGTATAGGTATATCTAAATATGCGGTTTGAGTCTGGCCCCGTAGATATTTCGAACCCTCTCCTCTACTAAGCAATATATCCTATACATATCTTGTTGCAGAATTGTAATCATGCCGGTACTCTGCCCAGTGGCGCAAAATCAGGAACGTTATGGTACAATTTCAGTCGAATGAGATCCTCACGAACCATCCTTGCTACTGACTATTCAGCTGTTCATACGCTTCGCGCAATTGAATCCCAGGCACAAACTAAATGCAATGCTTAATACTTTCCAGTCTCTTGCCCTATTTAGACAAACTTTACGAATAGTGTACAAGAAAGTGTATCTAAATTGAATAAGTCTTGGTGATATAGTTGTATTTTGGTACTCTGGCCTCATTCGAAAAGGGAGGTAAAATCTCTCACTTCACCTTGAAACTTTTCAAACCTACACCAGGACGAACAATATATTGTTATGGTTTTGTAGATGGCGATCTCTCTTCCTTCTCCTTCTGGCCGCCAGTCTTCGCAGGGATAGAGCCTTGCGTTGCCGCCATTGAAGCTGCGGAGCGGCTCGAGCTACCCCCATGGACCAGATGATCATTGTTTGTGCAGCTCGCTTCAACTTCCCCGACAGCACTAGAGAACCTAGTATTAGTAGTTGTTTTTATACACTTTGTAGCCGTGCTCTATAGAATTCATTGAACTGATCCCGAGCCCTCGGGGCGGAAAATGGGATAAACTGGGAGGTCGCCTTCCGATAGCGGTCGAACTACATCGGGCAATCACTTACTCATAAGGGCCCATTTTGCCCTGGTTCGCATATAACCACTCTTCAGTTCGGGTCAAGTGGCTGGAAACGGTGTTGTTTGTGGGCTGACGGGCGGTCCAATGGTCCCGTGAGACAGCGACGGTGGTCGGCTTGATACCGGGTTTCAAACTAACTACTTCTTCGGTCAGTGGCTTCTTCAGCAGCAACAAGCCCATAATTCTATAAGTATTAATTCTAGATCTCTTACCACTCTCGGAGCCAGATGGCATGTTCGTTGAGGACATAGCCGGAAGTGAAATACACTTGCTGTCCCTGATCAAGATAAAATGATATATCGCCGAGGCAAGCTCACAAGCCCAGCACTTGTAAATCAACAATTTATAATTATGAAGTGCTCTAGGCATCTGCTCATGAAAATATACGTGTGCTACCGCCTCGGGGCTCTCTCGGGTTTCGGTGGTGACTGACGATAGAGATCACCAGCTCCCACGATCAACTTTATATATACATCTCATAGTAGCTTCTACAGCCGATAACCACTGCCACGTCGCTGGATGTATTAGTTTGCGATCTGTCGTGCTGTACCACCAATCCCCAAGTGTGCGTTTTCTTAATTGGTTGCTAGGCAGGCGACTTGGTACATGATGACGAGGTGGAAAGTTTCCCTCTCGCGGCTCAACGCAGGGGTTCCCATTATCTCACATCCGATGCTACCTGGTGAAGCTGTAGCTCTCTCTATACAGGTACCTCGATTCTCGACTGGTATGAAAACCGACGATAGCGGCTTACGTGCTTCCGAAGGATTCACGCAAGTCGTGGCTGGCCAATGAGAAGCTCAATAACTTCGCATTTAATACACCCTTTTCATGGGCTTGCAAATATGGTCCCTGGTTGATGATTGTGAGTATGTGTGGGTGTGCGGGTGTATTCCTGATCAAAACATATCAAATAAGACGTTTTTGCTGCAGGACGTGCCTTTCTTGATTAATGCCGCTGCATATATGTGTAACTAGCATAGTACTTAGGTTTTAGCTGTAGGCAAGTTAGGCACCTGTCTCGACTACGTCCTATTTTGATAAGAATGTCACCAGATAGCGCTCCACTGCCGTGACGGCAGTCAATGAGCCACTAGGTAGATAAGTGTGTTCTTTTGTATTAGGCCAGTACACTATCGTGTATACGTCAATAGTATCATGCTGTGCAACGTATACCATCTCTGTTCCCTCATTTTAGTTTACACAAAACCTCTCTCATAATTATGCTTCCTGTACGATGGAAAGTGATGTTAAATTACCATATAGTTGAATCAATATTATTCCTAACATTGAAGTTAGTATAAGTCATGGAAGAGTCGAGTCTTAATAGGTACTGTCTATGTACAAGCCGACCGGCTTGCCACAAGGCCTCCCACAAATCTGATATTATTGCCAGATTTAAACGCTCATTCTTCACTCTTCCTCGGATTCACCGTCACCAGGGACATATGGAGATGGCTCAGAGATCGAAAAATCCATTTATGAATAGGAAACATTGGCAGAGTATTTTCTCAGGGTTTATCATTCCACGCTCTCTAGTACAGTGCTTATGAATTCTGCATCAAACCATAGGCTACCGGATCTTGTATTGCCCATAATTATGTGCGCAATCTGAGTGTCAGGAACCTCGTACTTTGGGGTAGGTAAATACACTTGTTGCTGCATGAAGGTCTCCAAACCTTGGTGGGCAACTATCTAACTATATACAGATGTCTCTTTGTACTCTGTGACACTGGGTACAATTTCTTGGCAACTTCATATAAATAATCAGCCCCTAACTAATGCGGTAAAGTATTAGATTTGTAGACGTTAAAGGCGTCTAGGTTCCCCATCTATCCGCCGCCTAAGCATTACTAGGATAGCAGCCCGATACGCCACCAGAGGACAACATTTTACACTGGCCAGAGTTACATCTCTATGACCTACAATACGCTGGGTACGTTTGCAACCGTCTGCACGCTTGAATAATTCCAATGCCCCCTGTTTTTTGTTCGAAAAAAGGAGCCCTCTGTCGACCGACTCGACCCATATCACTGGAATATATATCACTACCAGTCTATGCAGCTTGTACTTAGATCTATGGGGGTAGGACCGGACATATGGATTTGATTTTAGTTAGTTCAGTGAATGACCATCTGACCTAGTTTCACGATGCCACGTAAGCAAGCCACTTACAGCATGAACAGCTATGAAGATATGTAGGTGCCACATGCAATCTTGACAATCATCTTCCGAATTTTTAACTCACGAAAACATGAAAGTACTCTACAAATTGAATATTTGGCGTATGATTCACACCTAGTGCTTCCCAAATGGCTGATAATCAATACAGTCAATTGAGTGTGAGCTGCAATGTCGCCGAGCAGACAGTAATACAGGATACTAATTATATGTTCGCGTTAGCATCTGCTGTTGCTCCCTTACCCGCAGGATATGGATCTGAGGGTCATAAAGCAGTTGAATTATGCATTTTAACCAGGAAAGCTGGGTATTAAATTATAAGTAGATTGGCAGCAAAAGAAAAGAGCGACAGCCGTGGATAAACGTGACTCGAGTCTTATCCCTTTAAGGGCCCATTCGGCTCCGTGACTTTAAAAGTGGAAAAGTGGAATAACGGGGCAATGTGTATAATCTAATAGAAATTCTATCTGTTAGGTGGATAAATATCTGATTAGCCGTATCTTGTTAGATCTGGCTACATGCATGCTCCGTTTTTCCACTTTTAAAGTCACGGAGCCGAATGGGTCCTTAAAGGGATAAGTGGCCCCCGTTCCCACCCATTCCCCCCGATTTCTTTACAGAGCATGCCTACTACACCTTTTCTAGTTAGGCCGCCAAGACGTTTTATCTGATCCGCCAACATTGGTCTCCTCAATTCTGCCCCGGGGATGTATGCAAAGATGTTCCTCCGACTCTTCGGCGAGGGGTTCTGCAATCGAGAAGTAGCGAATCATTGGCGAGCACAGCATATATAGGCAGTCATTTGTTCATGACTGTGGAGTTGATTTAAGCGAGAGATCCATTACTTAGCATTGGGAACATCTCGTTCGTCTCCACCTGCATCATCGGAACCGTGTATGTGCCCACGCTAACGAGACGATAATAATACGTATATATCCATCCTTCGACGTCGCGGACATGGTGGGTCAGAAGGAGGGCCTGGAAGTCTCTCATATAAGATATTGTGCCCGTCTCGCTACGTAACATTGAGCGAAAACCCGGATATCATAACTACGGCTCTTATTGTCCCGACGCAGTGAAAGATGGGGTCAGTACTAGAACGTAAGACGCTCCGCATCGGCGTTGACGTTGGCGGCACCAACACCGATGGCGTTATCCTCGACCCATCGCAAGCCTTGGACGCCGGCAAGGGGATCATCGCCTGGCACAAGGCACCGACGACGCCGGACCCTAGCATCGGCATCAATGATGCCATCGTAGCCATGTTCGAGAGCGCCGGGATTGATCCGGACTAGATAGCAAGCGTTACCATCGGCACAACCCATTTTGTGAATGCCGTTGTTGAGCGTGACGCGGCCCGCTTGTCTAAGGTCGCCGTCCTTCGACTCTGCGGCCCCTTTTCGCAGCATACCTTACCCTGCGTTGACTGGCCGGACGATATGCGCCAGCTAGTCCTTGGCCACCATGCCTTGCTTAAGGGCGGCCTGGAAGTCGACGGACAGCTCATCTCAGACATCGACGAGGCGCAGATCAGAAACGAGTGTAACGTCATCCGCGAGAAGGGCATCAAAAGCGTCGTCGTCAACGGCATCTTCAGCCCTATCGACACGCTGGAGCGACAAGAGGAGCGCGCCGCAGAGCTCGTGCGAGCCGAGATCCCCGGATGTGACGTCGTATGCTCGAAAGAGGTCGCAAATCTAGGGTTTCTCGAGCGTGAGAACGCCGCCATCCTCAATGCGTCGATACTCGCCTTTGCGCGGAAGACTATTCGCTCGTTTCAGGAGCCCGTCAGGTTAGTCCATTTGTTATTCCTATACCCTCCCCCAGTGCGTCTCCGGCCCATGGGTTACCTGATAGAGATGATTTACTCCTGTTACTCCGAAGGCTCCTAGAGCCTTTACTTTCTATTTACTGTGAAACGCAATTACTGACAACAAATTTCCACAAAGACGCTTGGGCTTGAGGTGCCCTGTATTCATCACACAGAACGACGGTACGATCTTGTCAGGCGATATGGCTGCAAAACTCCCTATCAGGACTTTCTCTAGTGGCCCAACGAATAGCATGCGCGGGGCCGCATTTCTCGTGCAAAACGAGGTTGATGAAGATATCATGGTAGTTGATATCGGTGGCACCACTACCGATGTTGGCTTGTTGCTAGCCAATGGCTTTCCGCGACAGCAGGTCAGTCCCAGATGCACCTTATTCCTCCCTTCGATATCATCTTGTGGAACTCTAAATATCTAGATGCACGCGTTTTGCTCTAGCTGATTTCATAAGCTCCCAGAACAAAACATCTTGATGTATCCGGATATCACTGACTCGAGTGTTATAAATAGGCTGCGTACAGCGACTTGGGCGGGGTGCGCATGAACTTTTCTTGCCCTGACATCAAGAGTATTGGTCTAGGTGGTGGCTCAATCGTCCGAAGTGATAAAGCATTCACAGTCGGTCCCGATAGCGTCGGCTACAACATCACAAACGAGGCACTCATATTTGGTGGAAGCACCTTGACCGCTAGCGACTGCGCTGTATTATCAGATGAAAGTCTGAATATCGGGAATCGAGAACTCGCCAAGAAAGCACTAGACCACGAAGGTCTTGGGAAGTTCAGCGCTGTAGTGAAATATAAGCTAGAGAAAATCATCGATACGATGAAAACATCCCCCGAAGACCTCCCCGTCCTCCTCGTCGGTGGTGGCGCTATCATCGCGCCGGATAACTTAAAAGGGGCGAGCCGAGTTCTTAAGCCGAAGTGGGCGGGCGTTGCAAATGCAATCGGGGCCGCAATCGCCAGAGTAGGTGTCGTCATTGACACGGTAGAGTCCACAGAGTCCCGAACAGCCAGTCAACTGCTCGATAAGATCTGCAAGAGTGCTATCGAAAAGGCCGTCGCAGCAGGTGCCTCAGAGTCGACTGTCAAGATCGTGGAAATGGAAACGTTGCCTTTGCCGGTAAGTGCTAACTACGAATTCGTAATTGTACATATACTTCTGCTTATGTCGTATTATTTAGTATATCGCAAACAAATCGCGGTTCATCGTACGAGCAGCTGGTGATTTCGACTACTCGCGAATAAGCCCGTCAAATATCGAGATGGACGAACCCGGGCCCCATGAATATTTGGAAACTGACAAATTCGACAAATTTACAGGGGGCTCCGGAAAAACTTCAGTAGCCGGCGCGAAGATCGTGGAGGACATAGACATTGATAGCTATAAGCCTACGGTCCGGAATCGCGTCTGGTACATCACCGAGACAGACCTGTATTGGATCTCTATCGGATGTTATATCCTCGGAACAGGTTAGTCCCTGGAGTCATTGTTTTCCCCTTTCACCAAGTTTTGGGCCTCGTTCCTCTCGCATGCTCCCAGATATGAGCTGAATCTATACTCCTTACTGTAATTACTGACCCAGTGTGTCAAATAAGGCGGTGGCGGAAGCCCCTATTCGTCAACGATTCGCATCCGTGAGATGCTGCGCCGAGGAGCCGTGATTCGTGTAGTGAGTCCCGCGGACCTGCCAAATGATGCTGCTGTCGGATGTGGTGGGGGCGCTGGGTCTCCGACAGTCGGGATTGAGAAGCTTGCAGGTGACGAGATGGTGCAAGCACAGGAGGAATTGTTCAAGTTCAGTGGCCGGCACGCGTCGCACATGATCGCAGTGGAAATAGGCGGCCATAATGGATTGCAGAGTATGCTTCTTGGTGCCAGCTCTAATTTAGATGTCCCGGTTGTCGATGGCGACTGGATGGGCCGCGCATATCCCACTAAGTGGCAGACTACCCCGGTCGTCTTTGGCGAACGGTCGTGTATATTCGCCCCCCTCGCTATCGCGGATGGGAACGGCAATGTTATTGTTATGCCTAGTGCGGCGAGCGACTTTCATGTTGAGCGTATATGCCGTGCTGCGCTTAGCGAGATGGGATCACATGGTAAATATCAAGACCCCCCTATTCCTAATTACTGAGTTTCTTTCTTTCTTGCTTTTTCTTTTTCTTGACATATCCAACAAACTGTACGGGTTGGATTTGGAGATCCTAGCTGACATGTACCTATGTTTGCAGTTGCGACGGCTGATGCGCTGGTTTCTGGCGAGGAGTGCAAGCGCTGGGTTGTCTCCAACACGATCTCACAATCGTGGCGCATAGGACGGGCTGTTGTGAACGCCCGGCGCTCGAATCGAGTGGAAAACGTTGCCGAGACAATCCTCGCAGAATGTGGTGGTGCTGATGCGGGCAGTGTACTTTTCAAGGGCAAGATCGTGGGCGTAACTCGAACATTAAGAACGGGGCATGTCTATGGCGAATGCATAATTGAAGGTGTGGATATATCAGATGATGATAACAGTCAGATCCTCGCAAGTCGGGATGAGAACAAAGACAAGACCTCGCTGAAGCTTTAATTCGAAGGCTTCCTGAAGATCCCTTTTAAGAACGAGAACATCGCCGTGATCAAAATCTTGAGGATGGAAATTGATGGACAGATACACGAGATAGAGGAAGAAGTCGTGGGTATCGTACCAGATCTCATCACTGTCATAGATGCACAGAACGGCGAAGCGATAGGGACTCCGGAATATCGATACGGGCTTCTCGTCATCGTGCTAGGTATCACCGCTAGCGATCATTGGACGTCGAAAAGGGGTCTCGAGATTGGCGGACCGAAGAGCTTTGGCATGGATCACATGACCTATAAACCTCTTGGCAAATTCGTCAAACCTACCAGTGTTATTGACGAATTTAATATTACTGGGTAGTGTGAATGAGTGTCAGGCCGAAAGGGAGTGTAAGATGTAGCATAGCTTGGCCCCAGGCCCTTAATTTGTTTAGGCAGATCTTCTCAACACAGCGCAAGGGTTTGAAGCCACCACATCCCAAGCAAATGCTTAGCTAGTTGCAAGAGATACCCTTCCCAAGTCTCTCTCAGGATAATCCTCCCGACCTTAATATTTTTTTTGTTTAGGACATTGAACCGAATAGCCCCTGCTAAGCAGTTGACAATACCATGAACTCAAATAGGAGTCTGATTGATCATCTGGTCTCCAGGAGAGGTGACGAGTCAAGTATGTGAATCATTCCCAATGTCATACTTAGACTATTAGATATCATTGTAGCCTATGCAAGTTTTCGGGAGGTTTTTATCAGCCACAGCCCAACACCAGGCTCGTCCAGCTTCGCCTGTATAGAGACCTGCTCTACCGTTATCACGCGTATAGCCTTGCATCATCTCCTCGATCCTCTCGCTCCTCATGAAGGACAGGAAATGAGCGAATTGGCCATTATCATCGAGCGCAAGGGAATTGCCAGCAATCCCGTGACATAAGCACGGCTCCTTTGTGAGTAACCCTCTCTTCCATATGTCGGATTGCGCCGCGCGAATCGTCTTTTCGATGTCCTCCGATAAATCCGGGAAGAAAGGCAAAAGAGAGCGAAGAGAAATCACGAAGCCAGGTCCACCGTGACAGAACTGTACGAGCCGGTCCGAGCCAGCTGGGATCGAGGACGGGAAATTTCCGCTCGGAAACTGGTGACCTATCAGTTCCGATACCAGCGGCCGGAGCCGGTGAGCTACAGAAGGCTTCGACAAAACAACTTGTGTGACGATGCTAACGTGTCCGTGAGCAGCGCCTATGTACTTCTTTCCGTGCCAGACCCAACGCCCGGTTTCTTCAAGTATTCGGCTGACAGTCATATCTATCGCTTTTCCCAAGAGTGCTGCAGTCCTGGAGTGGCGGGCCTCAGAGAAGACTCCTCGGCAAAGCCTCAGGAGATACAAATAGCCGGCACGGCCGTAAAGCCATTCGCTGGACCCGTCATCCTTTGACGAGTTGATCAATTCCGCGGATGAACAAAGCTGCTTTGCGAGACCTGTGTCTTCTGAAATTACGGAATCTAAGGCAAGATGGGCTAGAGCCTCCTCGCCAACTCCGCAGTGACATGGGGTAGGCGCCCGCTTAGGTGTTCGTGCTCCAAGTTGAAGGTAAGCTTGGGCCCATTCCAAGAGTGACTGATATTCAAACTCCAAATTTGGATAGATCTGAGATAATCGGTAGAACAATAATGCAATTGACGTTGGCCCGGAATACAGACCGCCGAAGGACCAGCTTGTTGAGCAAGTGTGAACAGGCGGATAAAGCCTGGTGATTCTCTTCAGGCTAGCAATGAGTTCGCTCTGTGCATCAACCGCCCCTGTTGACGCTGTCTGGTTTTCGAAATAGCGCGCGGACGTCGCCATTCTATTTTTTTATTTTATTTTTTGTAGATCAGCAGGCATATGTTTGAAAGGTCAGTTTGGCGATACTTCAAGTCCTGGACTCTTGCATGTAAGAAAGATTATCGGGGACATAGGTATTCTCATTCCCTTCACCTGCAGCAGGTGTAGTTGGCGGGCAATTACGGATTCCTGACGTCAGAAATGCCACTGTAAATGAATTGTAACGGCCAAAATCTGGTATTAACTCTATATCGAGTCAGCCTCGATTCATGCATGCCGTACATTTAATGTAGCTCCGCGCCCTGGCAACATATTTGTGCATGCTAATGATCTCAACCTCTGCTTCCAGTCCAAGCAGTACAAATTAGCGCCCAATTCCAGACTGGATAGAGATAAGCAGAAGGAAGCAAATTATCCCTAGCAGCTCCGTGAGTACATCCTCTTACTCGAAAATCTTGTTGATGGAGCTCTTTTCCACGAGTGTAAACAGCAGCAGATAGAATAGCCACATAATTTCCCAGTAAGCTAGCTCAAATGGATTCCATAGCCTCCCGAACCTTTTTCATTTCCTCATCAAGTTCCTTGTTTCTTTGATCCCAGGCTCTCAAATACGGGTCATCCTTGTTCGACAATTTCTCGCGAACTGTCCTCGCGAGACGAGCACCATTAGCGAACATGTTCCCAAGCCGTGTGCACTTGTTATCGAAAGCAGAGACGACTTCCTGAAGTTCAATAGCCTGACGATCAAGAATCGTATCAACCAGTTGACGCCCCTTCCGCTGATAGTTCTCCACGATTTCATCCAAGGCAGACTCCTTGGATTGCATATGTCGGAGAATAGCCTGTCATCAATCAATATTATGAACAAATACGGAGACATTGCCCTCCACTCACTGTGATCACCTCATGTGTAGAGTCGGAAACTGCTTCGCGACGATTCTCTAGCGTAATATCTCGTTTCGAAACCTGATTTTTGCCACGTCCATGTGATCTCGTCGGTGTCCCATCTGAATGTTCGATTTCTGCTTTCATTACCTGGGGCCCCAAAACCGAGTTCTTCTTGCGAGATCTCTCGGCTATCTTGTGGGCCCACACCCTGGAGTTTGGGTGTATCGATTCTTCCGTATCTGAGTAATCTCTATACGCTTTCGCTGAAGGAGACTGCTCTAAGTTTTCTGCTCCTCGCCACCTATTACCAGCTCTTGCAGTGCCTTTCTCTGCCCGCAAAGATTTAGAAGCATCCAAAACTTCTGGCGATCTCAATCGGGATCTAAGATTATCATCTAATAATTCTCTCTCCTCTGGATCCCCTTGCCCTAAGAGGTTTGGAAGAAATAGCCCATCTTCAAAGATATCCGCTTGATTCTCCTTCGGAGCGTCTGTCATCGTGCGATCATAAGATAGACTGAAATATGGCTTCGCCAGACTGGCCTTGGGAGACGCATCTATATGATCGGAAGATGCTTGCAGCTTGGGTGCTTTGACTTTCTTGGCAGGTCTTTTGCTGGCTTCAAAATCACCAGGTCTCTTGCTAGTTTGAGTTTCAATGCCATAAGGTTGGGCAATTTGTTGATGGGTTTCTCCGTTGTCTATGTCAGTCGACTGCGAAGAGTGATCAGATGACAGCAGGAAAGGCTGATTGCTCATCTTCTTGATGGTTGAAGTTGATTGATTGGGATTGATAGCATGGTCGCTGGCTATTTCAACTGAAGGCTTTACAACTTTGGTACCTTTTTCTCGTTCCGCTTCTATCGCACTCATATGAAGAGCGCCATGTGCTCTCTGATCCTTTGCATGAGTTGACTCATTTTGCTGTGAGCCTATCTTGCCAGGAAGGGGAATGTTGACTTCCTCGCGTATTTTTAATTTCTGCTGGATATTGGTGTCATCATGCCTAGATGAAGCTTCTTGTTGTTTGGCCTGACGCTTATCAGGTTTGTCTGCGAAAAATGGCGTTTTTGCTTTCCTATTATTCGAACATTTTGACTTGGCCATTGGGAGAGCTGCAGGTTCATCAAAAGTATCTTGAGAATTTAGAATGACAACTGGAGCCTCTTCACCGCCTCCATCCGTTGAAGCTTTTTCGTTTTGTAGAGAGTTGGGGACAGTCTTATTTCGTAAGGGTTTTTTGGCACCTACAGGACTAGGGGTATGATTCGGTACCGCGGCCGTTTTGCGTGATGGACCAGTCGTTTTGTCTGTAGTTGGGCCGCCATTTTTCCGAGTTGCAATTGAAGCCACTCCTGATTTGCGTACTTGTCTCTTGCGTGGTCGTGCCGAATATGCAACCTTGGATTTAGGACGACGTAAAATTTCGCCGACGGCCGACAACCCTGAATAGTCATTGTCAATTTCAGATTCCGGAAGGTGATACTCATCATCATCATCATCATCATCATCATCGTCGTCGTCACCTGAGTTCGACTTTGGGGTTTCAGTTTCCAGACCTGAGCTGGCCGAGCCCTGTGCATCGACAGACCCATCGAATCCTCCGTTACCTCTCCGAGACCTACGAACCTGAATGTTGTGGGCTGCCGAGTTGTCATTTACAGTCCGGTCACCTAATTTAGCATTTGCTGTTGCTCTAGTAATTATGCGGTTCTGAGCAGGTGACGCGGTCGAGGCTGATGGAGAAGAGGACATCAACATGACCGGAAAGTGGAAATCTTCAGGAACAGGTACAGTTGATTCTTCATCAGCCGTCCTATCACTTTCTCTGGAAAATGTCACTGGAGAATGGTTGCTTGGATTCTTGGGGCTGAATGTCCTTGCTCGTGACGTATTTGTACCGAATGTTGATCGAGCATCAGCGTTGCTGGAGGTGCTACAGCTGGGCACCGAGACATCATTATAAACCCAGCTATCGTCTGCTTGTTCATGTTCGTGACTGATGGATGACGCTCTGCCGGTGTTGGGTGACAGCTCTTGGCGATTAGTAGCTGCTGAACGGGCGTTCTGTCTGTTGCCCGATTTTGGCGGCTAAGTTCCTCGTCAGCATCCGATATCATCTAGGACGGGGGCTCTCAATGGTAGCTCAAGAGAATAAGGTGATGTGGTATGCAATAGTCTCACCATGGCAATAAATCGATACCTCCGAACAGGGCTGGACAGCGAAGCAACAACTTGGCAGCAGGATATTTGACGTCGAGGAATGTAGATGTATTGTGCGAGAAAAATTACGACTTGGAGCTGGAGTGAAACTCGGTTGGGTAGATCATGAGAAAGGCTTGGACCACAAGAGCAGGCAGCGAGAATTTGGGCATTCTGCCCATTGCTGTAAAAGGCATATGCCAGGGAAAGGCCCAGAGAAGATAGACTGTTCCTTCCTGAGTTGAGGATAGAGCGAGCAAAGGGGACGTGCCTAATTGGACAGATACTGGCTACTTCCTTCCTACATGTAGATTTGTCTACCCGGCTACCTTACACCTGCCCACATGCTTCACTCACATGTTGATATCTGGAAGGAGCTCACATATGTAGGTATATTGTGAGCTACGTGTAATCGCAGTCGGGTATGAGTACATGGTAGAAACAATGCATGTAGCTCTTCCATCGATATCACCCTACAGAACATGTAGGTACCTAAATAAGGTATCGATTCAACATGAATGCAGCTAAGGGCCATGTCACACATGGTAACTGCAGCTCTAAGCGAGCTGAATACACACTGTGATCTATGTTCCATAGGTGCTGGAACAGAAAAAAGCAGGCGCTTTAGAATGTACCAAAGCTTCCAAGTTGCCTGGAGAGCAAGTATCGTCTGCAACACTGCGTCCAAGGAAATTACCAACAACCGGAGGCACAAGGCATGGTTTGTAAACTAACAGAAGGCGATAATCCTTTGGTTGAACTGGTACGGTTCATATGCCCTTATGTTTATGATTTTATCAGCCATATCTCATGCGAGACTGGCGTTATGTCCATGTGTATTTCACCACGACTTTAAATCATCAGGTTTCACTAGTGTTTCGCGATTTTAATTGGCAAGGGCACGGTCACTGTTGATTGTGTCGTAACATAGGAAGCCGGCATGGCGCCGGTCGGTCTCTGAGGCCGCAGCTGACTTGATTTGCAAGTCAAGCTTGAGTAGTCAAAAATGATACTCGCCAGAATTCAGTACATACAGATCAATGGATGTTTTCCCCCAGACCTGTCCGACCAATGCAAACCCCGAACGCCTTGCCATGTTTGTCTTTTGATTCGTCTTCAATGCCCATGGTTTATCGGACAATACCGTCGAAGCGCTGCTTGAACCATTTGACAGTCTCGTCACGGTTGATGCGGTGGCCAGAACCGATCCTGCCCTTGGCGCGACGGCGGCGGGTGACACGCTCACCAGGGCGGGTCATGCAGCAGTAGAAGTCCATACCGTAGATACCGATCGAGGGGTCGTACTTGATGCCGAGATCGATGTGCTCGTTGATACCGAAGCCAAAGTTACCGGTCTCGCTGAAGTTACGCTTGCGGAGCTCGTACTCCTTGACCTTGAGGCCACGCTCGAGAATCTCCTCGGCCTTGGGGCCCCGGATGGTGACGTGGACAGCGATCTTTTCGTTACGACGGATACCGAATGTACGGACAGTGTAGCGGGCCTTGCCTGTTGGCGCGATAATTAGTATTGGCCGCAAACTAACCAAGTATGCGATCGTAATCGGGAGAGACGTACTGTAGACGGGTGTCTGACCGCTCAGCTGCTCGAGCACCTTGGCAGCACGAGTCAATCTGTCACCAGATTCACCGACTGAGATGTTCAGGACGAGCTTCTGGATGCGGAGCTCCCGCATGGGGTTCTGGGCTTTCTCAGACTGGAAAAGTACCTGATTAGCAATTCACCAGTTAATCGAGAATGGGCGCATTGCAAACATACCATGATGGCTGGTGGTGGTTAGTATCCGGGCAGAAGACTTGACGTGTTGAGGATGCTCTTTGATGATGGCTTCTTGAGATTTCTGTCCGGGGGGGGTGTAAATTATTTTGGCGACGAAATTACGAAGGGCTTCTCTGCCCTAGCGCCGAAAGCTGTGGCTCGCTTCGTCTGGGCTGTGGCTAGTGGCGGGGGACAGAAACTTAGGTGGGGTCCGAAGCCGACCAGCCTCACTCCGAGGCTGGGGAGCTCCACACACAAATTGTGGAGCTTTCAGCAAGCTTCCGTCCTTCAGCCTTGCCATTATGCTTGTTCATACTAATTTTCGTCCCCTCTATTCCCCATCCAAGTGCGATCCAGAGCTTCAAGCATCAACAGGATCGTGCTAGCATCTTTACCACTCTATCACACGAGGGAATAAAGACAATTTTTGCAAACCTTGGAGAGCTCCATTGGAGCCACCCGCCGCAACCATGTCGAACAAGCAAGGCAAAATGGTGAGTTCCCTCCCAGACCGCTGCCATATTAATGTTGTTGACGCGCCAGGCTGACTAGTCGGGACCTTTAGGCCGGTTATGTACGTCGACCCCCAAAGCACATCTTGAAATCCGACCTAGATTGAGAGGTCTGGTTGTTCATATTGTGTAGTTACTGACGATCCATATAGATTAATTACCGGATGAGAGTTACGTAAGAATCTCGTTGAACCCTCCCGATCTTCAGTGCTGACCTATGCTAGATTGACAGACGGCCGACAGATGACGGGACAGCTTCTCGCATTCGACAAGGTCAGCCAAAATATGGATACATCGACGAAGCGCGCCTTACTGACGAGTCTACAGCATATGAATTTGGTCCTGGGCGATACTGATGAATTCCGACGCATAAAGCGAAAACAAGCCAAGCCCGCCGCCCCCGGTGCATCGAGTTCAACTGCCACCCAGACCGTCGAGACGGAAGAGAAGAGGACGTTGGGCTTAACCATTCTGCGCGGTGCACAAATTGTGTCGCTGTCTGTCGAGTCTGCCCCCCCGGCCGACCCAAGCACGCGACTAGGAAAGAGTACTGTTGGTGGTCTCCCGACTGGCTTGACATCTGGTCCTGGTGTTTCTCGCCCTGCTGGCCGTGGTGCTGCTCCCACATCGCTTGCCGTGAGTTACGTGCGTTCAAGAATAGCTATTTTACTTGCTAACATCTGTAGGGTCCGGCTGCTGGTGTTGGTGGTGGTGGTGTTCCCCCTCCTTTCCCTCAGTTCCCTGGTGCGCCAGGCTTTGGACCTGGCAGAGGTGGCCGTAAGTCTGATCAATATCTTCTACTACGGTATACCGATGATTGACATATGAACAGCGCCTGCTCCCGGTTTCCCACCTGGAAATTTCCCTCCTCCGGGCTTCCCTCAAGCTGGCCAGTTCCCACCCCCTGGTTTTAACCCAGGTGGTGGTCCCCCGGGATTTAATCCTCCCCCACGAAGATGAACGATTTTTAAGACGTTTAGCATAACGATGAAAAGGTCCGATACATAACTGTAGGGCTAAGATACCATTCGGCGTTTGGGAATCAATAAGTGAGAGCTGTGGATAGCTTAACATCATCAAGATCCTCAATCTTGTACTCTAACCTAGTATTAAGAAGGCTGCAGACAAACAAATCGGCCATAAAGGTCACAAATGACATGATTAACCAGCGAGAAGTCCCTCCCCCCTGACAACCTGGGTGTTTACTTCATCTCGTAGTTGTACATAAAATGCCGATAGCGATGTGTCGTATGCAACACTGCAGACACTGCAGACCTAATAATCTGAGATCTGATTGGCTACTATACCTGACTTGCCGGTGTACATAGGTACCCGTCGGGCTTTATCTACATGTTAGAGGAATAGGACCCGCAGTTACGCAGCTCACCTCCAGCTTCGGCCTTTCCCCATGCAAAATTTCCAACGAACCTGTAGTAATACTGCCGACCTTGCTCCGACCCCCAGACCACTATTATCACGACGAAACGGCCAGTTCCCTCGAGAGCCACGAGTTCCTCTCTTGCCAAACGATCGCATTCCATTCCCTATAATCATTCTAAGATGGCCGCCTTCGTCAAAGCGATCAATGCCAAGATCAGGTCGAACCCGACCGTGAGCTACTTCTGCTCCACGCGTACGTGACAACTTTCCTTTTCCGATTTGCGGACCTTGTCTACCCGACCAACCCGGCATCAACAACCAACTCTGTTCTATGACTACACCTGCCACTTGAGTAGCAATTTTCTCAAGACGCTTGATAAAATAGAGGCAGTAGAATAAGAGGAAGTCGTGTCAATTGTTTAGTGTCGCCATTTCAACGCTCCGAAGTCCATGGTCGTCTCGCGACCGGGGTTATCAGGCGTAATGTTGGAACCAAAGACTCACCGCGTCTCTACGTTTTGGCACTGAAACTTGCCCACTAACGCTTGTTATGGTATGCAGATTTTTGGGGTCCGGCGTCCAACTTCGGTATCCCAGTGGCGGCAGTAGTAGATGCACAAAAGTCGCCTGAACTGTAAGCTTAGTTTCCCTCTTCCTCGTCTGTAGTCCCTTCACCACCCAGCGCCCATACGACGTGCGAGCACGAGGAGCGGCCTCATCGCACCTCTTTCCTCCGTGTATCATAACCCCTGAAGGCTAGGGAAACTAGCTGACATGCTTGTGCCGGATTCCAGCATCTCGGGCCACATGACCCTCGCGCTCTGCGTCTACTCAGCGACATTCATGCGCTACTCTCTCGCCGTTACGCCCCAGAACTACCTACTCTTTATGTGCCATTTCATCAATGAGGGCTCTCAACTTACGCAAGGATACCGATATCTGAATTGGCACCATTGGGGTGGCAAAGAAAAGGCCGGTTCTGTTATCGAAAATGTCAAGGAGGCTGTTTCTAAGTAAACAAGTCATTCCCTTGCGGATTCTAGAGTTCATTGAGTAGGCGCGCACAGGCTAGAAGTCGGAGAGAGGAAATAAAGGATACCGTTAGAAAGGGGCCAAGCCGGAAGATGATCAATTTATCCAAGTGGCGTTCCAATGAGGGACCTAGAACAGGAGGTATCATCTCATCGCGAGATTCGGACTTGAAACCCAGAAGAAGATGGGGCTGACTCCCTTTCTGCGAGATGATGATAAGCACACTGTATTTCTACTGCATACTGCATAGGTTTCGTTTTCTGCGGAGGTATACCATTGAATTGACTTTTGGGGATAGATGAAGGTGGCAACGATTTGTCTCTGCCCCAGAAAGAAATGAAATATGTGGCCTTAACTCCAAGCAGCTTATCTCTTTTGAACTTCTTGGTCTTCCACGCAGGAGCGTATGGGTGTGGTTGGTTCGTTCTCCCCTGTGCCGAGCGATGCCAATGCTGCACTGCATATATTTCGCTGATCGTACTCTCAGCCGTCTGGGCGCATACGCTCTGCGGCCAAGCCCATCCCTAGACTCTGACAAGAGCCTCGATGTCTAGCAAGGATAGGTGACTCCTGTAATGATTTGAGAAAGGTGTTACTACGCTGGTAGTTAATCACACAGTATAAGTCAGGGTTACTCAAGCTGATACCAATACAATTCGTCTGGGCGAGAGTCAAGTCGAAAGTTGGCATACAGTCTCGTACATTTGCCGCGCATAAGCGTAATATTCGGAGCTACAAGGTAAGCCAACCTTGGTGACGAACCGGATGTCAGATACTCTCTCCGCATGCTATTGCGCTAGACAGGCAGCTGGCTACCACGTTTCCTGGGGATTCTCAACAGAGAATAAGCACATTTGACTCGTGTGTAAGAATAGAGGAGTGTGCAAAAAAAAAATCGGTGTGTAGATAATAAAGATGAACAAAATGACACGAGTCAAATGATCGCAGGAAGCCTCGTCAGCCTATAATGAATTACTGCTCCTTTCACCTACCTCCATCTTCAAGCAGTTCGGAAAGACCTGCCAAAGCGAGCGGGGAAGAGATGGTAACTATGAGAGTGAGAATATATCTGACGACCGAGATGGAAGCACTGGGAAGTGAAAAAGTAATGTAAGACCCTTGGCAGGGTCAGGTGACATGTTTTCTCCATGCAATCGCGTCAGATAGCTTTCATGCCAAGCAAGCGTCAATACCACGACGATGCCCCCTATACAAGAGCTTTAGTTCTACGTATAGCCGTGACCTTGTATCCAAAATGGAGATCATGGGCCGATGCATGCAGAGCAGAAAGGGTAGATAGGGTATTGGGAACAGCTAGTCTCTGCTTCGGCCAAAGGGAGGTAAAGACCCGGGGGGGCTCGGCAAACAGCCAAGGCTAGATGGAGCCAACAGCATGCGGCAGACTTCTGGGAGATAGACGGGATACCAAGCCGGCTCGATGCATGAGGTATATGCTTGGCGACAGGCACACAAGAGTTCTTGAGAAGCGCCTGTTGCTTGTCCCCGCCGGGGTATGGTATTACTGGTAGACGTTTAATCACGCATTGCTTGGAATATCTTGGTAGCTTGGATGTGATGTGACAGTCCGAACAAACAGTCAGATAAGCAAGCCCGTGGCAGAGCGCCAGAGCGCAAGGAGCCTTTGGAGAGGAGAGGGGGCGTCCACCGGGTAGGTAGCCGTATGTTGCTTGGCATCTCGTTAGTAGATCGCATGCCAAATGCATACATACTGTAAGTTCAGATTGGCTTGCATCACGGGGCGACGTTCCAGTGGGGGAGGCAGATCCGAAATGGTGGGAAAAGGAGTACGTCTGCCGTAGGTGGTATCTCGTGCGGCGACCAGCAAACAGAGCATTCGGCTAACTTCTCGAGTATGATATGACCCTGTTGTCCTACCCATGCTGTAGCGGACTGTAGGATGAAGTCAAAAATGTCTCACCTGGAGCTGTGCACTCGCCTCCTGGCTGCGTGAAAGCGTTGTACCAAGTAACACCCTACATGCATAGAGACTGGTAATCCGCGCACAAGGTTGCGCTGACGGTAGATCGCCTTCAGATTCTGTTTGTCGTGGGAATATCTACAATAACTGCTACCGTAGCAGGAATGACGTCACCTGTAGCCAGTGGTACTTGATATAAGCTTACTAACGAAGGTGCTCTCCTTTTAATGTGATACCTACTCGTCAGTAGAAATTGAAATCTGACCCAAAGACATTATCAAGAAAGTATATAAGTAGGTATGGCTAAACTTGTGCATTGAAACACAGGGTGCCGTACGTAAATGGTTGGCCAGATCCAAAGTTACCTAAGCTTGGAGTGGGCTGGACAACAATACTGAGGTATAAGTTACTAAGCTAAGTACCTAGGTAGGCAGGTACCTAGAGGGAATAGTTGCTTTTTTGACACAATCCGAATTCAACTCTTCTAATTGGTTGCAACCCCGCCAATCTAGCATGCAGACATCTTGACTAACCTGGCTATCTTCTGGACGCCCACGTACCTAACTTTTCGACATGGCCTTGGGTTGCAGTAGGCTGGCACCGCTCGTGGCCCATCTAGGCGCCATCTAGGTACTTAACTACCATTAAGGCCTTTATGAGAATTATTCTTCCCGTACAAGGAATGGCCGCATGCCAGGGGTGAGGTACCCCCATTGCACGTGCACCTGTTCTCAGGTTGTTTTTACTATTCTGGGCTGCCTAGGTAAGTTATTATTCCCCCCCTCATCCTAGTCATAGTCCTGTAGCACCCCTTCAGATTTCTAAACAATGAACATGACTCGGATACCATTCCCGGAGTCAGCGTGGTGAAACATGTCTAACGTAGGTACATGGAGCTATCTGGGTCGGTAAAGTACTGCTATAGAGGCTGGTGTTCTGCTGTATTGTAGTGTTGGTGCGCCTCAGCTTCTCTTATGCTAGGTAATGACAACCAACGGTTTGCCCACGCAGCTTGGTCTTAACAAAATGCGGGTAGCCAACCACGGCTGTCGTGTTACAGCGCACAGTAGGCACATTAACTCGGACTGCCGTGCCCTAGCAGCATGTGACTCGAATGCTGCAGTCTGCGTCCGGCGCACATGTTTGAGCTGAGCTGTGCCAATCCATACCTGCACTACAAACAGTAATAGTTTTACCCCGCCAAACCCCGCCGACAGAGCTACATAGGTACCTACCTGGTATGTTTGGTTCGCCTCTCCGGCCACCACGGACATTTATTTCACAATGCACGTGTTGTCGGTTACGACAGGGCTTTGGATGCGGTTGTCAAGCTTGACCCTCGCGAGGTTTTATTTGCTGCTGCAAAGCGGTGTGATGCCATTCTAATGCCTCATCTGCTCTACTGTATTCATACATGGCTGGACCGAAGACTTGTCTCTGTGCTCTTTGCGTCAGCTCTGCAGCTGCGGGCTAGGATTGCGCGCCACCCACCAGGACTTGGGGAGCTCTCGGCTCGCTCCAGCCTGTCTTGGCCGGCGAGTGAGGACCCGGGTGCCTCTGTGTTATGTATGTTAAGCCCGCGATGCTCTCGTATCTGCGTCCATCTCTGGTACGGATGCAATAAGTAGAGCCCATTTCGACTACCTCGAGTGGGCAGGCTAAGAGGATAGTTTGCCGGGCTGGGCTGGAGCCAAGACGAGCAAGCTGCCGAAGCTCGGTTGTATGCTGGCCACTGCAAGGAACTGTCGACTGCCGATGCCCGGGATGGAAGTTTGTGTTGTGTACAGTATAAATCTACTTTCACGCCGAGTCTGTCGCTGGTTCACATTACCTGCCTCTGCCAAGGTGATAGAGGTACATACGGGCGATGAGACAAATAAGTATGGATAGCAGGCCCTTGGGTTTACTTAGCAGTGCACGAACGCACCAACCATGGAAACCACAGCACATACCCTCACTTCGTAGGTAGACCACCTCCGGACCTGCTTGCGGCCTGCCTACCTACCGTATATTACTTACCCCTATCTACTTACCTATTACCACCTACTATTCACTTATCTGCTTTGTCCTTGCGAAACCTGAGGTACCCGGCTCCTGCTGATTGTTGCTGATACCCACATACAACCTACCTAAGTACAGAGTATACCCCTTAGTATCTGCCCGCCTGCTTGCCTAGTATCACCAGCCTTCCAGTCGTGCCCCTCGACGCTAGTCAGAGTGGAAACAACAGCAACATCAGTATACACTGTAGTACGGTACCGAGTAGGTAGTTGTAGAGACCAAACAGCCCTCCGTAGCGTCGGCTATCTCCTAGGGAGTCCCCATTTTCATCTCTCGATCATTTGTGTAATACCGCGCTGGGCGACTTCGACCCTCTCTGCACAAGCTGACAACAATATATTTCCCTCACACCCCCGCGTCTCTTTCTCCTTGCTCGCCGAACCCGAGTCCTCCCACACCTCTTCTTCTTCTCCTATGAGCTATTAGTTACCAACTATTCCTAGCATTTTAGCTTACACCTAAGTTGAACTCTCGCAGCCCTGCGAGACTCTGGTGTGCATTGAGAGAGTCTGTTGGTCGTCTTCGGTCGTCTTGAACCTGTATTCGAGATACGGATAGCAGGGGTTGGGATCAGCGCAGAAAGGCAAAAATACAACCCCGCCAACGACAGACACGGCCGGACCTCGAGCTTCGGGCCCATCCTTAGACTTACGTCACACCCACCAGATCCCGCTATCTCAATTCCGCTCCATCGAGGCTCCTCGTTGTCCTGCTAAACCTCCTTCTCGCGAACCTCACCACCACCGTCTACTATCTACAACATGGCAGACTTTGAGGCGCTCAGGGCAGCACAGGCCGCCGGAAATGACTCCAACGAGGATGTATTCGAGGAAGAGGTTGGCCCCAAACCCGGCAAGACGGCTCACCACATCCGTGCCAACAGCTCGATCATGCATTTGAACAAAATCCTGGGTGAGTCTACATCGCCCGGCTGACTAGACCAGCCCTCCACGGCGCCCGGGACACCGCTAACTGCGTTCTACCTTACAGTTGCCAATCGAGGTGAAATTCGTAAGTACCACTGCACTATGCGTAACCTGTGTGCTCCGTGACATGGCTAATCGGGTGGACAGCTATTCGTGTAAGACCCCCCCCCCCCCCCCCCCCTCACCAACCTCACGGCGCAGGATCACGGACAAAGACCAATTGTTGACAATTGACCGCATGACAGATTTTCAGAACGGTAAGCTCTTCCGATATCGTCCCTACCTCTCAGAAAGATTTAGAAGATTTAGCGTGACTCACGCAAAGCATAGGCGCACGAACTGTCTCTGCACACCGTCGCTGTTTTCAGGTAAGCCATCCACTGGCCCGAGCCCGGACTGCCGCTAACCCCACTAGTTATGAGGACCGCCTTAGCATGCATCGGCAAAGTACGCCAGCAGCCCGCCCGCCCAGGGCCAAAATCGTTGGTGCACCGCTAATGGTATCGCAGAGGCCGATGAGGCGTACGTTATCGGAAAGCGTGGCCAATACACCCCGGTTGGTGCTTATCTCGCTGGTGACGAGATCATCAAGATTGCCTTGGAGCATGGAGTTCAGATGATCCATCCAGGTAAGTTTGTGCGTCGCTCTGTGTCGGGCTAGCACGGTTTCTAAAGCACCGGACCTTAGGATACGGATTCTTATCCGAGAACGCCGTATTTGCGCGCAATGTCGAGAAGGCGGGTTTGATTGTGAGTGACCCCCCCTGGGCTCCGCCTCTGCATTTCGGCTCGAATTGACCCGTGTGGCTTGCACAGTTCGTCGGCCCTTCGCCCGATGTCATTGATTCCCTCGGCGACAAAGTCTCGGCCCGGAAGCTCGCCATCGCTGCCAAAGTTCCTGTCGTTCCCGGAACCCCTGGTGCTGTCGCCACATATGAAGAGGTAAAAGAATTCACGGATGAATACGGATTCCCCATCATCATCAAGGCTGCCTTTGGCGGTGGTGGCCGAGGTATGCGAGTGGTGCGCGAGCAGTCCGATCTGAAGGAATCCTTTGACCGAGCCACCTCCGAGGCAAAGACCGCCTTCGGAAATGGCACGGTTTTCGTTGAGCGCTTCCTAGACAAGCCGAAACACATCGAGGTCCAGCTGCTCGGAGATAACCATGGCAACATTGTCCATCTGTACGAGCGTGACTGCTCGGTTCAGCGAAGACATCAGAAGGTAGTCGAGATTGCCCCGGCCAAGGATCTTCCCGCAGAAACCCGAGACGCGATTCTTGCCGATGCTGTGAAGCTGGCCAGATCCGTGAATTACCGAAATGCCGGCACTGCCGAATTCCTGGTGGATCAGCAGAACCGGTATTACTTCATCGAGATTAACCCCCGTATTCAAGTCGAACACACCATTACCGAGGAAATCACGGGCATAGATATTGTTGCTGCTCAGATTCAGATCGCCGCTGGCGCTTCGCTGCAGCAGCTTGGTCTGACACAAGACCGCATCTCTACCCGAGGCTTTGCAATCCAATGCCGAATCACTACCGAGGATCCTGCTAAGCAATTCCAACCCGACACTGGCAAGATTGAGGTGTACCGATCCGCTGGTGGTAACGGTGTCCGCCTTGATGGCGGCAATGGATTCGCTGGTGCGGTCATCACTCCCTACTACGATTCTATGCTGGTCAAATGTACATGCCATGGCTCAACATACGAGATCGCTCGTCGTAAAGTCCTCCGAGCTCTAATCGAGTTCCGCGTCCGTGGCGTAAAGACCAATATTCCTTTCCTAGCTTCTCTTCTCACCCATCCGACATTCATTGATGGAAATTGCTGGACTACCTTCATCGACGATACTCCGTCGCTATTTGACCTTGTCGGCAGTCAGAACCGCGCCCAGAAACTGCTCGCCTACCTTGGTGATGTTGCCGTGAACGGCAGTAGCATCAAAGGTCAGATTGGCGAGCCTAAATTCAAGGGCGAGTTTATCCTGCCAGAACTCTTCAACGAAGATGGCACCAAGGTTGATGTGTCGCAGCCCAGCACAAAGGGTTGGCGACAAATCATTCTAGAGCAGGGTCCCAAGGGCTTTGCTAAGGCTGTTCGCCAATACAAAGGGACCTTGCTTATGGATACAACCTGGCGTGATGCCCACCAATCGCTTCTTGCTACCCGTGTGCGAACTGTTGATCTCCTAGGCATTGCCAAGGAGACGAGCCACGCCTTGAGCAACTTGTACAGTTTGGAATGCTGGGGAGGAGCCACCTTTGATGTCGCCTACCGCTTTCTCTACGAGGACCCATGGGACCGACTGCGCAAAATGCGCAAGGCAGTGCCTAATATTCCGTTTCAGATGCTTCTGCGTGGAGCTAACGGTGTTGCGTACGCTTCACTCCCTGATAATGCCATTGAACATTTCGTTGAGCATGCAAAGAAAAACGGAGTCGATATTTTCCGAGTGTTTGATGCTTTAAACGACATCAACCAGCTCGAAGTCGGTATCAAGGCCGTACAAAAAGCCGGTGGTGTCGCTGAGGGAACCGTCTGCATTTCTGGAGACATGCTTGTAAGCTTTTTTTCTCTTCGGTCTTGTTCTTTTTTACTCTCTTCAATGGCACGATAGTTTACTGACGTAATACCAGAACCCCAAGAAGAAGTACAACCTCGAATACTACTTGGACCTTGTTGAAAAGCTGGTTGCTCTTGACATCGATGTTCTTGGGCTAAAAGACATGGCCGGTGTCTTGAAACCCCATGCAGCCACGCTGTTGGTAGGATCCATTCGCAAGAAGTACCCCGATCTTCCTATTCACGTCCATACCCACGATTCTGCGGGTACAGGTGTTGCTTCAATGGTCGCTTGCGCCAAGGCCGGCGCAGATGCCGTCGATGCTGCTACAGATAGTCTGTCCGGAATGACCTCACAGCCTAGCATTAACGCTATTTTGGCATCTCTGGAAGGCAGTGATTTGGACCCCGGCCTGAATCCCGCACACGTCCGTGCTTTGGACACTTACTGGTCACAGTTGCGTCTGCTCTACTCCCCCTTCGAGGCTCATCTTCCTGGTCCTGATCCTGAGGTGTATGAGCATGAGATCCCTGGTGGTCAACTCACAAACATGATGTTCCAAGCCGCTCAGTTGGGTCTAGGCTCACAGTGGACTGAGACGAAGAAGGCGTATGAGCACGCAAACGATCTTCTTGGCGATATTGTCAAGGTCACGCCTACATCCAAGGTTGTCGGCGACCTTGCTCAATTCATGGTATCTAACAAGCTCTCTTCTCAGGACGTGATTGACCGTGCTGGCGAACTTGACTTCCCTGGATCAGTTCTCGAATTCCTCGAGGGTATGATGGGCCAGCCTTACGGCGGCTTTCCTGAGCCTCTGCGGAGCAGGGCGCTGCGAAACCGCCGCAAGTTTGACAAGCGACCAGGTCTATATCTAGATCCTGTCGACTTCAAGAAGGTTCGGTCAGAGCTCAACCAGAAGTGGGGCCATGTGACCGAGACTGATGTTGCGTCCCACTTGATGTATCCGAAAGTGTTCGATGATTACAAAAAATTTGGTCAGAAGTTCGGTGATCTATCTGTCCTACCGACCAGATACTTCCTCTCGGCCCCTAAAATCGGCGAGGAGTTCCATGTCGAGCTCGAGAAGGGCAAGGTTCTCATTCTGAAGCTCCTTGCGGTCGGACCTCTATCTGAGCACACGGGTCAACGTGAGGTGTTCTACGAGATGAACGGTGAGGTTCGGCAAGTCACTGTTGATGACAACAAGGCTAGTGTGGAGAATATTAGCAGACCCAAGGCTGACCCTGGCGATTCAAGCCAAGTCGGCGCACCTATGGCTGGTGTCCTTGTTGAGCTACGAGTACAAGAAGGCTCAGAGGTGAAGAAGGGTGATCCTCTTGCAGTACTCAGTGCCATGAAGATGGTAAGTCTTTTATCTCGCCCTAGTAATTGTGATTGCGCAAAGATGCTAATGATCATAATAGGAAATGGTTATCTCTGCTCCTCACAATGGCAAGGTTAACGGACTTCAGGTCAAGGAGGGTGATTCTGTTGATGGCTCGGACCTTGTTTGCAAGATTAGCAAACCTTAAGGTAAAAAGGTCGACATGCTCACAGAGATTGGATTGGCGTTTTTGTATCGAGGGCACTTTTTGAGGGGCCTAAGGAATCGGCCAGTTCATGTTGGGAATAGGAACTTTGACTAGGGGATGCTTGTGCATGTTTCTCCCTTTCTCGGTATTTATTACTCTTCAGAAAGAAAAAAAAAAGATTGATTTCGTTTCTAAAATCGTTTCTCTGTGACATACAGACGAGAAATTCCTCGAGTAACACTTTTGATGTTGAATTTGTATCAATGCAGTAATAGTCATTTCACCCCATGTGTGAATCATTGAGCTGCCCGGATTAAGGTACATGCCTCACTGCAAGACGAGGGTAGAATACAACGTCTCTTCAGCCCTACCACTTGACTAGGGGTAAAACTCATGAGTTTTCTTAATGACATAAAGTAGACCAGACCATAATCAATTGCTCATTAGCGAACCTCTAATCAAGATGCCTAATTTCAGATTTCATTAGTATGTCCTGTATGTTCCCCCCTTTATCCATGCCTCTTATTTTTTTCTTAAACATAAATCCTTCGTTATAATGGTGACTTAGTTTGGATCTTATACTTTCCCTCTGCAAGCATTGTAGATAGTAACATTAACATCAATCGCAATCCTCAGCCATAAAGTTGAGTGGGCTAAGTTGTTGGCTGAAAGGGAGCACATAACACCTGAATTTCGAAACGAATCCTCGCGCGTTCACTGGCCTACGAGGTTTAATGAACCAGTTAATGACCACCTAATAACTCTGCATGTTATGCTCTATTGCAGTGACTCTGTCGAGGTTTATATTTTGTATATACCCACGATAGGTACATGCCCTCTTCTTCCATGACTATTTAGATCAATACATGGGTTTTAGTGACAACTATTGTTTCCCTTGTGCATTCTTTACTAACATCCTTCACTTCTTCTCTCAGCATACAGCTAGTTGGCTTGCCATGAATATACGTCTTGAGAATCAGTCCCAGTTATGGCTAAATATCATTGTGGACCTAATTGGGCCGGTAGATATTTGCAGAACAGTTTCGTGGAATTGGTTATACGCGGACTGGGAGTATAATGAACAAGAAATACGACTTCACGGATGGACTACAGACTTTCAGATCGAGGGTATTTAAGTGTCTAGAGTAGATTAGACTACTTAGATGCATGCGATTAAATCCTTTCAATCTCGACAGTCAGTTTATCTTCCAGCCGCCAGATCTTTCGTGCCCCAGTAAAGTTTTGGCAGCGTACTATACCGCTTTGGAGTACGTACGTACAAAGTAAACCGATTTGTTCAGAAGGGGCATACGCCGAAGCGTATACATGTAATGGTAGGATTGAATTAGAGATTGTGGATAGAAAGGAGGCAAGGTAGCGCAGCAGAACTGGTCTACAATGCTGGGGGTAGATATGATCTTGTGAAGCATGCAAAGCCCTAAAAGCTATAGAATAGTAGAAACAATCCTCAATTCGTAATGTACTATCATACAAGTGCGCTGTGGCGCCACCTCATCAAAACGAGACGTCCACATTTATTAGAGATTGACCAATCTCGTTATTTCTAGTTGCTCGCTGGACTCGCACCTCGCCCACTCATGCCCAAGCTTGAGAATCGCCTATGATTCCTCGCCTTTGGGCAAAAATACTATGACATAAACACATTATCTCCTTCAAATCTACAAAAAAACTTTTGTGCAACTTCCATGCTAACATGTGTGTGAGTTCGTACCATCCGTGTCTGCTGGACCTAGATATCAGTTGACCACAGGCGCAGACTGTTGTGGTGTAGGTTGATATGTGTGTGGTTGATACTGTTGAACGTTTGATTCACCCACTGCATATGGAGAGACGGGTTGTATCATAACAGGCATCAACAAGACAGGCTGAGGCGGCGCCTAAAAGCCGTAGCCAGTAGGCTGAGGCGCGAACCCGTTAGTTTGAGCATAAGGTGCTGGAGATATGTTCCTAGCGGGTCCGGCCGTGATCATGAGGCGGTTTCCGCCCAGGATAGGAGTTTCATCCTCGTGCTTTTCCTGGGCAGCCTCTTTCGCTTTTCGTGCTTCATTGTCCGCCTTGAGAACCGCAAGCTCCTTAGTCTGTTGAGACAACATATTGATCATGTAGGGCATTGTGAAGTCATTCAGGCCATGGCGCCATGAGATCTCGAGCACTAGATCTGGACGAATCAGATCATAACAGGCATACAGCATGCCGACATAGCATTCCCGACTGCCGATGTCGACAAACTGTTCATGATAGTTAGCATGAGCTAATTAATGAGCACACAAAGTTCAACTTACATATCGGAGCAGCTCTTCAACCACATCGGTCTTAGCGGAAATGGCGGCTGTCTCAATCGCATCCTTGAATAGCTTGTCTTGCTTGGACAAAGCGATGGACTTCTCCCATCTCTTGGTCTTGCGGTAGATGTTAGCAGCGATCTGTCTGAAGAAGACCAGATCATGTTTTTCTAGACGTCCTGCCAGTTCAACCGCATCGTAATTATCATAATTCTCCACAGAATCACGGAGAGTCTTATAATCCTCCTCCTCGATGAGCAGATCGTTGATGGCGTCGTTCACCGTACGCTTGTTTTGTGGTTGAACATTCAGCAAGAATGGCTTGATCAGGGGTAGGTTATCTGACTTCTGGAACATCCGAACGACTCGGTTGACATCGATACGCGATGTCAAAACTTGAAGTAAATCGGTCAGGAGAGACGGGTGCTGCTCTAGGTAAAAGTTGAGGGCACGATAATAGATTTCCAGATTCGCGACCTTCACAATGATATCCTTGAACTGTTGATGCTCCCATGAATTCTGAGCCCGTTCCATGACAGCTAACGCCGCGTTGTCAAATTCATCATAATGGTAGTAGCAGAAAACGAGTTCAGGCCATAGGTTGGCGTCCTCGCAGGCACGGATTAGCTTAGGCAAATTCATGCGACTCCAGAAGAGCTTGATGTGTTCCATTAATCGCTCTGGATGGTACTTGGAAAGAGAAATTCCTAGTTCGGTGAACATGCCCATGTGAGCACGCTCGAGGCCCAAGCCCTGCTCGAGTAGGTCAATAAGCTCATCAAAGTATCCTTCATATTCGTATTGCTTGACGAGAGCTTGCAACTGTTCCGCGTCTACAATCAGATTGAGACCACAGATCTTGGCAAGTCGGAATTCTTTCTTAGCAACGCATGCAGCATGAACCTGGTTCCAGACCTTGATGTTGTTGGCTTTGCGGGCGCACTCAACAGCAGCCTGGTAATCTTCTAGGTGAACAAGGGTTGTAGCCAGTTTAGACCAGTTAGAGATGCTGGTATAAAAGATTTTTGCAGCCTGATGCAGATCTTCACTGGCAGCTTTGTCACCAGACTCCTCAATATTAGCCACGTTCGTTCCTCGAAGGAAGTCCTCTAGCTCTGAAAGCTGATCCAGCCTGGCGTAACAGAAGGCCAGGGCGGTGTCGATTGGAGGCTCGCGGAGAGTCTTCCGAGCCATACGGAGATATTTGACCAGTTCCTCATTTTTGCCAGCATGGGTGGCAACTTCGATAACTTCAGCATAATTGCGTGGATCCCCAGCCTTGATGTAAGATTCAATTGCATCTCCAACACGGAGGCCATCAAGCTGTGCCTTTGCAACTTTACTCCATACTTCGGGCGAGTCGACATCCTCGGCGTAGTTGTTCGCACGGTCGATACTCACTATATGATCGACCAAGACCTCCACAGCCGCTGAGTGGTTACCAACTTTTTTGTAAATCTCAAGGGCTTCTTCGAAGAGACCAATATCGATACATAATTGTGCGCACTCATCCGGATTAAATGCGTCTAAGCGGTGGATGTAGTCCATAACTCGTCCCTTATCCGCTTTCGCAGCGGTGAGCATAAGCAGATTCTGCAAGCTTGGGTTATCGGTGAATGGTGAAGGCTCAAGGATGATTTTTTCGAGGAGCTCGATCAATTCGATCGGCATGTCTGATGCCATAAAAGATGCCACAGCTTCAGAAACCTTGGCAGGATCATTCGACTCTGGAACAGCAGTTGCATTAACCTGGTCAACCACGGACCGACGGTGAATATTGTTTTCGCTCAAGACGAAGGTCCAGAGTTCTCGGTCTGCTCGATCCAAGAGGTAACGCGCTTGAGCGCGGTACATTGAGTTCTCATTGGTGATGTTCACCAATTCAAGATCATTCTGTCCTTTTTGATATGCGATGAATGCTAGGTTAGGATCACGCTTCTCGCAATATTTACCTACGCTGAGGGTATCGTATTGATCGTTCTCCTTCAAGAATTTTTCAGGGTTGTTGTTAGAGTCAATGTAGATCTTTGCAAGAGCATTGAAAATGGCTTGTTGCTGGTTACCGGCCGCCAACGTGGCTTCCAAAAACGGGAGTAAGAGCTTGAGGCGGTTTCGAGATTCGACCTCGCGGACGAGTGCGTCAATTGGGATTGAGGCCGCGGCGACGGACCTGAGCAGCTCCTTGATCACATTTTCATCACAATCAACATCAAGCAGACCTCCAACAACCTCGGGAGTCCTTCCCGGATTGACTCGTTGCACATAGACTTCAATTGCTTGGAAGCGTTGGTTCTGGTATAGATAAAGAACCAAATCGTGAACAAAATTGTGTTTGTCGCAGACGATGATGAGGGGTAACATTTCCGTCAATTTGGCCTCCTTCAAGAAGTTCTTCACCTTTTCAGGATTGTAGTAGTTGCTATCTCTGCAGATACGCTCGACCTCGTTAAATTGGCCCATCTTGGTGGCGGCTTCAATGTACTTGAAATGCACGTCCGGATCTTGAGATAGATTAACAATACTACCGAGGTAGTAGAAAAGGCCTTCGAAAGTCTTGTACTTTTCAAATAGATCAATCAAGTTGGTTGCACCCAGCAGATCTGAATACTTGGTGGCAACTTGGACCACAGACTGAAGATTTTGGCGAATATTGCTCTTCATCATTGCATCCAAAGAGTCCAACGATTGCTCCACCGAGAGATTGCCGAAATACGATACGAACCATTCCGGATTGAAGTTAGGTTGGGCTGGAATGTTTACTACGACGCGTTTGATATCAGCGGGTGACTCGTATAGCTCCAAGGCTTTTGTGAGCAAGCCATTCTGCTCGCACAGCTGCGCGATTCGAGCCTTGTCGAACTGAGTAAATAGTTGATTGGTGAGTATTGCATCGGCAACCTGAGGCGCATTGATCAGGTTCATCTCTAAAAGTCTGGTCTGCAAATGCCCATGCTCAGGTAGGTTATCCTTGAGAGCATCAAGTAGAAATGCAGTGGCCTGCTGAACCATACCCTGGGACTGGAATACGTCGACTACACGGTCAAGATCGACCAAAGAGCCGCCCTCGTGATTAGCCAGGGTGCTCGCAAACTCGGCGCCTTTCTCTGGGTTTGTGCGGACAATGTGCTGGAGAAGATTGGTCCAGTCTGGCTGATAACCGGCCTGGGAACAATACGGTAGAATCTTGTCAAATTGACCCAGCTCGGCATATGAAGCAACAACCTTATGGGTAACATTGGCTTTCAGATAGACTCCGAGGGCTAGGCTGGGATCGTGTGGTCGGATCTGATCACCAAGCTCCTCGGAAAAATCTAGCTTGCCTTCCTTTGCCCATTTCTCAAGGAGATGTTTGCGACCCTGAGACAACACAGGAATAGCTAACTCCAATGTTTCCGTTTTATTCAGCGGCGTTGTCTTATCCAGGAGCATACCGAAATATTGAAGGATGTAGGACATTTTCCCGGGTTGGGCTGGCAAGTTCTTGAATTTATTGATCGTCTCTGTCGTGCGTAAGAACCCGCGAGGTGAGTTGGCAGCAATCTTGGCCGCATTTTCATAGTCGCCCGAAGCAAAGAATTGGTCAAATTGACGGGCATAAAGCTGATCGGCACCAGGAAGTCCAGCGCGTGAGGCCATCTTGATCGCCATTTCCGTGTTGGCCGGGTTTTGGAGAAGATATTGAATCATATTGTTATCGTCGACAGACACGAAAAGCACTTGACCTTTTCGATTAATGCCAACAATACCAGATGACTCGCCATCGGGACAGGTAGTAAATATCGTTTCGCTTGAGATACGGTTCATAAATATTGTTGAGCCTGTTTCGAGATCGTACAGATGGATGAACCCGTATTTTGTCACCATGTAAATGATGCCATATTTCTGCGAAACTTGTATGGCAACTGGAAAGTCGTTTGTCGCTTCAGGAGGAAAGAAAATATCGACTGCCTTCTTCGGGTAGACGGGATTCCCATCTTTATGATCGATCTCAACGATGTGTAGCTTGGCACTTGTTGCTGTCCGGACAGCGAAGGTGAACAGCTTAGTGTCCTCTGCGGCCCCGTCTAATCGAATGGTTCCAAAAGTGGCAGCGTGGCCCTCGATGGCCTGGCTAATGCCTCGGTCTCTTGAGTATAGTTGTAGACTACCGACAACGCGACCTTGCTGTTGGGAAATGCCGACTACTGACATCCACTTTCCCTCGCTATTAACACGGTAATTGATGATTTGGCAGTTCTAAGGCTGGGTTAGCAGTGTAGTATTATTAGGAAAGGAATCTGGTTCAAGACGTACATTCAGGTTAGCATTGCGCTTGAATATCTCAACGGGAGCAGGTTGAGCTTCATTGTATATGTCCCAGTGGTAGACTGAGGTTTCGGTAACCAAGCCCAACGTTGATTCACTGACCCACTTCCAAAAGACAACGTCCTCGTTCATGGTGGCAGACTTGAGTTTTTGCTTCTTCTCGAGATCGAATATCTGCAGCGTCCTGGACTGAGCACGGAGCGCGATAATCTGCTTGTTCCAGTGCATAATGGCACTGTCAGCCTTAATAGGGCGACGAGTGACATTGTTATTGTTCTTGAGATCAACGATGACGACATCAGGTTGGGCGGCTGTTGATTTTTGGTCTCTTATGCAGATGAAGTGGTCGGATTCTAAGGTCTGTTACGATGCATGTTAGCCTATAGCTCTTGGGTGGAGGGAAAGAAGCAATGGCGTTGTGGGACTCACGCAGGAGTTGAAGCCGATCGAGCTCTGCTCAACGCCGGCATTGTTGAGCGTCAACACCTCCTGGAACTTGATAGGCAGCGACTGCGCCATGGCTCAAGACCACATGGGCAGGGATAGTGAGGATTGAGAGGATTCGAAGGCGAAGACGCGAGAAGGGCTCGGAGGCTGTTAGGCCACCGCGAAGATCGGAAAGCTAGCACACGTCACAGGGTTCTTCGGTCGATGGCAATGTAGTTCCAGGTGAAGCTGGGCGATGCGATACTGCACAGGCTGGTCAAGTGTGTCCGCGGAGACAGCAGCCCATGTATCAGACGTCGGGATACCGGTAAGGGACGTCCCAGGATCCAAGATGATGTAGCTTCGCAGATACGCAAGCAATGGCAGGTATGGAGAAAGGAGTGACGCGCCAATGCAGACCCAGAAGTTGGCAGACAGTACGAGGCGTGCGCAGGCAGTTGTAGGTGAGCTTAGAAAACGGGAGATGGAATGGGGAGATGGAGGTAGTGACGGAGAACGATGGGTTGTTTGCGCGGAATGTTTTTAGGAGAGAGTGATGCGTAAGCGGTAGCCGTTTTTTCCACCGTGCAAGCAATGCTAATAGATTACCTGTTCGCAAAGGAGTTACTGGTAGCAACGCAACTGCCTAGTCCACCTAGCTGAGCAGAGACCCGACAAGGGGCAACAGCAAGGTACGCACTGACCAGCGTACTGACCCACATTCGTAAATAGGTACCTGCCTTAGGTACATGTACGGAGTACATAGGTAAGTTTTTGTTGACTAGTTCAAGCCACAAATTAATCCTAGCCACATTTTATGCCACAGCACTACCTGGTACCTCTCACGAACCGACTTTATGAGGTACCTACTAGCCATTGATACCTGTATAAGTCGTGTGCCTTCTCGGCGTTGTAAGGGATATTTGTAGCCAGAATTTTGATAAAATAGGACTCAAGCTTAGAATCATCTAATATTCACGGCCAGCCGTCTTACAAGGCCGTAAATGTTTGCTACTGATATAACTACTTTATTTGCCTAGGTTTCCAGCGCAAAGATCGATATGCTGAGGATAACGAGAATGCCCTTGCACCTGTACACCGGCATTTTGCAACAAGCGACTTTTCCGAGTGAAGTTTACATATCCTCAGCGTATATCAACGCACCACTCGTGTACGTGTGTTTAGCATTTACGTTGAACATTTGGCAAATACAGTGTTTTGACCCGAGCTTCCAGATCCTAAGATAGCCAGAGATCTACCTTCTCTCCACTTGTGTCCAACTTCAATTTCAATAAATAAGCAAGTGTTGTCAGTCACTGCATTCCTAGATTGAAGTAGCCTGCCAAGTAAGTTAGGTCCGGAATAGACCTCCAGGATAAATCCGTAATTGAAGCTGATACGGAATTCTTGTCGTTTCCTTGTGCGATACACAAACGCAAGCAAGGCGGAAAATGATAAATGCCCAATTAGGACAGCTCTCGGATTGTACTATCATCATCTATAGGCTTTTCTTTTTCCATTTTTAGTCCTTCTCTAACCGTACCGCAGGATTCCTCTCGATGAAGTTGAGGTCTACCTTGTGGCCCAACAAATCTCGGATATTTGAAATCTCATATTCTACCCTGTGGTCAGCCATTGTTTATGCGCAGACGGTCGGGTGGTCAAGAGCACTTACTGATCATAGTTGGACGTTCAAGTGACAAACCCCAACCATACTTCATCCTTCGTCAGCTCGTTATTCAAAAATAAAATTTATCTTTAGACACGTACCACCTTGAGATCTCTGGGGAGGCCCATTACCTCCAAGACCTCTGGTCGGAACATTCCTAGACGGGTTAGAGCCTTGCGCTCGATAGCGATGGATATGGAAGCACATACCACTGTTACCAATTTCTACTAATTTGTTAAGACCCTTGTGGAAACTGAAGATCTCCATACTGGGCTCAGTGTAGGGGTTGTATGCAGGCTTGAACCGAAGGTCTTTGATGCCCATCTTGTCGAAAAAAACGGCTAATAACAGAGGATTAGTTCGTTGATTCCAGAGTAATACATCTTCTGCTTTCTTTCGCCAGTGTACTAACACATAAAGTCCATTAAACCTCCAAGCGTTAACCCGTAATCGGCAATCACGCCCTCTACTTGATGGAACTCGGCGAGATGCGTAGCGTCGACGGTCTCATTCCTAAAAACCCTGTCGATGGAAAAATAGCGAGCCGGAGGAGGCCGACCATCAGGTCCTCGCGTAGAGGCCAGCTTGTGCAACATGGCGGTTGAAACAGCAGTCGTATGGGTCCGTAGTACTAGCCTCAAGGACTCTTCTTCCTGCCAGTTATACCGGTATCCAATCGACCCGAACTTTCCGTTTTCATGTACGGCTCGGACGTTTTCCCAATACGTGTTATAGTCCCTTTTGTCGTTTTCATCCACTGCATGTGGCTTATCCGCTCGCTTGGGGTCGGAAATAAAAAAGGTATCCTGTAAGTCTCTGGCTGGATGCGACTGTGGTACATACAAGGCGTCGAAATTCCAGAAACCAGACTCGACAAAACGATTACTATGATGTCAGAGGTCAGTGTTGAGCTACCTCAAGCATGAGCAATAAGTGCTTTGAACACATAGAAAGTTATGAAGCATGGTTCACATCAGTCTTTGTACCATTAAATTGGCCATGCTAGAAAAACAAATGGCAATACTCACGTCGCCATTTCCTCGAATCCCAGCTCCTTTTTGTTTGAAATTACATGTTAGCGATATGACTTCTACTTAATGTGGGTAAGGGCTGCAAAGTAATGCAGAGTCGTAGCTGACTGGAATATATCAATCCGGTCCGAACAGCGTCTCAATGCGAACCAGAGGATGCCGGAATATATTACTCACAAAAAAGATGTTCCTAAATTCCTGGCGGACCTTCATCAAGGGATGCAATGCACCTGTATGTTGATCTGCGCCAAGAGCATTGAAATTGTAGGGCTTGAAGGCCGCCGTCTTCCAGGATCCATTCGCTAGCATTTCGTCCGTAAGATCGGTTTCTTCCTTCGCAATCTCGAGCGCGAACTTCGGTCCCTTCTGGATGCTGAAGCTGATATCTTTCTGAAGTCTCACTAACTTCCGCTTCTTCAGCTCAGCCAAGAGCTTGGTATCGGGACACGAATGTGTAGACTGGACTGTCTTGAGTTGCTCTCGGGTGATATCGTTAATGGAGTCGACCTTGGCGTTGTTAGCTTTCTCTCAACTAACAGGTCGGAGCCCTGTTCGTACAGATGCAACAAGCTTCCCATCCTTTCCTTTTGATATCCATTTCTCCTTTTTGCCAAATTAGTCGTTTGATCGGATACCAACCCAATAGTTAGCGAGTACCTTGAAAGCTTTGCCTTGGCCTAGTTTCGTCACAGACTTGTCTCCAATTGTCTTTCTATTTCAAACAAGAGTCAGTAATACCGTAAGCTGTGGCATGGGACTCAACATCCGTGAAAGTGGAGGCGTCCCAACCCAAGCTTGGCAGAAACCGAGAAAATCCAAGTACGTACTCAAGATCAGCAATACTCAGACCCTCCAGTGATTGCCTGACGGCTTCGAAGACGCGCGCCTCGTGACTACCATGCTCAGCTATCAGGAGTCCTTCTGGTTCTAGCACTGGTATTTCGCGGTCAATTTGTTGATATGAGACCATGGACCTCGAGCTCAGCCGATCCAGGGCAGCTTTCAGGTCAGAGAACTTGGTGTTGGGGAAGTCGGCAGACGAGGACAAGTTTTCGGCTCTCGACAAGGCGGCGAGGATTGTCAAGGCGAGATCGCCCGAGGGGCCGGTCGCTGGAGTCGCCATAGTTGCTCTTCAGAGGCTATCAACTCAACACCTGTGCGCATATATGTATGCGTCTTGCCTGCCACACTTTCTCGACTTCAGGACAGGACAAGTGACTCAAGCAAAAAAGCGGCTGCCCCTCCAAAGTGGGGGAGGAGCTCTCTGTACCGCTGCCGGAGTCTATTAAAGTACCCCGGCCTAATTAGGTAAACATGCACCTAAGCATTATTTAAACATTTAAAAGGTCTATTTAGATATTGATTATGTATATATAAAAGTTCCATTTACGTTTAACTAAATATATAGGCAGAGATAGGCTTACCGGGGTTATACCTAATACCAGGTATAAAAAGCTGTTTATTAACATAGGTATATGCATATGTTATATAGGTATACATATATCCTGTTTATATCAAAGTTAAATAATTATTCTAGATTAGAAATTACTTTAGAGTCGGAATCTATTTTTAATTCAGCAGCTTATCCTGTCTAGCGTGGTTAAGTACTCGTCTTTCTACTAAATCCCAATACTGTGACTGTTAGGTATCCCCCCATCCTGGCGCTAGTGTACATGCTACCTAGCACTTCAGTCCTGGCAGTATATAAATTACTTAGGTACCTACCTACAGGGGTATAGGTAAGCCTGTCGAGCCTGTTAGGTTTCCTTCTATGCGTTAGGTAAGTACATACTAGGGGTAAACTAGTATGCTTCAGCTACCGTACACACCTACCTCCAAAACGCGCCGTTGCCCTCAAGGCAAAGATCGTCTGTACAAAGAGCATCGAGGTCGCCTCAACTTGTTTCTCCCACTATATGAACAGCACTCCACACAGCATGTGAGAACTTGCCCTACTCACGTTGCTACACCCGTTGAATGAGGCCGAGCTATGAACAATGATCCGTCCCCGACCTTGCCGGCGGACCGTCCCTTGCTTTCTAGCCAGCACCACGAGGCCGACATCGATATCCAGAGCACCTCCGAATCACCTGCGCCAGGACGACAACAGCATGATTCTTCTAGTTCACAGAACCCATCCCTCTCGGCGTCGGTAAAGGACGGCCTTTCCAAGAAGCTGGATTTCCTCACGCATCTTTCCCTCAACCTAGACACTTTGGTCTACGCCGAGCTGTGTATACTGTACTATATGGAGTACGCGCCGTCTTTACGATTCCTATCTTAATGCGCATTTCGCTGCCCTTGATGTCTGGAAGAGACTGACAAGCATTCTGTAGCTGCTCTTTTTTTCGCTTATTCATACGATGGATGGCACAAACCCTTTTTGTCAGCCCCAAGACCGAAGACACCGTTCTCATTGTACCTAATTACCACGTCTCGGCTATTGTCGCTCCAAACCTCCTGTGCATGTTCTTGCATTTGATATCGTCACCTCCCGAGGCTGGGGAAGCATCCAGGGGATACCTGCACGGAGGAATTCTTGTTGACTTCATTGGGCAGAAGGCTCCATCGTCAAGGTTTACCTTAATCCTGCTTGACGCGGTAGTCTTAGCGATCCAGTGTTTCATGATTACGGTGAATATAGAAAAGGAAAGGATTCGGAACGTGATAAAACCGCCGCGAGTCAATGCGAACCCAGGAGTTGCCATTACGGTGCCAGTCACCACTCAGGATCACGATTCGGAAGAACGTGGGGTTTCAAGGGATGCCCCAGACACAGATGAAATAAATGAAACTGATAGTGTTGAAATGAGGGATCTGGACATCCATAATAGTGGTGGCGTTGACGAGCGCGAGCCTGTCGGCGGGGAAGGGAGCAGGCTGCTCCGACAGTCAGGGGTCCGGCGTATGGGCCAAGGCCAGTCTGAAGGACTTACGGATTTTTTGCGGTCAGGAAATGCTGTTGTCGGGAACTTTCATATTCCCCAATCCCTCCGGAATGCCTGGCATAGTAGAGGAAGCAACCCAGAGAGCGCAGCCGCCTACGCCTTACAAAATGTTGGCTATAATGCAACCCTTGCCGCGCTGGCAGCGCAAAGAAGAGCTAGGTTGACCGCAACACAGCAAAGACAGCCATGACACTTGAATGAAGATCATTGTACAAGATTATAGGATATTGTATAGCCGATTACGCGACCTTTCTGCTCACGTTCCCTAGACCCGAACCTTTGACGCCAATCATGATATCGTCTGTGTCGTCTTCATCTACGTCTCTTATGCCCCAACTACTTGCGCCAAACTTCTTCAGGTCTCGCGCCAGCTCTACAATCTCTTCACTGCCTATTATTTCTCTTCCGACCCGCAGGCGGCCGACATCCTCGGATCCCATTGCCATCAGAATCAGCACTGTAGGGGCAGCCGCCCTACTCACAGAACCACCCTGGCTTATCGATTCCAGGAGTTGATAAGCACATCTCTTTCCAATATCCTCCGGAACCATGCCTCCTTTAGATGGGACGATAGCATCCGCCGAAAATAAGACACCAGGGATATTTGATTCGGCGACCAAACTGAGACCAAACCCGATGCCCATTCTCTTCTTTCCTCCCGCCTTATCTCCCGGGTCGGCGACTAGCGGTGCTTGGTCATACTGCGCGGCAATGTGGATGTCCGCGCAAAAGGGATTTAACACCTCTCGCGCAGAGTGTATCATACGGGCATTGTTCGAGGCAGACACGCCAGTCGCATATGCAACACCTCGTATCCGTTTTATCCTTCCGGGATTTCTGTGGAGGTGTAATGTCTTTGGCAAGCGTACTTGGCTCGCAAATCTGAGCTCGACTATCCCAGCACCACCGGTGCCCCTCTGTCCTGTGCACGACCGCTGCAAAATCCGCAGCTCGATCCGAACCGCTGGTATACCAAAGAGGTCGTATAGAGGAAGGATCGCTGTACGGAAGGAGTCGATAGACAAATCGCCTGTTTCAGTGGCGGCCGTAATCACGCCTGGACCGGAGAAGCGTACGTTCATGTGAGCCTTAGAGAAAGGCGCTAAAAGACAGAGTGGTAGGAGGAAATATGTGACACCTCGTGTACACGTCGCCGGGATAGTGTGTTCGATTATGTCGCCGTCGCCTGCACCGTAGCCCGCTACGGCGCCGGTGATAAGCCCCGGCTGATATGTTATCGTCGTGCCCGTGTAAGAGATCTGCATAGAACTGCCATTGGTGACAGCTTCGAGGAGACGAAGGAACGAGATCTCATGCGGGGCGAGGCCAGGACTGGTGGGGGAATTAGGTCGGATCTTGGAGATGTGTAGCGGGCGGCCGGTGAGCGTTGCAAGGACAAGACGCTGCGTGAAGTTCTTGTGGCCAGTCAATTTGACGAATTCCGGTCGCGAGGCCGACATGTTTCCGGCCGCGATCTAAGCTAGCATACGGGCTTCCTCCGATGCGACGTTGGCGACGGTATATAGCGTCTCAGGTAAACTCTTTAGATCGTCGAGATAAATTCTGCCATCAAAATTTAGGCGGTATGTCAATCGCCCTTGCTTACAAGTAGTGGGTCTCCCGGTGAGAAGAGGTCTCCACCGGCAGTGGAAGCCCTTACGTAGTACGCAGGCCCACTACTTTACATGTACCTTATGTACATAAATAGGTCCCCTTTTAGGTATTTTCAGCTCAATCTGTTGCTAAGCCACAGAAACTTACTTATACACACTCTGCACAGACTAGCGTGAGTATAGCTGTGTGGCTGAGTTGATCGCATGAGGTGCCTACCTTACCTGTTAATTAAGTACTTAGTACCTGGCAATGGGGAACTGTAGCATGTGGAAAAGTGTCAAGATCCAAATTCCCCAAAAAGGTACATACATACTGTAAACTACCCTGCTAGCTGGCTAGTCTTCATCTACCTCTTCAGTCAACGTTCCTTATTTCTCCTTCTATTCCGACCACCACTGTCTCTCTTTTTTCCTACCGGGGTGCAAAGGTCTACAGAATGTTCGACATCGACTGGTTGAGCCTCACGCTCCCATTCGCATACATTACCGTGCTCGGCGGCTCTCTGTACACATTCTCAACCATCTACAGAAAACGGAAAGCTGGTGAGTTGCCCTGGCCCAAGCCGAGACGGATCCCGTCCATTCTGGTCCCGTAACTCATGTGTCAGTGTCTATAGTACAGGGTGCCACTCTGGACCCATGGTTCCCACCGCATCTGCAGCGAAACGTCTACCTGTCGCTCCTTCACCTGGAGCCGGAAGCTGGCCAGGAGAAGGCCCCCAAGGTTCCCGATAGCGTCATTCGATCTGCGCTCCTGCGCAGAGCTGTCGAGGACATCCGTCGCATCATCCAGATCCGCACGTCGAAGCAGGCGCTCAACACGTTATTACAGAAGGGCAGCGTGGGCGAAGATCTGAACCATAGATTCCTGGCAGCCGAGAAGGAAATTGAGGAAGAGCTGCGCGATGTCGTAAGCGAGGTACGTTGCTCAAGGTGGCCCTGTTCGTAGTCTGGCCTCTGTTACTCACCTTCGTTTTGCTGCTTCTATAGGCCAACGCCCTTGCCCCAGGTTGGGGACAGATAATATTCCAGACAGCCAACGAGATAGCTGGCAACACAAACCTACGCACTAGACTAGAAGAGATCGAGGGCCGCGTGGAAGCGGACAAGCAGTGGTGGGACAAGCGGAAGGAAGCGATCAGGGAGGATTTCATGAAGGAGTTAGAGGAGGACTCGGCTAAGGGCTCCTCGACCAAGGCTGTCAGTGACGATGACGCCGTCCATGTGGAGGCCGGCAGTCCTGCTGCAACACCGAGCAAGAAAAAGAAGAAGGGCAAGAACTGAGGGGCCTGGTGATGCGATGGTGGGTGCTGGCAACTTGTATCAATACTGGCGCGTAGTCATATCTAATGGGAGTGACTGGAGGGGCATTATCATCATTGCGTCTGGCGTTCAGGCGTGAATGATTTAGGCAGTGGGATAAAAAATTATCATACCTACCCAGGCCGAACCCCGTCTTGAGTCATTAGTGACCAATGCTTGACTTTCTACTGTAGGGTTATTATCAGCAGGTCAACGACACGAAATCACGTAATGATATCTGCGGAGGATCTGCCTATAGGTCACTGGTCGTTTAAGCCCCTTGCCAGAATTATCTACGTAACTACGTACCTATTCTATCTCTCTACGAAAGTGCAAACCCTCAAGGATATCCGCCAAAGGTTTATCAAGACTCCCATAAATAGAAACAAAACTTTTTAGTAGTCTTTCGATCCTGATTACAATACTTACTAGCTTATTAGAAATGGTTGCATAATAGGAGGGTGTATAAATTATATTAAGAGCTATATTAATATGATAAATCGTCAGTTGAACGCCTCATCAGTCAACAATTTTACTTTAAAACGAATCAATAGCTCAGTAAGCTCATGGAGCATTTCAATCTCCTTGTATCGCTTCAATCCTACACTCTTCCGATTATGAAAGTAACATAGCCCCATTGATTTCCCAGGAACCCGGGTGTTTATAGTACAGCGAGGAATCTGGTTGCGATATCCATGTGTTAGCTTTTAATGTTAATAGCGACGCATATTCTTAACCCTGGTTCCGCGATACTGACGTAGCCGTTGCTACACGAGGAATGCTGACATCCGAAGAAGTACGGGCTCTCTTTCTACCCGTGAAGTCTACGGACCTTTTGCCTATTGATGACCGGCAATTCTTGTTAGCCAGTCGGGATCTGCTCTCCCAATTTCGTTGTAGCAAAATTAGGAAATCTCGGTTTCTTTTTGCGTTCTCCCAAGAATGACCAAATTCTTCCAAGGCTCTGAAGCACACGATGAGGTAAACCTTGAGCTCCTTGCCTTCTGGTTGCTGATATCCCGTTACAATGGCGAAAATCAGAAGGAGCGCCGCGGAGCAGGTCATCCCTACTGCCTGGACGTTAATTCGTCGAAATGTGTACTGGGACTCGTATATTTTCAATAACTCAGCAATGGTAACCGCCGAGTCAATACACTGCCGCCGGGCATCAGCCGAGAATGGATCAGTCTGACTATATGATCCGGACATCCATGGCCGATGGGCATATATCATGATCTGGTGGTATTGCATGCTTTGAACATTAGTTAAAGGTATCCAATGCGGTGTGCGATGTGTCTTACTGTAATAGTAACACGTGTGGGAGATACGGTCTATCATGTTCCGTATCAATCTGCAAAGATGCATCCAGGTTGGCCTTCCATTTGAGGAGATCCACAGTAGCTCTCTTGTATGTCTCCTCAAGCCCAAAATATGACACTCCAAGACTTTCGTAACTTGTCGAAATGGTTAGCAATGCTTTCCAGAATCCTTCTCGCAATGAAAACCTACACAGTCTCGCTTAGAGGGGTAATGATCTCCCAAAGGAGAGAACGTTGTGCGCTTGTGATATCGACGCAATCGACGACTGGTGAGCAATCTTCAAGAGATCGAGGCTGTACGTAAGGAATCCACTGCCCGGTCACTTGAAAACTTAGATTTGCACCTGGTTTTGGTACTGTAATTGTTCTTATAGATGTGTGGGATGGGCGCCCGAGATAATGGCTCCACATGCTAATAATGATATCAGTCGGATGCAAAATCCTATTGCTGTCTCGCGAACTCACCAATCAGCAGTATATGCTCCCCAGAACACTGTTTGACGGATGCTCACCTCCTCATGGCTGAGAGCACCACGAGCCACAAATGAGGACAGGTCAATATGTAGTGATAGGTCAAGAGATAACCTCAGAGCCATACCTGAGAACAACACAAGTGTCAGATGAAAGAACTTGAAGAACGGAAAAGGGTTTGTTTGACTCACCACTGTAGAGCCATCCCCGAGCGTCTCTTTTGCAGCCGATATCATGACCACTAATCACTACCAGGGCTTGTACCGTCGCAGTACAGGGGCTGTCGAGCTCGATATCAAGCAGTGCCTTAGCACGGTCGGCGAAAAAATCAGATAATGACCGTGGAAACGTGATGAAGGTGGGATGATAGCGATCTTCAAAGGCAGCACCCAACGCACATCTTGGACATATCAGCGCCTTGTGATAGGTAATGAGCGCACTTTCAGAGGCCGTGAAGTCGAAGTACTTACATGGCATTCATCAGACCTAATGAGTAATAGGGTGTATCTTCTCCATCGTGCCATTTATCCTTAGCCTCTTCGTAGACACTCCTAGTCACCACATGTATAGCAGGATCCTGCCAAGCGAAGTAAAGGTTCGCCAAGTGTTCCCTGTATAGAACCAGAAGTTAGTAATTTTCCCTGGTGGTGAATCCTCTTCCACAAAGTCTCGGTGCAGTTTAGATAACAGAGTTCAAAGGGCCATCAACAGTAGAAAGGGTAATGTACTCAATATCCGGTGGCACTGCAACCCCAATACCAAGTCGGTCAAGGCAATCTTGACCGTCGCTGCGAACAGTGCGATGAACTGTGAGATTGTCGGGTGCAGGCATATCGACGAGGTTAAAATTCGATGTTGGCCCATAAAATCTGACCTGCCCAGATGGTTCAATCCGTAAAGAGCCCATCCGGTCAGAGAGCATACCAATAATTTCCTTGGTCTCTTCGGTATCCGCCGTACTGACATTTGTCTGCGAGTTGGGACTGGAGCCCGTTAAGGAGGGTAATGGCTTGAAGGGATGCGAACCACCAGAGTCGGCATCGTCGAATGTACCTATTTCTGCGGTATAAATAGGGGGTATGTTGGAGGCGACGTTCTCCAATGGATTCCATTCCCAGTCTGAAAGAACATGGTCAAGCTGGTTCGATAAGGGGAAGCTAGAGTCCGCGGGTAGCTCGGGGTAAAAAAGACCGGGAAATAGATTGCCTTGGGAGGTCTCATTCTCACCAACCAGCCCGAGAGTCTGAGGAGGCGTCTGCAGGTGCTGCGCACCAGGCGTTCCAACAAACTGGCCATGCTGGTCCAACTGTGAAAGCAAGCGGATATTCTCGGCTGATTGTGGTTCAGATGCGCGGGTACCGGTAGAGGCAGCTGCTGGCGAAGAAGCGCGTTTAGTAGAAGGGAGCAGGTGACTGAGCTTCAAGCCGTCCATGGCTTTTTTCAAAGAAGCCTCAGAGTCTGGCTCCATTGGGGGGATTTGCAGGCCATTTTCATGAATGAAGTCATATAGCTGAGCGGTACGTTTTGATAGCAGTTCTATGGCAACCCGAAGGGACAGTCTGATGGGCAGACGATTGTATTAATATTGGGCAGAATGGTTGCAGAGTGCGATTTTCTCTTGGCTCACTTTCGCTTGTCTTCGCCGCCCTGGTAGCGGCATTCCTTGCCCTTGTTCCTGCAGTTTGAGCACACGGGCACGTCTGCATCACACTGTGACTGGATCAACATCTTGGTCGGCGTAGTCGGGTCGCGTCGAGTGCGAGAGAGGGCGAGGCTATACCTTGATCTTGCTTTCACGGCAATTGAGACAGGCTGTAGTGACGTGCTTACGTCTGGACTGCCCCGGCTCTGCCGTTGTTTCGGGCATCATGTGAGGTGGACTCTGTCGTCGGGACGGAGAAGCAGCCCATTAAACCGACATCTACCAACACTTTGGCGTAGCTTCGACAAACAGAATTTCCGAGCATCACGCATGGTAGAGCTACCATAGCATATCCACAGAAACTGCGGGGAAGATAAGGGGACGCAGGGTCGTGGGGAGAAAAGAGCTAGAAGCACCGGTGGACAGCTTTGTTGCGAGTATGTGAAGCTCCTGGCACCGCAGCATACCTGTAAGTACTTTACCTGACTAGCAGTATTTGCGATTTGAGGTCACTTGGCTAGCCTTAGCGGGGTTACGGCGTCCACGGGTGCATCCACGATGTTCACCAAGGTGCTCGTATTATCGTGGAAAGGCCATTCCCTGTTTTTTATTGGTAGTATAAAAAACCATATACGTATATTATTAATACTGTAGCGTGGACCGTGTAGAGGTATCTACTACATAAGTATGTATTTCATAGGTCCCAATCCACCCATCCCCCTTAACCTGTTTGACCAAAGAGGGAATTTCACTTCTAGCTTCAGAGGCATCTCAGACCAGGTAAAGTAGGGACCAAAGATACCTACATAGTACTTATGTAGGTGGGTATTTTCGGCTAGGCGTCAATCTCTGGAGAAGTGCTTTGGTTGATTTCACAAAGAACTGTGATGGGAGTGCCCTATTCCCCCTTTCAACCCCCTATTAGCCCCCTATTACACGCTAGTGACGGCTCAACGTCAACGCTCTAGAAAACTCGTGTGGTGGGTCGCATCTGTCTCGGGATTATAGTCCGAACCTGGTTGTGCCAAGACTGTCGTTATCGATATGGGACCCGGAGCCCCCGTACGGTATACTACAATCGTGTCCAGCGTCTCATCGACCGTCATCGCGTCCACCAGCATCTTGTCCGTCTCGACCTGCGGCTACTGCGGAGCGAGCTCGGCAAAGACCGACTCCCAAAGACGCATGCCCATGGCGCTGTGGCTTGCTTTTCATCACTATGGTAAGTTTTCTGGGCGGGCGTGATGCTGCCATTTCGAAGGCGAAGCGCATCGCACACTTGATGCCCACTCTCGTGAAGACGGCAACATCATTCGCGACAGCAAATGGTGTACCGCCGTACGTTATCTTGCCCTAACCCGCGTATTCTCCCTTGCTGTTCTCGCGGACCAGGACCTAGTCCGATGTCTCGCCCTAAGGTGCTAGAAGGGAGACCTCAGATCGGGGAGCAATCGGATCGGTATAACGTTTACGTATTGATCTAGCTGGTTCTGAGGTTAGCAACGTGATCGCAACCGCCGCTCCTGTCTAGACCCTACGCACGCCCTTCCGAAGGAGGAGTATCAAACGCCCAAGAGAGATATGATCTGGAACGTCTGGCCGGTTAAGTCGACACATGTTAGCGGATTTAGTTGCAACTACTTAGCAAGCTCAGTTCGTATTTCTATTATTGAATGACTTACCTGGTGACCCAAACGCTCCGAGCAAGGTGGCGTCAAATGCCTTCAGGCATATACGCAACACTCTCTGAGCACCCGGACTGTGGGCTCAATGATTTCGATACCAATTCCATCCCCTGAAGTCGATGCGATCCAGTGTAATCGGGCATCTTTACGTCAAGTAGAAGAAGGGGAAACGAGGCCGTCGTAGACTGCTTAATGAGTATAATCATGCGTAGGAGACGCTCCTTTATAGATTAATTCGTTGTCGGGATCTACTTTCCGCCCTCACCACATTCCCGAAGACTCCATATTAAAATTACACTCTCGCTGCTTCCTTGCAGCTGTGCGCAATACGAACATCGTACGAGCCATGTTCTACTATATATTACACTAATCATATTCTATATATCGTCCCACATTCGGATTACGTGTAAGTCTGCAACCGAATTATCAGTTGTACTGGAAGAATTGTGGCAAAGAATAGTAAATGAGAGAGTATAAGACCCTTTGGAATTATCCCTTTCGTAGTTCTGCAGTGTGGCTCCTCCTAAAGCCTCATGCCTCACGCGCCATGCTGAATATTGCCAATCGTAATGCTTTTGATGTTTTGATACTCAGCCAACCCATAGAGAGAACCTTCCTTGCCGTAACCACTTTCTTTAACGCCTCCGAAGGGAGCCTCCGCGGCACTAATCTTGCCTGTGTTGGCTCCTACCATTCCGACTTGCATTTTATTGGCTACGCGCATGATGCGACTGACATCACGCGAGAAGAAATAACCAGCCAGTCCAAATTCCGAGTCGTTGGCTAGAGCAATCGCCTCCTGTTCAGTCTCGAACTCGAACACCGGCGCAAGAGGACCGAAAGTTTCCTCGCGACTGACAATCATGTCCGGCGTGACGCCAGAGATAACCGTAGGCTCGTAATAGAATCCCGGTAGATCTGATGGCTTGCCACCGACCTCGATCTTGGCGTTCTTCGAGACAGCATCTCTCACATGCTCTTGGACTTTGTCTACCGCCGCCCTGTTGACAAGTGGTCCCTGCGTCGTAGTGTCGTTGAGCCCAGGCCCAGTCTTCAACGCCGTCACTTTTTCTACCAGTTTCTTGATGAACGTCTTGGCAATCCCCTTTTGAACATATATGCGGTTTGCACTGTGACAACGATATTCTTAGCACCACACTGAGCCCACACAATGTGTCCAGATTCATGGAGTAATATAGTAACCCGCATGAGGGATGGGGATTCGCCTTATACTCACCAGACACATGTTTGACCTGAACAACGAAACTTGCAGAACATAGCCCCCTCCACTGCCAGATCGACGTCCGCATCATCAAAGACGATGAATGGGGCGTTCCCACCGAGTTCAAGGCTCACCTTCTTCAATGTCCCCGTACACAGGTTGGCTAGCATTTTGCCGACGCCTGTAGAGCCTGTGAAACTGATCTTCTTGATGAGAGGGTTCGTAGCGAGTTCCGTAGCCGCCTTTCGATCCTTTGTCGGGCAAACTTGGATAGCTGCTGGTGGCAGGCCGGCTTCTACAGCAAGCCTTGTAAGTGCCAGGCAAGTAAATGGAGTTTCGCTAGGGGGTTTGATGACTACAGTGCAACCAGCAGCTAGTGCCGGTCCGACCTTCCTTGTGATCATGGCCGCTGGGAAATTCCTATTTAAGGGACTGAAGTTAGTAACTACTATTGAAAGTAAAACCTATGAGGGTTCGAGAGTCTACAGAGGTATCAGGAGCAAGAGTTTCCCAATCACGCATTACTTCCAAGTCACTGTATGTCGCAAACCGTGCGGCAACTTGTGCTCCCGAGACATACGAAAAGGGGGAGTAAATGATTCCATTGGACTGACCAGGGCGTTATAATCCCACATACGCCGACGGGTTCACGAACAGTCATCAACATGGTATCTGGCGTTGAAGAGGGTATCGTAACACCATATGATCGAGTGGCCTCTTCAGCAAACCATGAAATGAAGCTCGCAGCATAAGCCACCTCGCCTTTTGCCTCGGCAAAGGTTTTTCCATTTTCGAGTGACATGATGGTGGCAACTGGGCTCTTGAGTTAGACACATTCATGTTGAGTCCGAACGATTGGGTGAAAGGCAACGGGATTAACATACTGTCTTCTGCATTCTCCATTATCAGTTCGTACCACTTCTTCAACATAGCACCTCTACTAGCACCGGTCGTGTTGTCGTAGAACTTAGGCTGTTCATCGTATGCGCTTTGAATCGCCTTCTGAAAATCGTCGAGTTCACAGTCGGCTACCTGCCCTAATACGGTGGCAGTTGCGGGCTCTGAGAGTCAATTTACTTAGCTCTGGTATCGGCACATTTTAAGTTGCCAATCTCACCATAGACGTCGAACTTCTTGTCTTTGGACACCCATTGGCCGCAAATGAATGCATCCCGAATGAAGAGCTTGGGGTCTTTCAGCTGGAGAGGCAGAAGACGGTCAGCGAGTGTCTACAGCCTGAACTCTTAGCTCTTAGCTCTTCGTGCGACATGTACATACCTGAGAAATAGCTTTTTGATGATAGCTATCACTGCCGTCCTGAAACGAGCCCATCTTGTCCTGCTATTTTAGACTGAGTTTGCCCCGACAAGTATTGTTCATAAGGAGATATATAATAGTGATGGTAAAAGTAGCAAGCAATACAGATAATTTCGAGAATATTACTATTAGAAATAATGAACTACCGAAACCCCATACAATTACACCTCAAAAACCACATATCAAAATACTGGACACTTGGGCAAACCATTTCCGAGTCCATTTCTCTTTACTATTATTGTCGGCTTGTTTTCGCGTCGCACATGCCATTAAAGGCACCTATGCTACAAGTCATCATCGCTCCGATATGTGGAGTCGGGATTTGGATCCGACGGATCCAAGTGCCCTCCGATCGGGAATGGCATTCTGGAGATGAGGGGATATAGAGAAGGAGTTGAAAGTCGGCAAAGACTGAATCAAGTAGCCGAGTATGGAATTGTGTATTTCTTCCCATAGATTATAAGTCCCAGGAACTGCATGAACTCTCACAAGAGTCCAAGCAGGGATTGAAAGATGTATGGGATGCGCTAATGTGGGCGACTGGGAGAGTAGCTATTTAAAACCTTAGGTGCCTGGTCAATCTATTAAGCTATGTGTAACAATTCGACTCTTTTGATCTCCCAGCCCAGCTTACGAGGCCAAAAACCATTGAATCTTGAAGCCAATGCTCATGTGTTCTAACAGAATTGTAAGAATTGTCGGCACAACAAGTGATCTGAAAATTGCAAGAGTAAATCAAGTACACCTCAGCAATGCACTCAAGTCTACGGAAGTCTAACCGAAACAGGAAATTTCCTATTTAGACAAGGAAAAGTTAGCCCCTTCCCCCCCCCCCCTTTTTCCCCCCCCCCTTTTTTTCCCCCCTTCTTTCTCTTTCCTGACAAGCTATCATTGTTGTACGGAGATCTCACACGCGCTGAATGCAAGTCCCGGTAATATCTATACGCGTATACGCGCCCAAGCTCCCGTTTCGATTTTATTTGCGATGTTTCGCGTGAGACTATTCAGCCCTCGCTTATTTAAGACATGTTAACGGAGGTCAGCAAGTTAGAATACTGACAATACGTATATATAACTTTAAGCATCTAAGAGAGGTTCCGGAAGCCCTCCGAATAGCCAAGGACGTAGTAGATTATCAATTGAAACTGTTGGCATATAGATAGCTGTACTACTAGGTAGCTAAGGTTTGCTTACAGAGACTATCTCCAAGCCTCCTACGCGCCCCCTTTTGATCCTTGGTAAAGAAAGATTGAGACATAGAGTGCATAGAAGAACTATATAAGATGAAAATGACTTTGTAATTACTACCTCATGTGCTATTATCACATTCCTCAGTATTCAACGGCGCAGCATACAATCTCCCGTTCTCAAGGGCTTAAGCTGTTCCCAGGTAGGATTTCGTTGCCTCTATTAAGACCGACCCTCGTGTCGTGGTAACATCATTGTTTCCTAGGCCGTAGATAGAGCAGAGAATTAAAGCGGCTGTAATGGGAGTAGCGTTGTCCTTCAACGTCCTCTTTGCCGCGTAAAGCGGCCACCAGCTACTTCCACCGCTCATGTTAAAAGCAGACCAGTCGGGGAAGTATGTTCTGAACCAAAACGTGCGAGCAAGACCAGGCCAAGACGCTGCGTTCCGACCATAATCCCCAATATACCAGTTAGAACAGTCCCCAGCAAAAACAGTGTTGGTCAGCTCAGTGTGGATCGCGTTTGTTTCGCGATCCTCGGCGGACTGTCGGACTTCGATGATTTTTGCTCTCCTGTCCAAAAGGGGTATGAATAAAGACTTGGCGGCATAGTCAACCTGTGTCTCACAAGCAAACAAAGCCGAGTTGTTGGCAGGGAAAGTGTTCGGACCGAAAAGAATTGCAAGGTTAGGGAAATTGTGCACATGCGTGCCTAAGTATGCTTGCGCGCCTCGGCACTCAGCCCATTGATCATGGAGCGACTTGCCGGTCGCACCGACAATGTGCATTGGGGTTAAAAATTGCGAGACCTGGAATCCAGTTGCTAATACGATGATGTCGAAGTCTTCTCGTCTGCCCGATGAACTCACAATTCCCGTTTCGGTGATCTCCTTGATTCCCTCGGGAACTAGCGTGACGTTCTTCTTATTCAAACTGTCGAGGTAACCCGGATCGAAAATGCGTCGCTTGCACCCCAAGGGGAAGTCTGGGATAATACTTTTCCAGTACTTTTCTGGCACCTTCGAGCGGACGTACTGCTTGGACTCTTCTTCCTTGGCCCGTCGCTCCTTGAGGCCACGAGGCGTAGGAAAGTAGGTGGTGGTCTCTTCATCCGCGTCCAAGAATATCTTGAGGCGCAGTAGACGCTGATAAAACGGCAGATAGCGAAACATGGCTTTGTCCGCTACATTATAGTTGCGGTTTGGCCGGTCGTGGAACCACTGGCCGCTACGTGCGTACTGCGTGACTGAGGCCGCTTGCTTGGCTACAGCCGGCACGACTCTATTTACCCGCTGGGTTAGTAATTACCGTAAAGAGTAAGAAATCGAGCAAAATCTCGAGAGCAAGCAGGAGCAACGGGGCCCAAAACTTGCTAAAAAGGGGAGAAGTAACTTCAGGTGACTAACTGTGCTGCACTACATCCACTACCGATAACGGCGACTCGCTTGTTCTTGTAGGGGACGCTATGGTCCCAACGAGCTGTGTGGAACATGGCGCCTTTAAAGTTCTCCATTCCGGGGAATTTGACGTCGCGTGGGAAAGAAATCGCGCCGACGGCAGAGACAAAGACTGAGGCGGCCCGTGTATACTCGATGCCTGTCTTCAAGTCTTTCAAATTGACTTCCCATTTTTCTATAGCGCTATTCCAGACAGCTCCGATGCATTCGACCGAAGAGTGTACGTGCTTGCGTAGATCGAATTTGTCAACTGTATCTTCCATGTCTAAAGCGATTGCGACATTGTTAGCACCGAATGAAGAGAGTAGCATGTCGCGCAAAAAGACCGTGACTTACATTGAAGAATTTCTGGCTGGTCGCAAAGCTCTTTAGACCAGTTAGGGTTCAAGTTGAAACTGAAGGAGTACAGGATTGACTTCAAGTCACAACCACACCCGGGGTAGGTGTTGGCCCTCCATGTACCACCCACACCCTCTAACTTTTCGTAGACGGTGAAGTCTTCGAAACCGAGGTCATGCTTGAGGCGGTAGGCCATCGCAATGCCGGCTGGGCCAGCGCCAATGATGATGGCGTTGAGTTCGTTCGCATATCCAGGCATTTTGTTTACTATGTGTCAAAAAACTTGGATGAGACAGACCGGACCAGAAGAGACCATGGTTTTGAAAGCCTCCCAGGTGGCACCCTTTTTACGACTTAGCTTCATGGGCTTTGGGCTTGCACTGCAATTCCCTTTGCCACGTGCCAAGGGGACATTTTCCAGATGGCCTTAGCTCTTCCTGTTGGTAGCATAGACCTGGAAGTGTTTAGACGCCAGACGCCGGACTGCGGCATATGCAAATGGAGGCTTCGGACACCAATCCCGGCGGCGGGTTTACACGCCGGGCCATAACTCGGAATCGGGAAAAATGGGGGTCCTCGCTTGATTCCCGACAAACGTCCGATCTAATCGCGGACGTGCATATTATACGTGTTATTAAAAGATGCCAGACTATGTGCCTGCTAAGTTACTGGCAATTGCCCCGGTGTACGCTATATGAAATCGACACGGTGCCGCCATGGCGTGGGAAGGATCAGCACTGAATGAAGCTTACTCGCGAGAGAGCAAGGGTCAATATTTGCACGGGGCCAAAGATTTGAGAATCGAAACGAGATCTTTACCAGAATTAGGCCCAGACGAGGTCCAAGTTGCCATCCGCTCGACTACTTTATGTGGTTCCGACCTCCACTATTACTCTCACTTCGCCAACGGTGACATACTCGTTCGCGAGCCACTATGTCTTGGTCACGAGTCGTCTGGCGAGGTTACTAGTCTTGGGGCCAACGTATCTATAACCCATCCAACCCTGAAAATCGGCGACCGTGTGGCACTAGAAGTAGGAGTCTCATGTGGTGATTGCGACTATTGTCAAAACCGACGCTACAATATCTGCCCTCAGCTCAGGTTTCGCAGCTCCGGCTCCAAGTTTCCTCACTACCAGGGCACTCTCCAGGAGTACATCAATCATCCCGCAAGCTTAGTGTATAAGCTCCCCCCAATCCTGGATTACGAAACGGGTGCCCTATTAGAACCGCTGTCAGTTGCTGTGCAGGCTGTACGGAGGTTGCCAGAGCCGCCCCTGAATAGCTCGGGCGCTTGTCTAATATTAGGCGCCGGAGCTGTTGGGCTACTATGTTCGATCGCAGCCCAGGCGGCGGGCTTTTCCAGAGTCATCATGGCTGACATCGACGAAGACCGCCTCCAGTTTGCCCAATCTAGCGGCTACGCAACAGCGACATACGCTGTAAAGCCCAAGAGGGGCACTAAGACAGAAGAGAAATTACGTATTGCAAAAGATACTGCAGAACAAATCACATCTACAGCCTGGGCTGATGGAAGGGCTGTGGGCAAACTAGATGCTACATTCGAGTGTACAGGGGTGGAATCGTGTATTCAAACCTCGATCTATGTGAGTGATCAACTCTCAGAGAAACCTTCTGACTTGGCATATCAGCTCATCATCTGAATAGGCTACGAAACCTGGAGGTGCAGTTATCCTAGTTGGATTAGGGGTTCCAAATCACATTTTGCCAGTATCAGAGATGATGAAGAGTGAGATCAGCTTGATCCCCAGCTGGAGATATGCCAATACGTACCCGCGAGCAATTGAGATCGCAACGGCATCGCTTACTGGAGCAGCTATTGGTGGGATTCAACTTCCCGATATCCGCAAGTTGGTTACTCATCGTTTTCATGGCATTGGCTCAGTTGACGCGGCGATGCAAACTGCTGGAAGGACAAAGGACGATACGGGCGCAGTGGTTATTAAGGCCGTAGTCAATTCTGGGATCCCTTAGAGTCGTCTATGATGATAGGCAGTAATTCTTAATTACAGCTATAGGTCACAAAAAGCCAGCATATAGTCTACTATGTGAAGCGCGACTGATATTGTAACTCTCTGGCATCCGGACATAGGGCTAGGAAGGGTTGACAAGAACACATTGCGACCCAGGCACTCTAATGAGTCAACGAGATAGGAATCCTTCCTAATAATATATTTTGTAGTATACTCAAGGTGCTTTGCCTTATTACTCAACCTAGCCGCCCAACACTCGACCCGCCGGGAATAGTATTGAAGTAATCTGTTGGTGACTAAGTTATCATATTCTTTGAAGGTTTGATCCTTGTTTGTTTTGCTAGTCATTCGTACCATATTTCTGGAATGGTAGTTGTTTCGGTTGTTGACGCTACCGTTGATAATATAAGCATTAAAAGTTTCAATTCACCCCCTAGGCCAGCCGGATTGTTACAGGCATCAAGCTTGACTCATTTGGTAGAGCAGCATGAAATGAACGCAACGAAACAGAATCCCTTACTTAATTTCGTCGCTCCGAAATTCATCATTGAACCCCTTGGGAGAAGATTATTATATTAACATGTATGGTTAACTTCATCCTTGAGCAATTTACAGTAAATATGGTATATTATATATTATATACTTAAATAGATCGCCATCCAGCTTGTCGAGCATCCTTTCCGTCCAGATCTCTAAGGTATAGGCGTGCTCTTCTTTGTATCCCCTTCTCGTCAAGCCCAAAACGGTCGTAATTACTAGGATTCGATGCCGAAAAGCCGTATCCGGACATTCCGATACTAGCAGTCACGTATCTGGCCCATGTCGTAGCAATATACTCTTCGACGCTGACTATCGGCGTCCCGTCATGTGGAAACACGCTCTCTTGGTAGGCAGCGTCCTGCTTGTCGAAATGTTCGAAACTTGGGCAGCTCACGACTCGCGTAGGTATGCCGTCAGCGGTCAGGGCTTCAGCAGCTGCTGCTGCATAGTGCAGGTTCGTGCCACAACTAGCGAGTGTTAATTTCGCGCCGGCAACGTCCTGAATCACATAGGCTCCCTTTGCTACCTTGTAACGGTCCGTGGCCATCATGGGAGTGACCGGGTCGCGCCCCAGCGACAGCATCGTAGGGCCCGTCTTCTTCTCCAAAGCAAGCATCCAGGCCCCAATGACCTCTTCACCGTCACAGGGGCGGATATATGTCAGGTTCGGCATGGCTCTGTAAAGCGAGTCAACCTCAACGGGCTGATGAGTGGGCCCGTTCTGACCCTCTGCAAAGGAGTCGTGGGTGGCAAAATGCACGACGGGCAAGTGACTGATTGCACCCATACGCACACCGGGAGCAGCCTAGATAAATCCTATTAGCACATCGGAATTGCCAAGAATGCAGAACGCTAGCTTACGTATAAGTAGAACATTAGAAAGGTTGCCGTAATGGGGATGAATGTGCCCGGGTTGTAAGCGGCAAGGCCGTTGGAGATGGCGGCCATGGCATGTTCTCGAATTCCGTAGCGAATATAACGGCCTGCATAGCTGACTGTGGGGTGAAAGACATCGGCATCTGTATACGAGACTTTGTTTGAGTTCACCAGATCGGCACCGCCTCCACACATTGCTGGGTACGCTGGCCATATCTTCTCTATTAAAGTCCCATTTGTTTCACGAGTCGCCTTCCCAACGAACTGCGCGCTGTCTATGCTCGTGAGGATATCGCGCCACTCGGTGCCGTAGTCACCCCTTATGGCCTTAGCAAAGCCAGCGGCCAGAATAGGATGCGCGGTTTTGTACTCCTGGAGCAAACTGTCCCAGCTTGACTCGAGTTGCTCGCCTCGGGCTTTGCGTTCTCGGAAGTAGTCCAAGGCATCAGGGGGGATTACATGAGTAGTTGAGGGATCCTGACCGGCGAGCTGCTTGGAAAGGGCAATGCTCTCGTTGTCGAAAGCACCGTGGTGAGCCTTGAACGTCCCGGCAACGGCTGTGCCAATTCCGATGATTGTTCGAGCGTTGATGAAAACGGGCTTGCCTTTCAGCGTCTTGGCATAGCTCAGAGTCGACACAACAGCATCGACGTCATAGTTCGCATCAACAATGTCGAGTACGTGCCAGCCCGTGGCTCTCATTTTAGTGTTCACATCCTCTGTATTTATCCAGTCCAGGGGACCGTCACAAGTAACAGCGTTGTTGTCGTATATCAACACCAGATTATCCAGACCTAAGCTCCCAGCGAGAGAAACGGCCTCGAGTGCTACCCCTTCCATCAGGCAACCATCGCCCGTCATGCAATACACGCGCGATTTCACCAAGTCAAATCCTGGGCGATTGTAACGTGCCGCCAGATTCTTGGAGGCAATTGCGAGACCAACCGCGTTAGCAATGCCCTGACCAAGTGGACCGGTGGTGACCTCGATGCCGGGAATCTCCCGCTCGGGATGGGCGTGGCAGAGGGTTTCATACCCGTCGGTTTTGGCGGAGCCGTAACCCCGGATCTCTTTCATGGTCCAGTTGTCGAACCCAGTGAGATGGTTCAGCGCATAGAGAAACATGGCGGTATGGCCATTAGACAGGACGAAACGGTCCCGGTCGAACCATTCCGGGTTAGAGGGATTGAAGCGCATCACGTACTTGAACAGCGCGACACCTAGGGCGGCCATTCCGATAGCCGAGCCCCCATGCCCACCGTTTTGATTGCAGATGTCGAATATGAAGTTTCGTAAGGCCAGAACGGCTAGGTCATCTTGGTTCAGCTTCTCCCTCCAGCCCTTGATGGCCTGGGTCTTGGTAGTGCCGTCGGCAATGGTGTCACCGTTAACCACGGGGTGTGCAATTGTTTCTATGTTGGCAGGCATAACGAATTACACAATGAGGCGTATTTTTATGTATTAAAAAGAGTCTCTTGACTGACATTTCTGACTTCGAGTTGTGGGAATTGCCTCGAGTTTAAGCCTGTATTATTCTACTACGGCATTACCGACTCCCTCCTCTGGTGAGAGCTAGCTGCTTTAAGGGTTTCCCGATATTACATCACGGCTATAACGGATCCTTTTCTCTAAGGCCAGCTATTTTACCCGCGTCCCAGGTTCCGCCAGGTCATAATGGCGGAAACAGAACAATTGTCGTGGCTGGGCATCGATTCCGGTATCATCGCCGATAGTCGGACGTCCGTCTCGGAGCATAATCCCGGGCAGCGAAAATGAAGCAAGCCGAAGCCTCAACTCGCGGGTCCGCAGGGAAATTTTCGCCTCGCCTGGGTCAATCGCTAGATCTGGATTCTATTTCCAGAATGAGATTTCTGACTATTATCTACGGTATTGTTTTCAATCCCGGCAGAGCAACAAACCCGAAACCTACCGGCAACCGTTGGCAAACCTTGATAACTGGAGACCACATACCAAGTATAGTTATTGACCTCTTGCGCTCTTATTTGATGATCCTAGGTCAGGTATTCATCCTTGTTTATTGCATCTTCATCCCTCAATCCTCCGGAACATTGCGCAGTCACACGTCACGAAATCAGCAATGCCTCAGCAAGGGAAGCCGAACCCTGACAGATACTTGGACCACTCGGTCCAGGATCTTCTGTCGCTAAAGGGTCGCACAGTGGTTATAACCGGTGGCGCTCGTGGATTGGGCTTGGCCTTTACCCTCGCCGTCGCTGAAAGTGGTGGCAACGTTGCTGTCCTCGATGCTGCCGATGCTCCTCATGAGCATTTCCATAAATTTCAGAAAGAATTCCCAGTCAAACTAGGGTTCTACAAGTAAGCGGAGCCGATCAGCAGAATTGTCAACCAGGCTTGAGGCTATTCTAGCGTTGTGGTTATGTTTGAAGCTAATTCGTCGTTCGGTAAGGGCGGATGTTACCAAATACGATGAGCTTAAGCAAACCTTCGATCAAGTTGTGAAAGACTTTGGTCGGATCGATGGTCTGTGAGTACACCATAATACGCCCCTTGCTGCCATAGATAGCCAGGGTAACATATATACTCATTTTTTCCCCACAGCATCACAGCAGCTGGCATCTGCCCAGACCAGCCATTCCTTGAACGTGATCCGGCATCAGTCGCCCGGTGCATGAATATTAACGTGTTAGGTACATATTATGCTGCCCAACTGGCAGCAGCTCAGATGGATCGCCAGGATCCTACTGACTTCAATCCTCGTGGAGGGTCAATCGTGATGATTGCGTCAATAGCTGCCTATGTCGCGAGCAGTTAGTCCCCTAAATCATTCCTTCTCTCCCACCTTTTTTTTTTCGGGAAGGTTTGACTCATTGCTCATGCGTTCTCGCGAGATTTCTCTCGGTTCCTTGTCCTTTGTCATAATTACTAACTCCAGCGGGGAAACAGAGGGCCAATGTACGAGCGACTACTGCGCTAGTAAAGGAGCCGTGCTTTCATTAGCTAAAGCGCTTGGCGTCGAGTTGGCCGGGAAAGGAATTCGTGTGAATAGTATCTCGCCCGGGTAAGTAACTCCTGTCTGGGCTCTCCCGGCAAACTGCTCATTTCGTCTTAGATATATGATGACTGACATGACCCTCGACCTGTGCAACCGAATGCCATGGCTTGGGGAAATCATGAACACTGAGCCTCCTATGCGCCGTATGGGAGACCGCACAGATCTCAAAGTACCTGTAGTGTACTTGCTCTCGAACGCAAGTGCCTACCACACAGGGGACGACATGCTTATAACCGGTGGCATTCATGCCGGTCGATTGATGTTGATGGATGCTGCTGCTGATGCAAAGGGAAACACTATCTAGAGGCGGAATGTTAAATTCAAAGTTATTGAATTGAACAATTGTGCATCTCTTGCTACTTCTGTCGCTCGCATACCACAAGTCTCGAAAATAACTACTTATGTATACATAACAATTGCCTCAATGTCAGTGAAGAAAGTATAGCTAAGTACAACAAAGATTCATAAATAGAATCTAACTTCCCTACAGCTCTAAACCCCTTCAAAATAAATGATTAAAAAATACCCATCTGTATATATATACTAGAGCATTTTCAAGGCTCTGTTTTTATACGCTTAACTTGTTGTTCTCTATGAGACTTGCATGTATTACATGCATTGAAGCGCACTTGACACTATAGAATGATTGTTATATACTCAAAGGATATTGTGATGTATTTAAGTTGAATATCTACATACTTTGTACCCTTTTACCCTTACTTCGACTTAGGCTCTTAGACTATTTAACACTTAGACTCACATGAGACCTACTCATAAGATTATACTTATTGTACCTGCTGTTCCTGTACGTGTAATATTCACGAATGCCTCGAATGAGGCTATGCCGCTATTCAGACCTCGCTAACAGGAGACATATTGCTAAACCTCAAAAGGTTAGAAATACTAGCATGCTACTTATACAACCCTCAAAGGAACCAAAAGAGGCACCGGAAGCTTTCTCAGAGTCCACATGGACCCAAATGCCTATAGTAGATTATTGTTCAATTTCAGCCTACCTTACCTAGCATTTGTTGTCATTGAGGCCGTTATTCCGTAAAATTCGGCACCCACCAGTGTGTTTGATGTATTTGACGCGTGTAAGTCTCCCGTACAACAGTTATATTCTTTTCTAGTCGCTCTGAACCAAGGATAGCTGGCTGAAAAGATCTCACGGAGGCGTTTAATCTTGGTTGCCGTCACATCGGCATCGGTATGCTCGCAATGGTTGGCCCTCTGTATATATCCGAGATCGCGCCACCAGATATCCATAGGGCGCTTCTCACACCCCAAGAGCTATCTATTATAACAGCTATCGTCATCGCGTACCATATAACATACGGCACTTGATTCATTCAGAGTGAATGGTCGTTTCGACTCCCATTCTTTCTGCAGATACCTGATCATAGCAGTTCCATCTCCGGAGAATGCGCCGCTGCATGGGCTGAAGGAACTAACGTGGCAATAGATTCCGCTAGCCTTGCTTCTCGGTCTCGGTCGGTTCGCTGGAGTCTTTTATTTCCCCCTTTAGCATGTCTCGGAAGCAGAAGTTGCCTAATAGGTGGATGTTCACTCCTGACGCCTTTGCAAACTCATGAAACCCCTTCTATTTTCTTTTACTTTGAAATGGCAATCATTAACTCCAGCCTCCTTGATAGTGGGAAATGCTGGCCAAGATCTTCCCATATCGGTGAGGGCCATGGGTACAATGTCGAACTGGCTGAACAACTTTAGTCAGTCCCACCCCTTTCTCCTTTCTCCTTTCCCCCTTTTTTTTTATTTAGTTTTTATTTGGCAAGTTTTGGCCTCGTTGCTCCTGCGTTCTTCTAAGACTATGCTCGATTTCTCAATCTTTACAATAATTACTAACCCTAGTAGGTAAACTGTTGTTGGGCTCGTCACACCTCCGCTACTCTAAAACACGAAGTTTGGCACTTACGTCTTCTTCGCTGCGTTCTGCTTCTTCGTCATCATCTGGACCTGGTTCTTCGTCTCCGAGACAAAAAACAAGATGCTCCAATAAATGGACCAATTTTTCAAGCACAATTCGGGAGAGAGGGAGTTGGCTCATAGGCTGAGGTCTATGCATGAATTGCTGCCGAAATCTGGGGTAATAACTCCAACGAGGAATGCAGTGACTCCAATTGGAGTAGGTACTAAATTACCAAGGCACTTATGCAGTATGGACTTAGTGCAGTGCATATACCTACACACATAATGTACTACCGAAAGTAGATGCAGCAATCAACTTCTCTGGACATGCTTACCTACCTCCTCCGATGGTAAGACCTGAAGCACAAAGTACTGCTTCAATGTTCAAACCCAAGAACTCAACTTCATTATGATAAATGTCACTCTTGATTATATATATGTACCTTTATAAATTTTTCATAAACAAAGTTATGTTTGGACCTGTATTTAACCATTAAAGCAGGAGTTATATGTAATTATTTTACATACCTAAGTACGTTATCACCTCTTTATATGGATGTTTGATTGGTGGGGCGGCTTTTATGTGGAGAAGCTAACGGGGCAGCGTGTGCTTAAGGTCTGTATAAGCTCTGTGAGGGTACCCAAAGGTAGCTAAGTAAGCTCCCCGTGCGTATACGTTCACTCTGCATCATATTTCCTTCCCGATACATGGCCAAGCAGCGTTTGTGTTAAAAGTGGCCAGATCAGCTTGACCTTATGATGGCCCGGTAGTGGGATTGAAGAAGACCGCAGTTCCAAACCACGTATCCCAAATCCCAGCCAGTATTTAGCCAGTAGCCCAGCCATCCCGGATCGACGACTCGGACAATACAATAAGGCGCAGCAATCATGGCTGACCTAGAGCCACAACCGCCGGGCCTGCCATTTCCCACCGATCCGCAAGAGTTCGACAGCGACGAGCGCATATCCTTCTCGCGGCTCGACAACAAGTTCATCGCCGTCCTCGATGATGGCTCCGAGTTCGAGTGGGATGCCCAGCTCAAGCGGTGGATAACCAGCATCGACGAGGAGCTTCTTGCCCAGCAGCAGTCCGCCTACGGTGGCGCCAGGGACGCCTCGGATGACAGCAGCGGCACCTCGAGGAAGCGGAAGAACGGCTCGGCCGAGCAGCGTTCCAGTAAGCGACAGCGCCCGCCGGCGGCCCCCCGTCAGAACACCGCCGTCTACGTCACCGGCCTGCCCCTCGACGTGACAGTCGACGAGGTGCACGACGTCTTCTCGCGCAAGTGCGGTGTCATTGCCGAGGAGATCGACAGCGGACGCCCGCGCATCAAGCTGTACACGGACGAGAAGGGCAATCTGCAGGGCGACGCCCTGGTCGTCTTCTTCAAGCCCCAGAGCGTCGAGATGGCCATCATGCTGCTCGACGACACCGACTTCCGATACACCGCCTCGGGGCTCAAGAGCGGGCGCATGCGCGTGCAGGCTGCCGAATCCAAATACAAGAAGACCAACTACGACGGCGACACCGGCAACGGCAGCAGCGCCAGCAGCAATACTGCCGCCGGCGACAACAACAGCAACAACAACAATAACAGCAATGGTGCTGCCCACAACCCCATAACAGGCGCCGGAAAGCCGCGGGACAAAGTCCGCGACCAAGACAAGCAGAAGATCATCAAGCGCACCCAGAAGCTCGACGCGAAGCTCGCCGACTGGGACGAGGACGACGACAGCCCCTTCGCCGCGCAGCTTGAGACCAACGCACCGCCCAAGGGGCGCGTCGTCATCCTGCGCCACATGTTCACGCTGCGCGAGCTCGAGGAGGACCCGGCCGCCATGCTCGAGATCAAGGAGGACATCCGCGACGAGTGCTCCAAGCTCGGGACCGTGACCAACGTCGTGCTCTACGACCTCGAAGAAGACGGCATCGCGAGCGTCAAGTTCAACACCCCCGAGGCTGCCGTCGCCTGCGTGGACCTGATGGACGGGCGAGCGTTCGACGGTCGCACCGTGCGTGCTACCATCGCTTCCGCCAGGGAGAAGTACCGCCGCTCCGACAAGGACGGCGGCGAGGACGACGAAGATTGAGGAGGACCTGAGAAGGGGAGGGAGATGCTATGTCGAGGATGTACCACCACCCTTACTACCCATTCCCACGCCACCCACCGCCAGAGACTTGAGATATAATCTGGAAGATATGTTCATCGTCAGTGTTCATCCATTAGGGTATCTGAATCCATATAACCCAGTGAACGGCATTCAGTCTGGGACAGCCCAGGTCAAATGAGCTATTTATTCTCTAGATACTAACTAGGTGAGAGAAGCTGCGTGACAGCACGCTAGAATACGAGTTTCCTACACTCGGCTCTCTACTACAGTAAAAGTGGTAGATTCCCACACTGGGGTGGGGAGACAGGGAGAGTTTGGACACGAGCTCAGGCCAATAATAAAGGAACGAAATAAAAACTTTGAAACCCGTCTAAATTTCTACACCACCCTAAACAGCTGATGAATAGGTGAAGATATCAGGTAACGTGGGTTGTAATTTGAACAGAAATCATCGACTGCGGTGACAAAATATATACAGTATTCTATAATTTGAAAGCCAGTAGCCTCATTTGCTTCCCAACACATAAATACATACAACATACATACATACATAGAGGTACACAAGACATATATGTTTGGTCCGTATACACCTACTACAGATCATATCCAGAATCATTATGTACCGCTCCTCTTTTGCCTATCGCCTTTCTCGTCTGTGAGTAATTAATAAACCTCACAGTATCCACAAAACATATAATGATGTAGGAAAGAGGTTATGCCAAAAGCGCCTGATATTCCAGCCAGCCAACGCCTCGTGCGCCTGAACTTCGTCATATGGATGCATGTGTTTATCCGATGGTGGAGATACCCAATTATTAAGAATCAGAATGCCACGCAATAAAAAGGACTTCTCTTCAGATTCGCTAGGCCGCTGGATCAGATTCTGGGATCTCAACTTCTGGTATCTGTTCCTCGACGGGTAGTTCGATGTCCTTGACGGGGTGGATCAACATAGGTGGCAAACACATGCGACCCTCGCCGCCGCGCATCTCTCCGATGCTAGTGCCATTCTTGCTCTCATCGACGACGAGCTCGAATTCCTCGCCGCCGACGTTATTGACCGAGAGACCGAGCCATCTACTGTATAGATTGGGTGAAAAGGCGGAGCGGTAGAACCAGGTCAACCCCTCAAGATTATGTTCACGGTCGCCGAAGACCGCAGTACGAGCTCCACCGCTAGCACCGTTCTTACCGTTGTTAAGAGTCTGAGCTAAGCCCTCGGTCGGCCACTCTCGGTCGATGTAGAGGGGATGGGGCGCAAACACAGCCTTGAGGCCATGGTGCAAGGCAACAGTTCCCGGCCACATCTCCGGGAAAGCATGATGCTTCAAGAAAGCAGTTTCCTTGTGCATCGCCATGAGGAGGCGACGGGACATGCGCGAGGCCGTGATGATGTGGACGCGTCGCGGCGGCTTTCCGATTTCATCTGCTTCATTGTAGCCAGTAATATCGTTGGCAAGACCCCAACTAGTGTGTTCGGGATCGAATAGTGGGTTGAAGGTGATGTAGTCAGCTTCGTCACCAACTCCCCAGACATACTTGTCTTTTTCGTAAGTGGTTGGCGGTGTGGGATCATTGTCAGGATCAAACCAATCTTTAGGGTCCTTGGGTCGCTCCGGACCCCAGATGGGTTTGCCATCATGGTCCATTTTGCTTTCCTTTTCAGCACCTGGTATACCGTCCCATACATTATCAGCCCCCTTCACTCCCATTTCGGTCTGTACCCTAGCCATCTGTTTGAAGTCCTCCCAGGACCCGTGCACAGATGGCACATAGAACCGAGCATTTCGTTCCCAGAGTCCCTTTCTTGGCTGTTCTTTGGCCCACCTCTCGGTTTTCGACAACAAGTCGTAGTAGTGGCCAGTGTAGCGAATGTCCATCTCCCATTGCCAGTAATAATCGTACTCCGGGTGCTGGTAGGCGAAATATTGCATAGCCATTTGCAGTCCACGATAGACACCATGGACAGGTAGGTCTGGTCCCCGGGCCCAAAGGTCATATATACCCTGATAAAGGGCCAGCATCTGGGTTTCGGTCCATAATGTGACTATACCGCGGAATTCTGCAGGAATGGCTGCCTCAATTCTACGGTTATAAGTATCCGAATCAGCCCAGATTGGATGGGCAGCATCGTTCTTGACCTGGACGAGCAGGTGAACATCATAACGACCACCTGAAGCTAACGCCACTTCCGTTATCAGGGAACGCAGATTCATAACATCCTCCTCTCTCCATAGAAATTCGTCCCAACATCGTATGACGACAGCCGTCCGAGAAAGAGTATTTCCCTTGGCTCCTTGAGGCCCGTCATTTGTGATTGGTTTCGTATTTTTGTCTGTTTCAGCACTTTCAGTTGTGGGCGGTGAGAGTTCGTCAGGCGCAGGAGTGTCACGAGCATTCAGGCCCTTATGAGCATGGCCTTCGTCGATAAAGAACCCGTGCGGCATAGGCTGTCTTGCTGGCAGAGGCTTGTAACGCGCAGCATTTGTTTGATAGCATCGTTGTTGGGCCTCGGCCCAATTCATCGATTTCCAGTCAACTCGTGGTACCTTTTCCCAGGTAGATTCGATACCCTCCCTGTCACCGTGCTCTCCAGCACCGAGACCACCAGATCTCGCGGAATATCCAAGACCATAGGGACCATATTTGCCGTAGCGCTCAAAACAGATACCCTCAGGAAGCCCGAAAAGTTCATGGGAGCCCAATACAGCATCCGGGAACCCCTTTGGTATCCCGTCGTAGTAGCGAATTGGAGGTACCCGGACTTTATTTTCAATGTCCAAAAAGCATTCATTTATCTGTTCAGGTGTGGTTCTGAAGATGCTTTGAGGGTGTGCGAGGAACTCTTTGCTCGGAGGCAGGCCTCGTCTCTGAGACTCAGGATGGTCGGGATTTTGAGCAACTTGGGCCAGCTGTTGCTTGTCCAGTGGTACCTCGTCCTCAGCGCGTGGATACTCTGGTGTATTCTGGGCGGCGGGAACCAAAGTCCTTATCCCGCCATAGTATCTTTTCAGGAAGGGATAGGATTCCCAGACATGGGGGGGCGGTGGCTTTTTCTCTATCTTGCCTTCGGCGAGTGCCCTATTTTCATTGTGACTTGCGCGAGCCAGCATCAAGATCAGCAGTATTATAAACGAAACGAGGCCGAAGCAGAGATACCGAATCACTTTATTCGGCAGCCGGTAGAAGTAGGGCCGCGCCGGTCCTCTTGGGACGGAAAGGCGTGGTTTCGACAGGATAGGGACGGCCAAAGAGGACGTGGTGGAGGTATGGCGCGAGTCGTTTGTCTCGGGCGACGATGTGCTGGAATACTCGTCGTCGTCAGATGAGTCGTAGGAGTCGTTGGTGAGTCGTTCCCTGCTCGGCGTACGCGGCTTCTCGTAGAGGGGAAGCTTGGAGTGGCGGCCATGGCGCGAACGGCCGCCAATGTTCCAGGGCATGCGGCCGGCCATTGATCAGGCACCGCGAGGAGCTGCGGGCGGCGCACACCAGGGTTAGAAAATGAACGGCATGGAGGCATGGAGACTTGGGCAGTACCAACCGCGTCGACCTCGCCTTCCTCTGTCGTCACACCAGGGTCTTCGCTGGGTCGAATAGGAGAAGCAGGGGGTCGATGATAATGACGACAATACGATAAGAGCGGAGAAAGGCGAATGTACCCAGCAAGACAGTAGCGCCTGGATGCGATGCGAAGATGCTTCAAATTAGAATGCTATCGGATCTGAAAGGGGTACAGAAAGGAGTACAGAAATAAGTCGACAGCCAAAGGACAGCAGCAGAGGGTGGATGTTGTCGCTGAGGGTGAAAATAAACGGGTAGCAAAAACAAGGCTGGCCAGTGCCAGAATAGGAACACTGCTACATTGCATTGCAAACATCTTTCATCATTGGGGGAGGGGGCGCCGGCCGCTATCCACTTAATCAACAACTAGCTACGATAGCCACTCACAGCTCGCCGTCCAGGCTTGACGCCATTGCCACGAGCAACCAGCAACGGTCGTAGCCCAAAAGCGTAACGGCGGCCATCCCCCCTAACCCGATCGGGATTCGAAAAGCTGCTAGAGCTCAAAGCGTCTAATCCTTTCATCCTTTTGATAAGATACCTGTTATTGTTGGCGACTGTTGCATTGATTCGATAGGAGGTCTCGATAAACTGTAAGGTGTATGGAGATTGAAAAAAAGCTATGCTAGAAGTAGAATTAAGCTCGTTCGGCTACGTCCTCAGCTGCGTAGGAGCAGTGCATACATACATATGCCGAAGAAAAGGAGACAGGTGCTGGATGTGCACTTTACATTAATGTTAAATATATTGGATTGCCACCGGGGTAAAATACCTAGTATGTGTCTAGCTACCTAGTGGAGTGGTGTCAACAATTCCACATAAAGATTAGGTAGGTATTGGTGCGCAGTGACAAGCATCTGCATACCAAGATACCTATCTGTCTGTAGAACTGAGCAAGGCTTATATGTAAGATTGAGAGCACTTTACCTACAGGTCCGTGATTGCTTAGATCTACTAAAATCAGCGATCAACATGCAGTATACATGTACCGGTATATGTAGTCTTAGTTATGGATGGTCTTATACGAGGTCTTATACGTGGTGTTCCCAGGTTGTAGTACGACTCTGCAATCATTTCATTCCGATGCAGGCAAGCCGGCCCGGGACGTTATACTTACTGTAGAAGCTGTGATGTGACAGAAGTGTCAGTCAATGAGCTCGACTTCAGAAAGCAAATAAACATTTGCAGCGAAAGCCTGACATGTCAGCTCACGCGACCTTATCCTAGGATGGGCATCCCGTATTGGGTCCCTATAAATGGTCCCTATGAATGGTACCGGTAGGTCCCTTAGGTACAGATTTAACCGATGCATTCCCCCTTTTGTGCGATGCAAGCCCCTTGGCTGCCGCTTACGGAGTCCTGGGTCGGACAATGTGTCTCCTCGTGCCACCAACACAGCCGGCGGGAGGTCCGTCTGGCTCCCAACCACTGCATCGAGCGCTGCAGTGAGCCTACAATAAGACAGTCGTCTGGGTCGCCCGAACCCGCTCCATGCTGATTGGTACCGACGGCCGGAGAGCTGCCTTAGCTTCGCTGCCACCGCATCGTGAGCCGCCGACGATGGGACTCGGAAGCCCCCCCAAGGGCCATTCAGACGATGCAGCCGGCCGGCCCAGGGCTTCTCTGGCCTAGACTGGCTACGAATGCCTGGCTACAAATGCCTGGCTGGGTCCCTGGACGAGGCGCTCCGAACAACGGGCCAAGACGCTGCAGCCGAACCACGGATCCTGCCAACCGCTGCTGCTCCGCCGAAGCATGCCCCGGAAGCCATCGACAAGTGTTACGCGATTTGTGCGTTTCTGTTACGCTCGCTTGCTGTCTGTCGACTTGGCCGTGAGAACGAGATGTGGTTCATGCGCCGTGATTTTGCTGTTTTGCTACTCGTCAAGACGACAAGTTGGCGACAGACAATAAATGGCACAAGCCGCCCACTGTAAATGACTGACTCGAAATCAATCGAGCGTGCTTCGACCGGTCTGGACGATCCTGTGGACGGAACGGGGCTTTCTGGCTAACGGTGGCCCCTAGCGGTGGCCCCCCGATACTGTTCGCCGAGTCCTGATCGGTGATCGTTGCTCTGGGAATTGTCATGAAAACATCATTGGTCTGGCACCTGGCCCAATCACGCTTGGCTTGACATCACAGAGCCGGTCATCGCTCACCACCGGGCAATTCCAACCTGGCCCTGCCAACATGTACAAGCATCGTCACTTGACCTCGTGCAGGAGAGATCCGTGTGTGCTGGGAAGAACCTTGAAATTCCCACCACATAAAAGGGCGCCTTTCTGACACAGCACAACCCAGAGCAACAACTCTGCAATTGCATGCAAGGTACAGTACTCACCTAGGTAATATTACTCTGTTAGATCAACTTCAGACCTTTGGTGGTATCCCCCTTTCTGATTATTTATTTACATCTGTTGCACCCGCTTCAATTCATCGTCTCACTGCCCAAGATCCCATTTCGTATCTGCCCAAGTACTACTCGAGCCCATGAGAGCCAGACCACATCACCTCCGACATTCACAACCTCTTCCCGCCCATCTATCAACCATCGTCTCCATCAAGAGGCCATCACCATGGCCATGTCTCTCACCCAGGCGAACCTGCTGAGCACCCAATCCCTAGTCACCGACTCCTTTCCCACCGAGAACAAGACACCCCCCTACTTCAGTGTAACCATAAGACAGGACTCCCTCGCCATCACCCTGGACGGGCCCACCATCTTCGTCCTCTCCGCCTCCCTCATCTCCGCCATCCAGTTCCTGCAGCCCGCCACCGTCGCCGTGCTGATCGGCCTGGCCACCGTAGTCCTCTTCGTGCACAACGACTACCAGAACTTCATCAAGCTCGGCCCGGGCGGCACGCCCTCGACCTTCGCGGGCTACGTGCGCATCAACTGGCTGAAGCTCTGGGCCCTCCGCGACCCCTTCGCGCCGCTGCCGGCAGAACCGTCGGCGCAGCCCCCAAGCGGGGTCCTGGCCAGGCGGCCGCTGCCCTACCGCTGCGGACCGCGGCCCCGCGTCGTCGGCATCGCGCCGCAGCGGCAGGTGAACCAGTTCGGGTCGCGCGAGTGCTACCTGGCGCTGCGGCGGATCCTCGAGAACCACGGGTGCGCGCACACCGAGGAGATGGGCATCGGGACCTCGTGCTTCGAGAAGCACGGCCTCGGCCTGTTCTCGCGCTACCCCGTCAACAACACCTGCCAGGGCGAGGTCTGCCACGTCCACAACTCGGACCACTCGCTGCACCTGAACCTGCACCCGGACGACGCCAAGGAGGTCATCGAGAAGGGGTGGGGCCAGCGCCACCCCCTCACCAGCCGCTGCTTTCTGTTCAAGATGCCTGTTCCCCGCCAGTTCACCATGGTCTATGCCCCGCGGACGAGGGACGAGCTCAAGGTCACCTGCCAGATCATCGAGGCCGCCGGGTGGTGGGTTACCGCCAAGGAGATTCGCATGGATTTGCTCGGCGAGGTGTGTTGAAAGAGTAAAAGGGGAGGTCGTAAGTGGAGGACGAGGTGGAATTGGAGATGGAAGAGTATGCGCAGACTTGATATTTACATAGCATCTTACTACTTGTCTGAAGCCAGCCATGTCGGATAGCAGCCCGCGAGTTACATTCATTAGAGCAGAAGACAGACAAAAAATACACAAAATGTTTCACAATAGCTTAACCTTTCCAGAGATGGAGAGAGCGCAGATGAGAGAGCCAAGGCTCCTAATGACTTAAGCTGATTTACTATCTAGATCTTCGTTGAGGGTATCTAATCCAATCCTTTCCTTCTTTCTCAATCGCCCGTTTCTTGTCCCACGAAACTACGACACCGTAATGTTGAAAATTCGAGTTGCAACCAACGCAATACTCGTCACCAAAAGCCAGCATCCCATAATAGGGGAAAGGGGAGAACCACAAGACAAAATAGTCGCGCTGCAATTACATCAAATGCTGCTCCCCCTTTAAGTTCCCGGATGGATGCATACGATGTTATATCAAATCATGGCAGTCCATACAAGATCTCATTCTCGCGCCCGTATGCCCACTGTATCTGAATAGGTTGATGATAATCAAGTAGTTAGCTAACAATTACTTAACTAGCCTACGCAGGAGCAGTTCCCTTCCAATACTTAGCCGGTACAAACGGCATCTTAGTAACGACAGCCTTGCGGGTTCGTCCGCGGACGAGAACCTGGACCTCGGTGCCGGCTTTATGCAGGCCGTCCTTGACGTACCCCATAGCGATATTCTTGCCGAGCGTGGGGCTAGGACATCCGCTGGTGACGACGCCGATTTTCTCGTTGTTCCCGTCCGCAGATACGATCTCGGCGCCTTCGCGTGCAGGCGCGCCCTCGATGGTGAGTCCCACGCGTCGGCGCGTGACACCGCTGCCGCCTTTGCTCTTGGGTAACAGCTGGGCGAGGATGACATCTGCGCCGTGGAACTTGGCCGCGTCGGTGGCGGGGCTCCGACGATCCTTGCCGACGATCCAGCCCAGCGCGCCCTCGACGGGCGTTGTCGTGTCGTCGAGGTCGTGGCCGTACAAACACATACCGGCCTCGAGCCGCAGACTATCTCGCGCCCCGAGACCAGCGAATTGCAGTTTCTCGGGCCCAGAAGTGGCCAGCAGCGTCTCGGTCACGGACACGGTATCGGCGGGCGAGATGGAGATCTCAAAGCCGTCCTCGCCCGTGTAACCGGCGCGGCTGACGAGCACGGGGTTTGCGGCGCCTTTGACCTTAGCGAAGCGGCTCTGGCCGAAATACAGCTCGCGCAAATTCGTCTCCGTCGGGTCCTCCAGAATCTGCGTGAGCAATTCCTCCGCGAGCGGGCCCTGGAGGGCGATCAGGCCCCATCCGTCGAGGGTTTCGTGGCGGACCTCGGCGCCGTCCCAGGCGGTGAGCTGCTCCTTGAGATAGGCTAGATCCTTTTCCCGACACGCCGCATTGGTGACGACGTAGAAGAGCTCGGGCTCTAGACGTGTGATGACAGTGTCGTCGACAATGCCGCCCGTGCCTGGCCATAGGAGCGCCGACAGCGTGCTTTGATGCGCCGGTAGAGCCTCTAGACTCCCGGGTGTGATGCGCTGTAGGAATGCTGTCGCGCCGGGCCCCTCGAACCGGTGCTGAACCATGTGGCCGACGTCGAAGAGCGATGCCTTCTCTCGGGTAAAGTGGTGCGAGGCGCTGACGCCGAGGCCTGAGTATTGTACAGGCATCTCGAAGCCGCCAAATGGCACCATCTTGGCACCATGGGCCAGGTGAAGGTCATAGAGGGCTGTCCTCCCGAGCGGTGCGGCCGACGAGGAAGAAGCATATGCTTTCTGGTTGTGCGGCGTGAAGATTCGTTGCTGGCGTCGAGGCTGTGGATAGTTTGGCCGAGCCGGTTGCGGCTTCGTCGTCGCTATCGGGCTGGTATTGACGGTGGCGCTCGATGCGAAAGCTCGCACGGGGGTGCAGTTTGCGTTCCTCGAGCTGCCGAGAGCCCGAGCACCTTTCCCGGCTGCTGATACGACTCTAGGGAACTTCATCGTGAGCCAATTAGAACCCGTAGCCTCGGTAACTCAATTGAGCTGCCACGACTCTCTCAGCTTGACCAAGGCGGATACACAGTAAATGAAGAGTCTCGGGCTGTGAAATGGCGAGGACAGAGCTTAGAAGCTGGACGGTCCACCCTATATGCGCTCGAGTCGGCCATTGTCGGTCTTATGGGCCGATCACGGCAAGGCGGGGCACTGCGCAACAGCGTCATTCGGATGTCTAGCCGCGCCTGCATACTTTAGGTACTGTAAATCCATTTGACCGCTATTACCTCCCGTTTGTTAGCCCGGCCAGACTTGGCGTTGGCCACTAGAAATCGAGCAGGTAGGAACGAAGGAAACATCGACACGGTCAACTGTGGATTAATACAATCAAGATTACCTGCCTGGATTTAAACGAAACGAGCCAGTTCCTGTGTCAGCTCACGGTTTCCTCAGCTACATTCCATGCAGTTTTTGAAAACCGCATATCATTGGCCAAAAAAGGCGGGAAATTTCTTGAACATCTGTATCCAGTCTACAATAAAGCCTGAAGGTGAGCTTATTATGAGTGTCTATGCTCCGAAAAATTGAAGACTTGTACGCTCTATCATTGCCCATGAGCCATGCATCAGGTCAAGTTAGATAATTGAACTGTACCGAGATGCACCGAGAATGGGAAAAAATCGGGAGGTGCATGAAGTTTGCAATACTAATCGGAGAATAAGTCTAATTTAGAGCGAGCACAGCGGGGAGAGCACATTCCACATTGATCTGGCGGGGTCAAGTCAACGATAGACCAAACCCGCGCCAAGCCAAACCAGTTGCAAGGGGACGGAGCCTCGCTCTTTATACGGTGAATGAACGCAGGAACATCTCTTTTGCTGTCTGTAACACCAATTCTTACAAGTTCCATTCCAGTAACACCCACTCCCCTGCTCTTTCCGAAATTCAGACTTCTGTATCAGACCGTCGAATGGGCCATGCAGAGAATGAGCGGTAGGTTCATTTCGTTGGACCACCACCACCAGAGGAAAAGCTTATCGAGATGCGTAATTTATGACTATATCGTGCCCGCTCCCGACATGACCTGAGGAGCTACAACCGACCCATGAAGAATGAGGAGGAAGAAATGAGTCGAACGATCGGAAGACTGTCATTATTATATCCTCTACTGGTGTCCCGCCTTGCGGAGAGTGGTCGCGAGCCACTCAAGACCCTCATACAGACCATCACCAGAAGTAGCGCAAGTAGATTGAATGTACTAGATGGCTATTAGCGAACCGGAATAGGGAAGAGCGTGCCGCAGAGAAACCTACCCAGGCGCGCTGTCTCAGACCGTGGAGGCCAAGCTTATCAGTGATCTCGGCAGCGTTCATGGCGTTCTGTGGCACGTGTCGCATTAGCAGTGTATTCTTTTTCCGTTACTTTAGGGCTACTCACAGGCAAATCTTGCTTGTTGGCAAAGACTAGCAGGATAGCATCTCGTAGCTCGTCCTCGTTGAGCATACGTTGCAGCTCCTCACGGGCCTCGACAATACGGTCCCGATCATTGCTGTCAACGACGAAAATAATACCTTGTGTGTTTTGGAAGTAATGGCGCCACAGAGGTCGGATCTTGTCCTGTCCACCGACATCCCATACGGTGAACTGGATGTTCTTGTACTCGACGGTCTCAACGTTGAAACCTATCCACGATCAAGTATGTCAGTGGGGGTTACAGGCAGAGCAGCGGGCGACAGCGCGTGCTAGAGGGGTAGGGGCAACGGCAACGGCCAGCGTACCAATGGTAGGAATGGTTGTAACGATTTCACCGAGCTTGAGCTTGTAGAGGATAGTGGTCTTTCCGGCGGCATCGAGACCGACCATGAGAATTCTCATCTCCTTCTTCCCCCATAGCTTATCGAATATCTTGGAGAACGCGAGACCCATGATGGCGACTGGTTCTGATGAATACGACGAGAAAGTATTAATTGAGAGAAAGTCTATGGATCTGTCGGGTTGTGGTGATGTTAGTCTCGTGACGCGGTAGATGAGAACGCAAATCAGGCAGACGGCGCAGATGAGAAGCGACGGTTATGAGGCCAGGCGAGACTATATATACAGGTCCTTGGCCCTCTGAGGACAGATCGATGGTTTGGGTGCGATCAGCGCAAGGGCAGCAGACAGAGTGGTTGTCGATTTTGCGTGGTGTAGACGGGCTAGGCTACCGCAAAAGGGGAAGCCGAAATGAACAGGTAAACAGCTGAGGGTGGGCCGGGGTGGTGTTGGAAAGCAAGGCTGCGACAACGACGACGATGGCAACAACAAGAGGCTGTTCCGTGGAGACCTGGAGCGCGCTTTGTCTGCAGGAGGTGAAAGGCAGGGACTTACAACTAGTCGGCAACAATGAGACCGGCTCGGCGAAGGAGAGATCTCGTCGTGATGCGTGATGCGTGGTGCGTTATCAAAGGGGTGGTTATGCAGTGTGTGATGTAGTCAAGATCGGTGAAGAGATGTGTGGATTTCGAAAAGGTTAGGTAAAAAGGCCTTTTCGTCCGGCTGTCTTGTACGGCTGCCCGCTATGCCTATACTGTGCTGGGCGATGTGGCTGGAGAGGAGAGGGACAATGACAGGGGCGACAAAGTTTGGAGGGGAGGTGCCAGGGCAGACCAATCAGGAGTTCCAATGCGCCTTTGGGTACTGCTTGGGAGTGCTGTAGACAATACCTTCGCAGCTGCTACCAACAATGGCGCAATGCCGTGCTTGGCGTAGGTACCGCGCTACCCCTTACCTTACCGCGCAAGTTGGTACGGTGCATGGGCCCAATTAAGTACCTCTATGTACAACATTCACCCAACTCAACTAGCAACTATTATAAGGAGAGCAGTGGCAATAGGTGTAATTCTATAGTGTGTATGTGCCTTTGTACATGTAGGCACCGCATCTGCGCTTCTGTACCCACTTGTCTAGTAAGTGCGCTACTTGAGTTAGAACCAAGGAAGAGGCTTGATTCCAATTCCACTTTACCGCCTGTGTCTGCCTGTGCTCTGCATGCAGGCCATTGAGAGCTTTGGGAAGAGGTATACCTGTCCAATACCAGTGGGCAGTGGAGAAACCTCACCCAAGCCTTGCGGGCCCGAAGTGGGTCTTTATCAGCCGTTCAAGTATTTTCCAAGTTCCTACCTTACCTAAACTCACAGTACTGTAGGCAGCTGTAGCCGGACCCCAGCTAGTTAGGTATGTGTATGTACCTACCAGGCCCGACAGAAAGGGCTAAACCATTCTGAGCTCCTTAGGTCAAGCAAGCCAAAGTGTCCAACTCCCTTTGCGACTGCGAATGCACCTAAAGAATACTTGTCTAGCAACCGCCATCTCGACGGCCTTTCGCGACAACTTCAACCCCGTCGACCAGACCCGACCCGACGCCTTGAGGCGCTTCTAGGCAATATGCTCTTCTCCTCCGCCACGTTATTAGCAGCCGCTGGTCTCCTGCAAAGCGTGCTGGGCCACAATATACAACTACCCGCCCACGGCCGAGAATGCTTCCACGAGGAGCTCCATAAGGACGATGTGATGACGGTCACGTTCCAGGTCGGCGACCGGGAATTCGGCAGTGCCGGCAATATTGACATTGACTTCTGGGTATGACTATGACTGGGAACGACCGGCCTGTTGCCGGGTTTGGATTGATAGATATCAATGGCTGACTGGGTGGGCGGCATGTCTCCAGATCACGGATCCCCAGGGCCAACACGAAACCTTCCAGAAAGAGGTCTCCAACGGCGACTACTCGTTCACCGCCAAGCACGACGGTAGATTTCTCTACTGCTTCGGCAACGAGCATTGGGGTGCAAACAGCAAAGAAGTGTCATTCAACGTCCACGGCATCGTCTACGTTTCCGAGTCCGATGCTCCACAAGATCCCTTGGAGGCCGAAGGTACGGAGGTGCCATCGTGTCATACTATGAGTTGAACCGTGATCTGACAATCCGTCGCAGTTAAAACTCTCAACGACCTCATCAGCCAAGTCAAAGACGAACAGTCGTATATCGTCATACGCGAGCGCACCCACCGAAACACGGCCGAGAGCACCAACAGCAGAGTCAAGTGGTGGAATCTGTTTGTTATTGGAGTTGTCATTGGCGAGTCTCTCTTCCAGGTCTGGTGGTTACGTCGCTTCTTCGAGGTGAAACGAGTTGTATAAAGCAAGGGAATCCTGGTCTATTAGTCTGGCGCAACAAGGTCTGGAACAAGACGGCGGGCTACAAAAGGAGTAATTTGGTCGTAGGATATTTTTGTACGTTAATGCGAAAACTGAAGTGAGCAGGCATGATACTTTTCATGTATATTTTGCTGACCCCTATCGACCCCTATTATTTCTCCGTCTGTACGATCTAATATAAAAACCCATCAGAGTGTTTAAATGCAGTCTTATACATATATGCATATTTAGATGCCAGTCCCCTACTCACTATCACTGACATCTCATACTAACCATGCAGCTAATTATCGGCGTCCCGAGGGAAACCATTAAGACCAACTGTCAGCTCAGGGGAGCCTGCAATCTCCTGCTCCCTAGCTTTCAACTCATCCACGTCCCAATTGGCAGAGACATACTTGTTCTTGAGGAATCTCGCCTCGTCGCTAGCCGCCCAGACGAGGAAATGAGCGGGGAGATTGACTAAACAGCACCAGGCGACGTGAGTGACAGTACTTTTACAGACCAATTTGGCCATCAAACACACAAGCAAAGTCTCAGAAAAGCAAAGAGAAGGAAGATTGTTGGGACTCACTGTCATCTCCAGGCCACGCAAGCCCAGACTGTTCAACCATCTTCTGTCCGCCCTCGGTACCCGGCACGACGCCCGGGTGGACAGTGATAACCCGGAGCCCGGGGTTCTCGGCCCCGAAATACTCCATGAGCTTGACGAGTGCCAGCTTGCTGACTGCGTACCCAGACACTAAGCAAAGCCCCACGTGTTAGCACGACATAGAGGCCCAGGGGGGCCAGACAGGATATTCAGCAGCACGCTCGTCATGAAGGGGCGGTGGGAATATCACATATATAGGTGAGAAGCAGATACGTACTGGGAAACTGCGCCGGAAAGAACGCGCCAGCCGTACCGAGCTGCAAGAGGACAGCCCCAGGAGCAGCACGGCCCGCAACGACGCGGGCGAGCGTCGCGGCGCCGAGGACATTGACCTCGAAGCCGCGCCACCATTCCGCCAGATCAGTCTGGACCACCGACGCAAGCGTCGGCTGATACCCAGCGAAGTTGACCACGACGTCAACAACGGCCCCGATGCCGTCGAAAGCAGCCTCGAGGGCCGCGCCGTCCGCGACATCGGCCTCGAAAGTCGCGATCCGCGCATCAGGATACTGCGCCTTGAGCTCGGCGACGAGCGGTGCGAACAAGGCTGTGCGGCGGCTGACGAGGGCGAGCCGAGTGCTTCCCGCCTCGAGGAAAGCGCGCGCGGTGGCCTGGGCTATGCCGCTCGAGGCGCCGGCGATGAGCACCGTCTTGCCTGCTGCGGAGAGGGAGGGCAGCTTTGGCGAGATGGAGCCGTAGGGGGCCGAGTGCTGGGTCTTGGTGTAGCTCATTGCGTTGACGGGGAAATAATACACCGCTTGAAGCTGTATTAGAGTTGAGAATAGGGGCTGATTTTGCGAGATGTCTCGAGGCTAGGATGCTTTCAGATGTCCAGGATACCAAAGAATAATACCGAAGACAACTATCGCAAATCAAAACAACTTCTTGACAGTTACTGCCGTACATACATACTTATACTTGTAGCCTTCATCCTTACCAGGCAGCCTTGGAACACTGCGGTGCCTGAGCTTCGGGGAAATGTGTCGGCGCTTCAATTCCCCGGTGCTTGAGGAACAGATATGTCGTTTAATAATACAAGTGTCACAAATCTCCCCGGTCATTTGAAATAGGTGAATAGCAACTGCGAGCCATTGCGCGTTCTCTAATTCTCGTGGTGATGCTGCTCTACTGCTTTGTCACCAGCGCGGACCTAATTCCGTTGCTATGGGTCCAGATGAATAATACCTCTAGCTCCAGTATCCCCCAGTACCTCAGCCATTTCTAGTTTCACTTGTAATTATATGCTACTACCTCTGTCTACCCATTTTGATTTACAACCTTCAATCTAAAAACCTGAGGTGCTGAAGTCTAGTGATTACAATCTCTGGGTTTCCCTGTCACCAAGGACCAAAGGCGAACTTGTCCATATATAGTGAGCCCCTGAGACATGTTGATGCAAAACACCCAAGTCATCATTGCTTTTCACTCGTAAAAATAACTCATAAATACAATGACTCAAATATAAGCTTGTTATATCTATGTAATAAATGCTTTTTTTTTGTTCTGACTCCCAAAACCTAGATCACCAGTTACAGATTTTGCTCAATTTCCAACAGCCGAAATATAATTTGTCATCGCGTTCATTCGCTCCGTGGTCAATTTAAGCGACACGCGAAGCAATTCCTGGGCGACGTCCTTCTCTTCTTCCTGGAGCCGATTCCAACTAGCCGTGTCCATAACCCAGACCACGCTGTCCTTAATGGTGCGAACAGTGGCGGTGCGACTCGTCTCTGAAAAGAAAGGCAGTTCACCACATGTAGTGCCCTGAACAATTGGTTCTGATAAATAACCTTGTGGCGTCTCATACTCGGCGTGCAGCTCGCCTCTCTCCAACAAGTAAAAGCCATTAGCTTCTTCGCCACGATGATACAGAACTGTCCCAGCCGTAAACTCCTTGCGGCTGAAGTATGGCTTAGCCCGAAACCAGAAGTCCTCATTCTGCTGGCTGACATTATGGAAAACCTGAAGCATAAGTCTCAGTGGTTCGCTTATGCTTTGCCATCTAGTTGTCCGTCGTATTTCTTGTTGTGTTAGAACATTTCTTGCCGCCTCATGCAAATGATGCCTTCTTGGCGACTGTGACAGAAGCTCAAATGCTTGGGTGACAGAGCTGTTACTTTTTGGTACGTCGAGATTATCGGAAGGTGAAGGTCGAGTTACTCTCAAAGCCTCTTGGTTAGCATAGAATGTCTTAAGCTGTTCATTTTCACAGCTCTCCAACGCTGAGTTCAAATCCGGCATGAACTTGACGTCAATGTCATCTGATCCGAGGCCGACTGCTCTCAAATCTAACCCAACACTGCTCTCGGCGTCCTTGCCACTGATGAGCAGATTTACCCCTTTCCCATGCAACAACCTACTAATGGTCTTAAATCCTTCCGCGGCTGAGAAATCAATACCGGTAACATGTCTCAGATCGAGTATCATATAGCGGATAGGACGCCGCCTGAATGCGTCATCGGAAATAAGCTCACGAATTTTCTCTTCCACACCAACAATAGTGCCGAAAAAAAGGAAGCCAGACAATTTAATGACATAAGTTTGCGTCCCAACTTCCTGCAAGTAATGGTGTTGTGAGGGATTCCGTCGAACCATCGACCCAACTTGCTCACCCGTATAAGTCGCTCGGATCGCAGATACCTGCGATGCATGGAAGATGGCGGAAACGAAAGCGAGTATCATGCCAACAAAGATACCAACCACGAAGTCGTAGATACCCATCGTTAGCACAATGACTACTATCTGCAAGTGAAGTTAGTATCGGCATAAGAGAGTCGCGCTACAAGTCCACTTACTGTTAAATACTCGACCAGTTTAAGCTTTCGCCTCGGCGCTACCAGAGCATCGAGCAACAACTCGAATCCAAGAACAAATATCAATGTTCCCACCATCATGACAGGAATGAAGCCAATGGTTGCTGGCCCAATCGTCATTACCACGAAAGTCAGAGCGGCAAGAAGGAACCCAGCAAGCCGACTGTCACCTCCAGACCTAATGAAGAATACCGTATTTGCAAACACTAGGTAGTTCTGAATGCTACCACAAAGCCCAGAAATAAAATTAGACACACCGTGAAGCTTAAGCTCATGGTCCAGTTTGAGATTGTCTTCGCCTGTATTCTGTGCTAGAGCAGGAACGTTGATAGGGACATGTAGTAGACTGAAAAACGTCAAAGCAAACATGGCTCCTATGGTGTCCACGATGGCTCCCCAATGGACTAAATGAAATTCTATACACCCGATTAGTACCACATTCCATAGAATGCAAATGCTTAATTCATACTGTAGAGTGTCCAAAAGTACCACCACGGCTGTTCAGCATCAGGGGCTTCAAATATCCAACCTGCATGTCGCAGATTTTCAGGGCTCAGATTGTTCGAAGTGAATACGACGAAATAGAAAATAAAAGGGATGCACAGAATGTAAGCTGGTAAAAAGTAGCGAGATGAGATTTTTCGCTGTAACCCGAAGAGAAGCACGGCGAGAGCGAGGGGGATCAACCAAAGTAGCAGCGTGTCTGCTGTGAACAATCGTCGTGCAGTTGGTAGGTCGTAACGGAATTCGCCTAGTCGTGCCGATACTTCGAAGCCTGTGGCAATCAGGAACCAGCCCACTCCACCAATACAACCGATTACTATAGTACTTGAAGTCAGTCATCGTTATTTGAACTTTTTCAAGTTTAGGAAGGAATATAGCCTAAGACGTTCGCCCGACAAGAAGAATAAGAGCCAGTGATATACTTACAGATGTGGCGAGGGATGAACCCGATTACATATCCAAGTCTGAATCGCCCCATTAGATAGAAGGCAACGCCTGTTAACATAGAGCTCAGAGCGAAAGATGTGATTGTGGTTGCAATTACAGCGTCTCGATTTTCCTCGCCAATAATGGCTGTTATTGTAGCTGCCATATTGTGGAAGAAAGGAACAACTTCAATCTGGGCATTACTTAGTAGCTATAGCATTGAACTCGGTATGCGGTGGTACCTACAAGTTCCGATCCAACTCCACCTTTGAATGTGCTGGCTGTTGAAAATGTCAACTGGGAAACAATGGTGCTGACGTAGAAAATGGAGATCCCAGCAGGACCTAGGTTTGCGAAAACGGGGTTGCCCAGCGGGAACAGAATCATGCCTTGCGTGCTGTTAGCGGAGTTATCAGATAGTATAATCAAGGCGGTAACTCACCGTACGAAAGAGCATCTAGAATATTGAGAAGCAATCCTACTATTACGGCTGGCAGGCAACGCATAGGACCTACGACGGCATTTTCCCAAACGGCCTTCTTATCCCAAGCCTTGGGGTTTATGACAGTGCCAAGACTGCGTATCCTGTCTCCAGCCGCTTCTTTCAAGGTAGAAAATGTGTATCTCACTTTTACCCGGGGCTTCTGACTCTCGACGTCCTCTAGGTCATCTGGAGATCGAGACCTGGGCGACTTGTGACCTAGTAAGGGCGTTATTTCAGACGTACGGTCGCTACCGCATAGGCTTAGCTCGGCCAGGTCTGCGTGTATTAGATTCCTACTCAAGGAGCGAGAAGTCCGCGACTCGTCGTCATCCATATCGTTTTCTGTTGAGGCAGAATGCAGTGAGCCTTCAGGGGGAGATCGTCGAAGCATACTTGTCAGCATAGAAGGGCCGGCATCATCCGCGATAGCTGATTCATCATCAGGTGAAGGAGGCTCCGAAACCTCTTCTATTGTGTCCGTACTGCTGTGTCGGGGGTCGTCGTGTACTGGATGGTCATGGCTGAGCTGGGACGACGAAGATGGTCGCCGGGCAAGGAAGGAGGCACTTCGCTTGTCTTGCTTGTCTGCCAGGATATATCCCGCGAGCTCTGCGGTGTCCTCGCGAACACTCCGAGCAAATCCAGCACTGTCAATGGGGGCTGGCCAGGCATGTTAGAAGGAATGAAAGCGGAGCATCTGCAGGAGCTTAGAACGCACAGAGATGATCCTGTACAGAACCGGGTATAAAGGACCTCGTTGGCTCTCGGTGGGTTGGAGACCCAAGTGAAGCCGAGAACTGTCTTGAATCGGCTGGCCCCGGCGTCGTGCGCGCCTGCTGGGCTGAGCCGCCAGCATGAGCAAGCTCTCCGTCGTCGGCCCGTGAATTCACAGAGGAAGACCTCCGAGCCCAGGATAAGCCAAATGACGGAGCAGACATGCTTATGGCTAATACCGGGCTATTTGGAGGTAATCTACATAGGCCGGGAGAAATTGCGCAGACCGGAGTGGGCAACGGAAAATACTGTGAAGCCAGGCAAGCTAATTACGGGAACAGACGCACCGCAGAGGTAATGGTGGGGACCTGTAGGGACGGAGAGGCAAATCTTATCATGGATATGCGCAGTGAGGCACATCAAGAATTCAAGCTAATATCTAGGTACCCAAGCCATGGTGACAACCTTTGAAGCCAGACGTGAGATACCTGAGCTTAAATAATGTGAGAGATGCGGAGAGGGAGGGAAGCCTATATAACTAGGTATATAGTAGGAAGAACCGGCAGCGAAGAAGAAGATGGAGATGGCATGGATAGGATCGTGATGGCAATTACTTAAAGTATATACGACTATACCATGGAACGAAAAGAAATAGATGTCCTAGGGTATAATAAGTAGGAGGTAGCTACCTGGAGTTCCCTGTGCTAGTACCAAGATAGCTGCATGCATGTATGTGTCTTGCAGCCAGGGGGGCAAACCGAGGATGATAAAATTTTGAAACAGCCCCGCGCTAGCTACACTAGTGGCAGTCCTCAGCGGCCGGGCAAGGACTTACCTACATACATGTTAGTCTACTCTACATAGTGTGATCTAGAACTTGCGTCACCTGCATCTAAAAGAGAGAGGCAGAGAGAAAGAAATGACCAAAAAAATCGAACAACGAGAAACAAACAAGGGACACTCAGGTCGACCAATGACAAATTGCATTATAATGACAATTGCAGTATGTAGAAATTTAGCAGGAACCCTTCTGCTCATTCTCGCCATCTAGACGTCTGGTCTCGTAAATGTGCTTATCTAAGTACTTACTTACTTATGCTCCTTGAGTCCTTACTTACATTTTAGATAGATGCTTAGCGTCAGTACTAAGTAATGTCTACAGGCAGTTTAACGTTTATCTTATCTGCCTTATCTATGATCACTGTCATCATGTACTGATATTACCTTATATATCTGAGTATGTATATGTAAGAGGTAAGGTGACAAGCCCTGATTCCAGATTCCTTCTCCCCGAGACATGTAAAAGCCGAAAACGTCTTGATAGGTTGTACAGAAAAATGCCGTCAACTCTCGTCAGGATTCCCCTTCTCGCGTGCTTCGAGGTCCGAGTCAGCTTAGCCAGTGTTACCTGCATTGGGTTCAAACCATACAAAGTTATTATTGGGATGTGTCTCCTTGTACAGGTGGCGACGGATACGATCTGTGTAGAGAATCGTGACGTGACGTGGAATCATCCAACTCTGACCCGCTGCATCTGGGGTTGCTGTAACAGGCCTCTGCAAAATCGGCCCATGCAATATCGAATTCACGGCATTGTACGACTGCTCCTAACAAGCCGTAGCAGGTGCAAGCGAGCAGAAGCGACCGTCTCCCCACGTCTGATGTAGGTATCATGGGACATGAGGTGAGGTCGGTAGCAAAAACGAGCCTGAAATCTCATTGGCGAATTCAATGCAAGCGGCTGCAGCCACCATACGACCGCTGCCAATCCCTGTTCAACGTCTAGCCTGCGGCTCCAAGCAGACTGCGGTTGCAACTCCCCAAATACTTTCGCACGTGTGGCTCGGGTTCGTCTTCCAATAACTGATCGAATCGGCTTAAGTGGGGAGGAAGAAGTATTACCTACAGACTATACGTACAGTAACCACTTACTACCTAGTACCAGTGTTGGTATCATCGCAAGACTTGCCATATATACACACACGTGCTAAGCCTCCTCTGCTTCACCGTCTATGTTTCGAGGGCCCTCATACCCAAAAACAAGTACGTGACAAGATAGTGGACAGACCTAGTACTATGCAAGCTCGAAAGGCATACTAATGCAGCCCCCTTACAGCCCCCTTACAGCCATTGCAGAGCTTTCGTATTGTATGGTTCATATTACACCATGAATTGCGAGTTCGACTTCATGAGACATTACGGGACGGTACCTAGCGTACCTTGTTGGACAGGGAGTCGGGGACCCTTGGTGTCACCGGTTATCGAGTTAGGTATGGCTGAATGCGGCAACCTTGCATCGTGTTACGTACTACGAATCTCTGGCATTCGCTATTTCCCCAACACCGGTAGCTGTAGCGGGACGGGCCCCAGGCAAGAGTCCCTATTGGCCTTCGCCTGCCTTACGAACAACGAGTTCAATGCAACACCAGAAAAATTGGCGTCAGGTGTGAAATAGAACTTTTCTAGGCGTCTCCAATCAACCTCATTCGTGGCCGACGATCCCCGCAAACTCTTATGCCTTGGCAGTTCAATCGCTGCAACTTGCAGCACCGTGCATCTGGAAAACCGTAGGCGAAGCCTGCTTTGCTTTTCATTATTGAAGGAAACGTCCCGATATTTGAGGGGGGACCATCGGGTAAGTTGGAGAATTGGAAGGTGATCTGCCCGATAATAGAGCCGTCTGCATTACGACCTGTGGCTGCCTTGGATAGGTTCTTAGGATGACAGCCCGAGAACACAACCGATCTTTCTGCAGGGCGAAGTCCCAATGGCGGATCCAAGCACTAGACCCAGGTATGACAGGATAGCTAATGAGTACGCCTCCCATATTCCAGTCACGCAGCTAAAAGTCCATCGACATCCGATGCCGGCTGTGACAGGCAGACGAGCTCCCGCCTTAACAGGACAAGCTGTAAGATATTAACCTATAGCCTCATAGTGGCTGCTGTGGTGCAATCAGCCGAAGGTTTCCCGCACTAGGAAATGTGTTGGCTGGTTTGCATATTCCGTTCTTGAACCGACCTATTTCAGACTGCTCGTTGCGAGGCATGCTGGAGCCGGGTGTTCTTATTGGCAACGAACACAGCGATCACGCGCTTCTCCAACTCTCTGTTAGCTAAGTTTCTGTAGGTAGCCTTGTGCGATCAACCGTTCAACGTCCCCTTGCCGGACATAGAATTGGCTGTTTTTGGTCAAGGTAATGGCCCTTTGAAAAAGTGTAAGTAACCATTCGATAGGGGCGGGTGTCGTTCTTCATCATGCTCACCCATATTCTGTCTGAATCTCCCCGGCATCCTTCAAAACCCGTACATCGATAAACAAGTCTCGTGGCGGCTCGAGACTCCCAGTCAGATCGACGTCAGTCCACTGTCCCTTGTAGGCGGCGAGGAGATCGCTATACTGCCGGACATAATCCTCCTCTTGTGGGCTTAAATTGCTCATGCCCCCGTCGCCGTTTGCTATTTTGGATGCGCCGCTGGCGTTACCCGAACCGTCCCTAATTTGCTGGCTGGCCAAGTCGACGACATCGTACCCTTTCCATACTAACTCTTCAAGCCTATCTGTGCGCGTGTGATGATAGGCAAGGAGACATCTCTTGTTTCGTCGCATCGATAGGTGGTTCACTAGCAAGGTGCACGCGACGGCTTGGTCGTCGGCGGGGTGGAATGAACCCTGGAAAGGCTCCAAGAGAGCGCCGACATCTTTGTCAAGGTCGCGTACTTCCCGGGTAACGGCTCGGACTAAATCGGTTTGGTACGGCGGTAAATGGGCCAGATTCTGAGTGCGTTTGGCCTGTTGGACCTGTTGTGCTGATCAGGTCGAGTCAAGTCAGACCTCGGATGAGATTGAGGCCACTCACGAGCTTGTTTCCAAGGTCGCCATACATAGCTGGGAAAGTCAGGAGTCGGAGAGGTATCAAAATAGGGTATCTACCTAGATATCCAGGTTGCGTCTACGTATGCGTCTACGCGTTGCAGGCGAAAACGAACCCTCTTCAACGTGGATGCTTGCACCACGATGGGGCTATCATTCGGCAACTCGCTTCGCTGAGGGGCTGCTGTGGCCGAAATCTAACCCTTAAGCTGCACGCACGGTACTGTGTGTGAACATTATTCACACCGTACCCAACCCAGAACAAGGTGGACTACGGAGTATAATCATCACAATTACCTACATAGGTAGCCAATAAAAGAGGAAGCTGATACCGTGCGTAAATATCGACAGCTCGTGACAGTTGGACAGATTTGAGCTTGGCAGGTGGGGTTAAGCTGGAAGCAGCCCTGGAGCCCTGGGCACTTTGAGGAAGCTACCTAGGTAGGTAGCTCTCTCTCGGTGGGGGTTTTGAGTTCCGGCAACGGCGCTGCGGGGTCGCTAATTGATGTTTTCCAGATGGCAGCTTGAACAACACCAGAAATCTTTGGTGGGGTTAAGCTAGCTGAGCCCATTGAACCCCGCGACGAAATTTTATTATTCTCGTCCAGCTGAGAGCTCTCGTATCACAAAATCATAAATCTGATACCAGGCCTTCGAACTGGCTGCTATCGAGTGTCCACGTACGGCCCCGCATCCTCAAAAGCACGACTGCAGTACATTCCGGACTAATTGTCTTCTTTAGCCCCCTCGACTTACTTACAACCCACGACCCAGTTCAACGTTCGCCATGTCGCAGAGGATCGCAATCCTCTCGGTCTATGACAAGACAGGTCTCCTGGATCTGGCCAAGGGCCTGGTCCAGCAGAATGTCCGGATCTTAGCGTCGGGAGGCACCGCCAAGATGATTCGCGAATCTGGTTTTCCTGTTGAGTAAGTAGATGTACTGTTTTATTGTTTTATTATTGTTCCTTCGTTCTTGCCAGCCTTGCGCATTCGTTCTAACCTTCATAAGAGACATCTCAGCCATCACCAAGGCTCCTGAGATGCTCTCTGGGCGAGTCAAGACTCTTCACCCAGCTGTGCACGCCGGAATCCTCGCCCGCAACCTTGAATCTGACGAGAAGGACCTCGCAGAACAGAGCATTGACAAGGTCGACTACGTCATCTGCAACCTGTACCCCTTCAAGGATACCATTGCGAAGCCCAACGTGACCGTTCCCGAGGCCGTCGAAGAGATCGACATCGGTGGCGTCACCCTCATCCGAGCTGCCGCAAAGAACCACGCCCGCGTTACGATCCTAAGTGACCCCCGGGACTATCCTGCCTTCCTGAAGGAACTGGAGCAAGGCGAGATCAAGGAAGCCAGCCGCAACACGTACGCCCTGAAGGCTTTCGAACACACTGCCGATTACGACACCCACATATCAGCCTTCTTTCGCTCGCGATATGCTGATGGCCAACAATACTTGGCCCTCCGATATGGCGCCAACCCTCATCAGAAACCCGCTGCGGCGTATACCTCATCTACCGATCTTCCTTTCAAGGTTCTGGGTGGATCACCCGGTTATATCAATCTGCTAGATGCTCTCAACAGCTGGGCTTTGGTCACGGAGCTGAAAAAGGCGACGGGAAAGCCAGCTGCTGCTAGTTTCAAGCACGTCTCGCCTGCAGGTGCAGCGATTGGCGAACCCTTGAGCGCGGACGAGCGCAAAGTCTATTTCGTCGATGACATCCAAGGCATTGAGACCTCTGGCCTCGCCCAAGCATATGCCCGCGCCCGAGGTGCCGATCGCATGAGCAGCTTCGGAGACTTGATCGCTCTAAGCGATGTCGTCGATGTTCCCACAGCAAGCATCATCTCCAAAGAGGTCTCCGACGGTGTTGTCGCGCCTGGATATGAGGATGCCGCCCTCGAAATCCTGAAGAAGAAGAAGGGAGGCAAATACCTTGTTCTACAGATGGACCCTGAGTACCAGCCTGACACTATGGAGACGAGGACTGTCTACGGCGTCACTCTTGCCCAACGCCGTAACGACGTTGAGATCTCGCCAGATTCATTCAAACAGACCGTGACACCGAAGGACTTCGCTGTTCCCGAGTCGGCTGCTAGAGACTTGGCTGTAGCCACAATCGCCCTGAAATACACGCAAAGCAACTCCGTTTGTTACGCCAAGGACGGGCAAGTCATCGGACTGGGCGCTGGTCAGCAGTCTCGTATCCACTGCACTCGTCTTGCTGGTGACAAGGCCGACAACTGGTGGCTCCGCTTCAACCCACGGGTCCTCGGCATCCAATGGAAGAAGGGAACCAAGCGTGCGGAAAAGAGCAACGCGATTGATCTGCTCGTCAGCGGCGAGCTGCCCAAGTCGGGTCCTGAACGCGAGGCATTCGAGGCCGTCTTTGAAGAGGTACCGGCTGCCTTCTCCGAGGAAGAGCGCAATGACTGGCTCAGCAAGCTCGGCGATGTTGCCGTTTCGAGCGACGCTTTCGTAAGTTGACCATGCAGCTTTTTCTTGGTTCATTCTGCTAACCTTGACGCGCTCACCAGTTCCCCTTCGTCGACAACATCTACCGCGCGCATCGCTCAGGTGCCAAGTACATCGCAGCACCCGGAGGTAGTCAAAACGACTCCGCGGTATACGAGACCGCCGAAAAGCTCGGCATTGTCTTCGTAGAGCAAAATATTCGCCTTTTCCACCACTAACCTTGAGTCGAGCGGTTTTGACAAAGAAGTAAAGATAGATGAAAAACAAGCTCATGTGAACCAATGGCCAACTGGACAGGATCAGGAATGACGTGATATACGAGAAAAGAGAAGAGGTTGAAATATGCTCTTGAGAAATCCATGTTTCTGTATAGTAAAGTATCAATGGGGGGAATGCTTATTCAAGGGTTGATTTTAAAACCAGCGCCTTCGATACCGTGAGCACGGCCAAAGTATTCGTATCGCAACACTGAATGACATAGACCAGTTCTAACTCAGTGGTCAACGATACAGACTGGGCTAGATGCGTAACACGCTTAAGACATCATCATTCATGAAATTTGGTCATCATAATGGCGTCCTAGCATTACTTCCGTAGACCCTGGCTGTATATAAAGCTCATTTGTGGAAGAATTTTGCCCCGATTTATCCCGGCCCAGCCTCATCACGTTCATCAAACATCGTCGCCCGTAGCTCTAATGTCGTTCTCTCATGTAATACGTCAATGTGGCTTTTGCTGGTTGTCCTTTTATTTTATTTTTAGATTCTTTATAGCTTCTGCATGGCAAACTATAGGATGTGTTAGAATCAGATGAAACGCGCCAGGGAGCGACAATACTTACAACATCAGTGGACTGCACGTAATCCTCGAAGGCCTGGATCTCCTCCTCGAGATCACCGATTGAAACCTTCTCATCCTCAACAACCAGGTTGATCTGTAGCTTCTTGATACCGAAGCCGACGGGCACCAGTTTCGAAGCACCCCAGAGCAGACCATCCTTCTCAATACCTCGAACAGCGGCCTCGAGAGCGGCCATATCGGTCTCGTCATCTGAGCACAGGGGATTAGCCATTTGTTCCCGTTTCAAGGAATGTACATAATCCAAGAAACTTACCCCATGGCTTGACATCTAGAGTGACAACAGACTTGGCAGCTGGCTTGGGCTTGGCGGCCTTTTTCTCTCTGTAAGCGGCTAGACGCTCCTCACGGACACGAGCGGCTTCGGCATCCTCTTCCTCGTCGTCGCTGCCGAATAGGTCGACCTCGTCATCATCACCACCCTCTTCAGCGGCCGGCGCGGGAGTCTCAGTGGCCTCAGTCTCGCCGGGGCCGTAGGCGGTGTAGGGCTTGGAGGCATCGCCGGGCAGAGTTGCGAACTCATCCTCAAAAGAGGCGATGTGCTTGTACCACCTGGCGGCGTGGGGGTACTTGGCGACTTCAGGGGCGGACTTAATAGCTTTGAAGACGGCAACGTCGGCTTGCGAGGGAGCATGTCTTGTTACTCAGGTTAGTAACAGATGGTGGCAGATTTGCAATACTGAAACAAAGAGACACGCAACGGTTGGTTAAAATTCAGAGGTGCACAGAGTGCTATGATGTGTTTCCTCCTTTGACAGGGTCTTAAGCTGCTCAGAAACACGGACCAGTTTTCTCATCATGATGGTGGATAAAAGGGGCAGGGCTTGTTTGAAAAGAGCGCGATCGCGATCAAAAACAAGAAATGGCACATCGGGGATAGAATTCCATGTACTCACCCAACAATGTACGATCGGGGCGCCAACCAGCCGGTGAGCACTAATTCCCTTGTTAGCTTTCTAAAGCCCACGATGGCACGATTTGTGGTCGATTGCAGGGTAAAAGCAGGAGCCCAGTGTCCAGCTCGCGCAGCAAAGCGAACCAGCAGGTAACAAAAAAGGATGCGCTCTCGACTTACGGGTCAGGCCGGTGTCAGTGGTGAGGTCGGTGAAACCCATTTTGACGTAGTGGGTATGGTAGGAGAGAAATAAAAAGAAGAGGCTGAATTTAGCGTAGGCGAAGAGAAGGGAAGGGAATGAGGGTATCTTGAAAAGCAGACGAGGAAGAAGGGAAGCCTGTGAAGAATGGAAAGGAAGAAAAGGGTAGGTGGGGTAGGTTTGAAGAAGAGGAGGTGCAATCTGTATTTTCGGTTTTTTTTTTTCAGTGGCGAAATTGGGCCAGTAATTGCCAGGAGCAGAGCCAGGTGGGTTCTGTGGTTGGCACGGTGCGCTTGTGGATCAGGCGTGCTTAGCTGCTAAATCGAAGTTTGCTATCTACATAGGTACTTAGGATGTAGTGCTTCGACTCCGCACTTCTTGCCCCTCCCGGTTAGTCTAGAATGTGGCATTCCTAGGTACAAGTTTACAACAAGTACTTGCTTACTTACCAGGTAGCTTTCATGCGCCCCACTTTACCAGGGATATAGAAAGTCTTATCGATATCATAGGGCAGTTAGCAGTAGCTTGAAGAAGTATCTTGGCATTTCCAGAAAGCTCTCGACGGCAAAATGACGAATAATGATTGCCCGGACTATTTATATGTTGTTCTTCTTCTCTTTTCAGATTTCTATTTGATGATGCTTTTCTCTAGTCGTGATTGACCGTAACTGTCCGTGACTGCCGCAGATATTGCAACAATGCTGGCTAAACGGAACATCATCTCGTCCTCGCGACGATCTTTATTGACAGCATCAAGAAGAATCGGACGATCTGACACAACCTTCTCGGCACACGCTAGGGCCACGCTCCTCGCCCCAAGGCCGCCCAGTGCTCGAGTATCGCTGCCTGTTCGGGCCTATTCCAATGGCCGACCTCATCCGCCTGGGGGCACTCATCGCATGGATCTCGGAGGAGAGCCAGAGAAGCCAGCGCTTGAGCAGTATGGCATCGACCTCACAGCTAAGGCAAGAGACGGGAAGCTGGACCCGGTGATTGGGAGAGACGATGAAATACAACGGACCATACAGGTGCTCTCTCGGCGGACCAAGAATAACCCAGTGCTGATTGGGAATGCAGGCACGGGCAAGACGGCAGTATTGGAAGGCCTGGCATTGCGGATAGTGCGCGGTGACGTTCCAGAGAGCATCAAAAAGAAGAGAGTCGTATCTCTGGATCTGGGCTCCCTGATTGCCGGTGCCAAATTCCGGGGCGACTTCGAAGAGCGGCTGAAAAAGGTCCTGACTGAGGTTGAGCAAGCTCAGGGGGAAGTCGTCTTGTTCATCGACGAATTGCACATACTGCTTGGCCTCGGCAAGGCCGAAGGATCGATCGATGCCTCCAACTTGCTGAAGCCTGCGCTATCCAGAGGCGAGCTTCAGTGCTGTGGCGCCACAACCCTCGCGGAATACAGGCTCATTGAGAAGGATGTGGCACTCGCACGACGTTTCCAGCCGATTTTGGTAAACGAGCCTAGTGTGTCGGACACCATCAGCATCCTTCGAGGAATCAAGGAGAAGTACGAGGTCCATCACGGTGTGAGAATCACAGATGGTGCACTTGTGGCGGCCGCAACCTATTCAAACCGGTATATAACCGACCGTTTTCTTCCCGATAAAGCCATCGATTTAATGGACGAAGCGGCTAGCTCCTTGCGCTTACAACAAGAAAGCAAACCCGAAGACATAATGCGCCTGGACCAGAAGATCATGACAATTCAAATCGAGTTGGAGAGTTTGCGAAAAGAAAAGGATGTGGCAAGTCGAGAGCGTCGAGAGAAGCTCGAATCAGATCTCAAGAAACTTCAAGACGAGGAAAAGGGGCTCACTGAAAGATGGGAGAAGGAGAGGGGCCAGATTGAAGCTTTGAAGAAGGTCCAGGGAGATCTCGATAAGGCGCGCATTGAACTCGAACATGCCCAGAGAAGTGGAAATTTTGCTCGTGCCTCCGAGTTACGTTTCGGGGTAATTCCAAATCTTGAAAGCCTGTTGCCAAAAGACGGCGAGACGGGCCCAGATGCCCAAGGACCAGACACGCTAATTCACGATTCCGTGACTGCCGATGACATCGCGGCCGTGGTCTCAAGAGTCACCGGAATACCCGTGACGAAGCTCACCTCAGGCCATGTCGAAAAGCTTATCCATATGGAGGATACTCTTAGGGGGTCGGTGCGCGGACAAGATGAAGCGTTGAAGGCCGTCGCTGATGCTGTGCGCATGCAACGTGCCGGTCTGAGCGGGGATAATCGCCCATTAGCAACCTTTTTCTTCTTGGGCCCAACCGGCGTGGGCAAAACAGAATTGTGTAAGAAGCTTGCTAGCTTTTTATTCTCGACTGAACAAGCGGTCGTACGGTTCGACATGAGCGAGTTCCAAGAGAAACACACCATCTCACGTCTTATCGGTGCCCCTTCTGGCTATGTTGGGTATGAAGATGCCGGCCAGCTAACAGAGGCGGTGCGACGGAAGCCGTATGCCGTACTGTTATTCGACGAGTTTGAGAAAGCCCACCGAGACATATCGTCCCTACTTCTGCAAGTCCTTGACGAAGGTTACCTAACAGACAGTCAAGGGCACAAGGTCGATTTTAGAAACACCATTATCGTACTTACATCTAATCTCGGCGCGGATATCCTAGTTGGCAACAACCCTATACATCACTACTCGGAAACCCCAGACGGTGATGTAAGCCCAGACGTGCGAAAAGCAGTCATGGATGTGGTCTCTGCTCATTACGCACCTGAGTTCCTGAACCGTATTGACTCATTCATCATCTTCAAACGATTGAAGCTCGACGCCCTCCGTGATATCGTTGATATCAGACTCCGAGAATTGCAGCAGCGTCTCGATGACCGACGCATCAAGGTTAATGTCGGCGACGAGGCGCGCGTGTGGCTTGCCGAACGTGGGTACGATCCGAGATTTGGCGCGCGGCCACTCAACCGCCTTATCACGACGGAGATCAGTAATAATCTTGCCGATAAGATTATAAGAGGTGAACTGAGGCGCGGCGACACGGCCAATGTCCGCATCAAAGAGGATAAGAGTGGGCTAGAAGTTTCCATCGAGAAGCCTGATTTGGAGGCTGTTTCGAAAGAAACTTCTGAATCTACTTAATGGTTTCATGAGTTATTCATCTCATGACGATAATAAAAATAGGGAAAAGACTGTATATATCAAACAAGCATTGGCGGCGTAATTGGGGGGAAATGTAGGCGGTGTTATGACCTGTTTATTGTGGCAAAAGACATGTATAATATTTATGAGCCACTCTGCTCGATTTCTTGATAATGTATTATGAGATGACGTCTATAACTACTTACATATATTATACTCCTATTTTAAAAAAATCTTACCTATTTTGCATTAATTTGAGATAGACAAAATATGTAGTGATATGAACTTTACGAATCGACGAATTTGACGGTAAGTAAGCCTCTTAACTGTCCTATGTCAGGAATGAGACTAATGCCTCATCTACCGGTTCGGATCATCCCATAGCCCTCGGAGATCAAGGAAATTTAGTGACTAATCAAGGAAAGACTGTGATTGATGCGGTCGAGTCCTACCACTAAGGCAAAGAGAAAGAGATATTTACAAGAAGTCCCTACTTTCATTGGGATTTAAATAGAGAGACGTCTTAAAATTTATACGTGGAAGATAGAGAATCTGCTCTAGAAAAGAGCGGATACATTTAAGTTTTCTTCAATAGTTATAATGATCAAAATTCGACTGGGGGACTATTCTACTTCTTCTCACTTATGTCGGAATTCATCTACCCGACTCAACGGAAAAGAGATACAGCACTGCATACGTCGCGCAATAAACGGAATAACGCGCGCAAATACATGTCACAACACAGTATTTCCCTTGCATATCAGAACCCTGTATGTATTAAGTATGTAAGCTCCCAGTAGCCAGACCATAGGGACTTATGAGGAAACTCAACCTGACGGTACAAAATCATTGCCCGTAGTTCCATCGGGTGGCTCTATTTCATATATACATGTGTTCGAATGGCTCCTAGCCTTAGTGACGAGAAACAGTGTAGCGCAAAGGACTAGTGTACTACAAAGAGGATTATCGAAGTACATAAAGTTTACTCTCTTGTCCAAGACATCCTTAATGGCTGATAGGATAAGAAAACCAGGATTAAGAGCTGGGTTCAACAATTGGCTCGAGGGTGTCGGGTTCGATATTCCACAGTACGAAAGCTAATTATTCCGACGATACTACATGCCTGTCATCCTCAACTTTGACCTCCGTACCATCAATAAGAGGTTTGCCGCGCGCTGGCACAGGCTTCGCCAGCACCACAGTTTCAATGCCAGCGGGGCTCATTTCCTCGGGGCCCATAGGCAGCGCGTCAACGTCGATCTCCATGTTCATCAAAGTTTTAAGAATGACCGAGCTCCCCGCTTTGCTCATGACTTCGTTCGCTTCTTTACAGAGTTCCGAGCATACGCACTCAGTGCATCCTGATTCGCAATGGCAGTGCTGGACACGCTCAAGAGCCTGGACGAGGAGCGTGTCAATGAACTCAAATGCCTTGGTGCTAATGCCCGATCCATTGGCACCGCCCTTCGCGTCGTAAAACGTTAAACGAGCCGGTCGCTTCCTCGAGGTTTCCCTCTGGGCAAATTCCTTTAAGCCCACCTTGCATTCCGTTCGCACGTCCCCTGGCATACTAATGACAAAGTTTGGCATGAGACTCATGATGGCATGCTCTGCCGCGTGTATGGCTCCCGCTACGTGAAGACGTCGCTCAACAAGAATCTCGAGGGCTTTCTTAGGTACGTCCAGCCACATACCCTTACTATGTCGAATGATCGGAGGATTATCGACCTGGACAGCATCAAGGATTCGGCGGCGCTTGTCTACCTTAAAATACCCGAAGACGTTCTGCGTGATGCGGATGGAGCCGTGATATGCTCGGCTCAAAGATCCTTGAATCCCACGGATAGCCTCGCACTCTACCGGATCGATATCGGTAAAATCTCTCTGCTGTGTAGTCCATTCAACCTTGACTTTTTCTACCTTTGCTATCTTGCGATCAGGCTGAAAATCGCGAACAAGGTAAGAATTACCTTGGTGCAGGAAAATGGCGCCGTCGTACAAGGTGAAGAAAGCCCTTGACGCCTCAAGCTCTTCCAAAACAATATTCTGTCCGTGAGAAATGTCGACGATTGCAAAGTGATCATCTTCAGTGTCTCGGATCGCCACAAATTTTGCTGGCGTCGGTCGAAAACTGTCATGGCAGTGATAGTAGCCTAGCTCGTCTCTGACTAGCCGTTCCTCGGAAATTTTCGCAAGGCCTGGTGTAAAGTAATGTGCATCTTCAGCTGGCCTGATCGGCATTTCGAAAGCTGCGCATTGTATGTGGCCTTCAAGTACAAGCATGTTATTGAGATCCACCTGCAACTCGCAATTAGGCTTGGTAAAAAGTTCATCAGGGTTCTGCATGTAATGTTGATCCGAAGGGAAGCAATCCCCCACAAGAATAGAGAGGGAGTCTTTATTCCTCCTACCCGCCCTACCGCTCTGTTGTCGTAAATTTGCTATAGTATAAGGGAACCCGAGAGTGATAACACAATCTAGAGTGCCTATGTCGACGCCTAGTTCAAGTGCTGTAGTGGCAATAATGCCCATCAGCTTCCCTTCAAACATTTCGCTCTCTATTCTGCGACGATCCTGAGGCGTATACCCACCACGATATCCCATGACGCGAGCCTCGCATTCCGAACGGCCAAGTAATTCAAGCTCGGATCTTGTGGCTGTAACCAGCTCTTCACACTGTTTCCTGACTCGACAGAAGGCTATCACACGGACGCCCCGCAGAATCAATTGGCAGAAAAGGCGAGCACACTCCGCAAGAGCACTTCCACGGCCACTTGAAGGATCGCCAGGATCTTTAAAAGGTGTATTCCAGCAAAGGAACTCTTTTCGGCCAGATGGTGAACCATCAAAATCAATAAGGTGCACGTCCTCGATTCCAAAAATTGTCTTGAAATGTTCTTTAGGGTTCGCCACGGTGGCAGAGCAGGATATGAACTTAACCTTTCGATTACCAACTGCCGCACAAATTCGTCGAAGTCTCCTCATGATAAAGGCAACATGAGAACCCATCAGACCGTTGTAATAATGCAATTCATCGACTGTAGAGTTATCAGCCACATTATTTATAGACTATGCAAAAACTACTCACCGACTACGTAGCGTAAATTTTTGAGAAATGTTCTCCATCGATCTTCCTGGGGTAATATGGTAATGTGTAACATATCTGGATTCGTGAAGATGATTCGAGCTTCATCCCGAATCTGATTCCGGTCGTGCATAGGTGTATCGCCATCAAATGTTTCTACAAGCACGTCTCCTAAGCCGGTCAAGTACCCGAGCATATCTTTTAAGCTCCTTTTCTGATCCTGAGCTAGGGCTTTTGTAGGGAATATGTACATGGCACGAGTATCGGGGTCTTGCTCCAATGCGTGCAGAACTGGAAGCTGATATATTAATGACTTTCCAGAACTTGTCGACGTGGAAATAACAACATTGTGTCCAGCTTGAAGACTATTGATGGCTTCAGCTTGATGAGCATAAAACCGAACAATGTCTTTTGCATTATAGAGAGCATTGACTATATCCTGACTCAACAAGAAATCAAGGTCGCCGAAGACGGCTTCCTGGGCATTAAAGACTCGATGGCCATCAGGTACGATTTGCCCTGTATACCACGGGCTATCCTTAAGTTCCTGAATAATCTCAGGAATACTCTTCCTCTCTTTCGGGATAGAATTTGGAATGGTACTTGGCTCCGGTTTTGGCGTGACAGACTCGGGTTCGGATCGAGCAGGAATGTAGGCCTCGGCCTCCTGACGTAGCATGACTCCCGGGTCCAATTTCTCCTCAACACAGCGGTTGATGAAGGTATTGATGGCATTAGAGAACTTTTGATTACGCTTCTCGATTAAAGTGGTCATTTGCTTTTGACTGTACACAGGCATCTTCAGATTTTCGTCGCGAAGGCGTCTGGATGGGTTCACGTATTCCCCAGACTTTGGATTCTGAACTTGCCGCTTCAGATCACCGTCAACGAATTCAAAGAATAGCACTTCGTGTCCACTTGGTGGTACGGTGTCTGGATGTCGGTGTCCGAGGTCATCCATACCGGTCAAACCACCGACTGATGCATCCGGAGCAGGTCCTGGGACGGTTATGTGTTTTGAATGGCTAGACTTGAAAGTCATATCTCGTTCGGCGCCTTTTATATCAGTCTGTAGCATGACTTCGTCTACGTAGCCAAAGAAGATGCCCTCGGGCCGCAGTGCGACAACAGCAGCCACATCTTCGACCTTAAGCTCTCCCTTGGTGTGGGATTCGACAGCCGAGCGGATAGTATCGAATGTGGTGGCGAGGTGCTTTCTGGTGGAGCAGAAGGTGAAGACTAGGTTCAGGGCCCGGTGAGTCTTTTCCAGCTCGGTAAATTGGGGAGGCCAGTCGATCAGACATTGGACGGCCTGTACCCGGGCTGCAGTCTTCTTCACCTGCCGACTCGGAGTGGTGTTTCTTTCACCGCGCTGCTTTGGACGCTCATCTGCGCCAGTACTGCCATCATCTGTCCCGAGATTGGTGGCATCCGTGAGACCAGCATGGCCTGCTTGTGCAGCGCTGACTCCGGGTTGGCCCTGCTCTTCCACATCATGGTCTATCCGCTTCCGCTTCCGCTTAATGATTTTATTGGAGACCGTAGCAGCCTTGAGAGACGACATTTCACGTGTAGTCACGTGTAGTCGAGATGCATTTGGTGAGGTAGCTGGCACAAAACCCGCTGTGTGTTAAACGATGGCTTGGCAACGTCACTGGTCTTGAGGAGACAATGACACGGTTCGCGTGGCCGCAAGAGCCCACCAGCATTTCGACGTGGCGCGAAGCCACGTGACGTCACGTCTCTGCATAAGTACCTATCCTAGGCGGTTTGCGCTTATACCGAGTTTAGATAGAAGCCTTTGGGGTTACACAACCTTTCAGAATGCCTTTGTATCACCTAGGTTTTATCTGCTTTACAGACCCTTATTTTATCCTGTATAGTTTTGTGTCACTGTATTTTGAATTGATTGCAGCTTTATGCATCAGGCTATGGAATTTTCAGGCCCATCAGGAAGAGAACTCTGGTATGTATTAACACAACTGGGCAATGCTATGTCGAGAAAACAAATGCAGGCAGGCCAAGACAATATTCGATCCGGTAAGAGAGAATATGTAGTAGATGTAGTACTACACGCGACATGTGCAAGCGCACCATCATATTCAGATATACCAGCACCTATCGAGGTATTTCCACCGCCAAGTCAGACCGATACACGCCCAGCCCAGTGATCGAGATTACCTTTCTTATGCTCTCCCTTCTATTGGTTGTGCTCTCCCTTTGCCACCGAACCCGAAACTAAAACATGGGCAAATATCTATGCATCCGCGCTATGTGCATCTCATGATATTCCTTCTTTCTCAGAGTATGACAGTTGCAGGCCGATCGATCATCATCATCATCGTTTTCGTCATCGGATACTACCGAGATCCTTGAGCCGCACCGGGAAATGCATTCATGTGATGACCTTAGAAAACTCTTCCCTCATGTACTTCATAACCGAGATAATACCTTTGTTCCAACTGAGCAGGCGTATGTATGTAATGTTTCTCGCCGTGTCATTCCCAAGAGTTGAAACTACGACTAAGTTTTCATTGTTTGGTTCTGGCGAGCTCTAGCTGTAGGTCGCCCAGTCTCAGAGTCCTCCATCTTGCGCTTGGATAGAGGGGTCGCGGGAGAAGTATCTGAAGTATCGCTTAGGATGTTGGATTCAGTATCCGCTTCGTAAGCAACCCGCGATGGTGATCCATGTTGGTCACCATTGTTGCTGTTACACACAGACTCTTCGAGAGCCGAAGGCTCAGATTCATCATGAGAACTGGGTGACTTGGGCCCAACCACTTCGCTGCTTGCAGAGATTTCCGAAAAGAGACTCGAGGGACGAGTTGAGGCAGTCTTATCAGCGGTGTCCTAGACCGACTGAAGTTGACGCTGCACGTTCTCGACCCCTTCCAGAAAGCTCTTCGCACTCGCCGCACTCATCTGTGAATAGTGTTAGTTCATATCGCTGGGTAAGGTAGAAGAGCTTTCACATACCTTAATTTGAATACTAACGGCGCCCTCATCTTCGATGGCCGTGAACAGAATATACGAAGCCTTGAGACTCGACTTCTCTTGAAACTTCATAGTTGGAATGATAGCGGTATTAAGAATTACTCGATGTGTAGAGTCTTGCCGCATAACTAGACGGACAATCTTGGACTCGGCATCATTAAGGGTAGAAGCATCAAAAGTTCCGGCAAGGGGTGCGCCAGCTTTGTCAGTGCGGACAGAGGCCATCGGAACATTTATTTTCAGGTTCCCTGCACCGCGTTCTTTCCACGAAGTGCTTGCTTTGTCGAGATTGTATAACCTAGCACGTACTTGCAATATTGTAGCTTCATCCGCTTCGCCGTCATCTACAGTCACTATAACAGGTTAGTGCATACGGCCTGGCACAATTGGGTCGGTTATTATCTTACCCCGCTGAAGCTTGGTTTTCTTCTTGTCCTCCGTCTCCGTAGCTTTATCCTCTTCGGCATCTTGGTTCTCACCATCGTCTTTATCGTTGTCAGAGGCATTGCCGTCTTCCTCCTCCTCACCCTCCTCTTCATCCTCACTGACAGGTGCGCCAAACGGCTTAGCCGGCTTGCTGCTCTTAAGAGATTCGCCAGGTTTGCCAAATGTGGTGAGCCGAGATCCTCCTAGACCACCACCGAAGCCTCCAAAAGTACCACTCCCAAAAGTTGTGGATGTGCCGATTTGGCCGAATGGGGATGAGGCGCCATTGGAAGAGCTGCTGCCACCGTCAAAAATGGACTTGGTCGTCGATGACAATGCAAAAGTTTTCGTGGGAGATGAGCTGGCAAATGATGATAGTGCGGGGCCCGCGCCAGCCTGCAAGAATGGCGATGCCTGAGTGGCGAAGCTGGATATGCCCGAGGTTTCAAAGGCAGATGCGGTGGTGGTGTTACTCTTCTTCTCCAAAGGGAGGTCACGTTGGGTGTCGCTCAACTTGCCAGATGTCGGCTTGCTGTCCTTCTCGGTGGAAGATCTCGCAGTGTCCTTGGACGTGGGCGATGTCTATGAGGCGATAGTCAGCTGGAGCGTTTGCCAATAAATGGAGGGTTGAGGTAGCTTGTACCGTGGAAGTGATGGGGTCAGACTTGGACTCGCTGGAGACATCGCGGGGGCGTTTCTTTTGAGGCTCAGAGCGATCGGACTGGTCCAGCGAAGCGCTACCATTGGGTCCAATCGGGGAAACGTCTCCATCGCAGTTGGCGGCGGAAGCTACATCCTTGGGTTCGTCTACTTGGTCGTGGGCGCGTTTCTTCTTAGGTGACGCGATCTGTTCCTTAGCAGCGTCGTCGCGAGCCACGCGCTCTGGCGTCGCAGCCTTGGCCGGTGCTTCAGCGGCAGTCAGGCCGTCGTTCGAGGGGGCGGCGTCGCTGCTATTATTGGCTGCAGCCATGGCAGACAGATCAGGCTTTTCGGAAATAGCGGTCTGCCTTAGTTCCTTCCGCGCGGCTGCGGTATCGGGGTCTTCTGCGGCAATCCCCTCTGGAGGAGGACTGCGCTTGGGTGGTGTTGCCATTGGGATGGTCTCGGGTGGCTTTGAGTCAACGGCAAAATCAACGTGGCCGATGCGGCAGATGGCGGAGAAAGGGAATTGGTGGTTGCGGCAGCGACAAAGCAGTGCTTTGCCCGCTTTCGAGAGCCGGTCCGCAGCTGCGCGGCCCTAGCTATGGCGGCTGAAACAAGTGTGAATGGAGGAGAGAGTGTCGAGCTCCGAAGCGTGGAGGTGGGGAGACGAAGAAAAGTCGTAGAGAGGGCTGAGGCAGAGGGAGATGGGGACGAAGATAGAGGTAGAGGTGTCTCTAGGTAGGTAAAACTTGTAGTGGCAGGCTGATAGCGGCAGCGGCAGCGGTGGTAGAGATGGATTTGAGAAGCTGGCGTTGGACCGACTGCTCACAAGATACGGCGGCGGCTGATAGACGATAGCAGACTGGTCGAATCGATAAAAGTGGTAGTGGTACTCAGCGCTAGATAAGCACCAATAAGGTGCGGCCCCCTCCTCTCCAGCTTGCTTACATGTAGGTAGTTACCTAGTTGTACCTGCCTAAGTACCTACCTACTAGTACTAGGTTAGGTGATGCTGTAGGGGGTTAATTTATGTAGGTAAGCTAACCTACACAAGTGAGTGTACCTCCTTTATATACCTACATATATCATGTAAATATTGGCAGTCCTCCCTTACCACAATGAGTAGCTATTAATTGAGCGGCTCCTCAATAGTATACCGTCGTGCCGGCAGTATACCACTATAAGCACGATGAGTTCGACATTACTCTACATAGGTATCTATAGGGATGAATGAAAAAGGTATATACCAGATGTTTTAATAAGAGATACGACAAGCACCAATGTAAATAAACAACATCATATGACAGTTATCTCGGTCTATCAGTCTATCCGCCCATCTGCCTATAAATCTAGATCAGTTCAGGTTTGCTTCCCTCTTCCAAAAGTTTTCCCTTGCAGTGTAATCCCGTGAGACCTGTGGACGCACAATGGGATAAGACCGCCCTCCCTCGCTCCCGCCCTCCCGGTCCAGATTAGCAAGAACTGAGTAGTGCCAAATCAATCACTCGAGCACAAACAATACCGCGAACCATCCCTCCATTTTACCTCCACCTTGTGCCCGACCTTTATGGCTCTCTAATCCGAGCGTTTATGTACGCTTATTCTATCTCACGTTTCCCAGTAATAGACGGGCGGAAGGGGGCCGACCAGTAAGACATCAATTTATACCATTTTCGATCATATAGCCTAACCAAAAGCGAGCCCAGCTTGCGTCTAATGCTGGCTGACATAACATGGTGACGGCTAAGTGCCTAGGTAAATGTAGTGAATACAATCTACGTCTCTGGAATAATCAGCTCCCTAAATGCTCCGTTTCTTCGACCAAAAAAGAAACAATAAATACAGGGAACAAAAACGCCGCTCTAACATGCAAGAACCCATTAAAAGTGTGTCATAAATCCCCTTCCCCCGCCCTTTTTTTTTTTTTTTGACTCGTTCAATGCACCCTTTTCGGCTGCATGAATCATGATGGGGATGGTTGTCTTCCGCTAGCCTTTCCCACTTCCTTGGGCGCACCAGAGTCACCCGCCTCGAGTTCGTCCACGTCGCGCGTCTAGTCTCCGAATGCAAGCGGGCTCCGCCCGGCTCTTCTCTCGTTGCCGTTACCCTGCAAGCCAACGCTCTGCCTCGCCGAGCGCGATGAGTGGCCTCGCGAGATGGGTGGCGTCGCTTGACCTGGCGAGCGCGCCCGAGAAGAATGGGAGCTGATGCTACTGTCGTTGCTGCGAGGTCTCCGTTGATGCTTAGACCGGTCGGCATCATCTATCGTGGCTCCCTTGCCACCGTTCCATTCGGCTTTTCCAGCTTCGATATCTCCAATCTCATACACCTGGCCGGGTGGCGGGATTGCGTATTTCTTTGAGTTCTCCACAAACTGGTTGTATTGATTCGCCTGTGCCAACTCGTACTTCTTGCGGTCTTCATCACCCATGATGCTCTCTACTCGCCTAGGGAGGTATACTGAGTTATTGCCCGTAGTCAGAAAGCTCTCCCACGAATCACGATGCTGTAGTATCAGTCGGCTCTTCATACCATAGCTGGATTCAGCCAGTGTGTTAAAGCTATATCTTGATTCATCCTCATGGACATAAAAGCCGTCAGCTTTCTTCTCAGGTGCGGCGAACTTGCCCTCGATCTTCTCGGGCGGCAGCAGTTTGCTCTTGTTGCTCTTGACCCTCGTGATATTACCTCCCTTCTCATTCAGACTATTGCCCCTCTGTATCTCTGCGGCAGGTATGAATGTCTCTGGCACGATATTGAGGTCATCTCCAGCAATTTCTGCTTGTTCAATAGCTTGCTGTGCTGTCGTATCTTCATTGGCAGTAGCTGCATCAGCGCGCGGTCCACCCCAGGTTCTCTGGCCAGCGGTAAAGATACCATATACCATGTAATACCAGTTGAAGAATGGATTTAGGACAAACATGACCGGATAAAGCATGATCTTGAATCGCTTTAGCTTCCAGCCAAAATAGATCATGAGAAGCCAGTTCAGTCCAAGTGAGACCCCAATAAATCCAATGGGAAGTTGATCGATTCGCTCAGTCGTTGTTATGAGAGACAAGACCAATATAAAGAAGAGCAGCGCCGTTGTCCGAATAGTGTTCTGTGCGAATCGGACAATTAACAATATCGGGTATCGTTTCCAGAGGCGCCAATCCGTCAACATGCACACTTCGTTTGTGATGAATCCAAGGAACCACCTTCGCCGTTGCTTAATCAGCGATTTTACAGTCTGTACTGCTTCGGTTTTACAAAACGCGGATGTACACATCTGAATCTGGTACCGCTTCTTGGCGCCGATCATGAAAAGATGCGTTAACCATCGATCCTCACCCAGGTGACTCTTCGCGAAATCAAACAGGTCCTCACATTCCTCGGCCTTATCTGCAAAATAGTATTTGGCCATTCTGCGGAATGCGGAGAATCGCAGCATTGTCAAAGCTCCCGGTAAGCAAGTGACGGCACCACACCCCGATTCGACAGTGCGCTCGAACAGCTGGCCATGGACGTATTCCATATCCTGAAGAAGAGTGATGAGACTATGTTTCTTCGTAGTCGAAGTGATGACACCTGTCATAGCGAGCATGTCTCTGCGATTGCCAGGACTGAGTTCCATGTCATAAACAAAGTTCTGCAAGCATACTCTATCTAGTATGCAATCAGAATCGATAAAGAGGATAAAAAGGTTGTCGTTCCTCTTGAGATATTCCTTGTACACCTTGTCTATGAGTTTGAACGTGGACTTTTGACAGTGACGCTTTCCTCCGTGTGGAAATCGCGAGACGGTAATGCGAGCCGCTTTGTAGGTGACGTCGATGCTCTTGGGGTACGATTCTAGAGTCAAAGGTACGCCAAGCTTCTCGATGGTGTTAAGATACAGCTCGTCCTCCTGATCTCCATCGAACGAAAGAAACACATGAATACACGAGGGAGGATAATCACAGTCGACGACCGAATTAATGGCTGTCACAAGGATCTCAGGCTCTTCCTTATAGCAGGGCATGACGATGACGACTTTTGGCGCGGATACTTCATCTAGGACCTGCTTGATCCGTTTTGTTCGCCCAAGCTGGTTGGTGACGACCTGGTAAATGCAGAAAAGCCAAGGGATGGTCAAAAGTCCAGCGAAACTCCAAAATGCAAACCATTGCAACACAACGACCACTTGAGTTGGGAAATATCGCGTGATCTCTGTCGGGAGCGGCAGTGTAACGATCATAATAGGCAGAAATATTAATCTTTCAAATATTAGCCATAACCTCATCGAACACTATATTGATTCTGTAGCATACCGGAAGGCGACGAATAGGATTGATAGGATGACGGCCAGGACTCGAACAGTCCAGTGTTCTGCTTTTCTGAAGACTTTGTACAAGCAGTACAGGAATGCAGCTATCCATAAGAACCACTCCAAAACCGCTGCCAGCATAACAACACCAACAATAGCGGTATAGATAATCTACGCAGGCTATTAGCATGGACCATGCTTATGTAGCAAATCGAATGGGCATGGTCAATCCATACCTCGTGGACTGGCCACTCGGCAGCTGTGTATTGCTGCAGCATTTTGGCAACGAACGTTATAGGCCGAGTATTGACAATAAGGTTGAAGGTGAGAAAGTAGAGAAACGGGCAGGGACGGGGACTTTCTCTCTCCAAAAGTAATTTCCACGTCAGTTCTCGGCGGGAGCCAGCGTCTTTTATGCAGGCATCCGTGAGGCTTCAAAGAGAATGGGACGTGCTTGCAGAAGCGCTTGGCGGCTACTTGTAGGCTAGCGACAACCGGGTAGTGCCGATCAGCGCTCCAGGCTATGGGCGAAAGAAAGTCGTCCACGTCTTTAGGACAAGTCTTCAGCGTGAGTTTATACCAGTTGGGTACTCCCGGGGGATCGGGACAGAGGGCAGAAGTGAATGCGGTTGTTGGCCAGTCAGAGGCGTTGGCGGCCCGGGCAGCTGGGGGCAGGTATCACAATGCTCGTAAACGAAAAGTAAGTAGGAACAAGATGCCTGTCGATGCCGCTCCGAGACAAGTGAGGAGTACCACCAGATCTAGATAGTAACACGAGCCGGTACACAATCGAAGGAGAGAGTCGATGATGCCCTGGCTGGTCGGGATGGAGAACCTGAAGTGACCCGAGCACAAGCTGATAGACGAAGGCGAAGCTTTTACGACTTGGCCAGTGCTTCAGAGGAGACTGCCTCAAAGCAGTGACACAAACAATAAGTGATTGTGCTGAATAAGAGAAAACGGAGATGAAGGCCGGGAGGAGACAAGAGGGGACGAGAGAGGAAGCAGCAGTGCCACACTGTTAAAATACGGCAGCGAGAGAAAACGATGAGCCGGGTAGCTAAGCAGGCCTTGTGATTCCCGGTAAATGAAGAAGATCTCGGCCGGGGAAAACAGAATAAAAAAATACGTTATGCGATCGTCTAGCCCTTTCCGATCTGGATCTTGCGGACGAATGTGCAACCCTCGGCAGGGATGGGCTGCAGATGAGTTGCATCGACGGGGGCCGCAAGGGAGAGCTGGCTGGCGAGGCCCGGTTCCTCAGTCCACGAGTATTTGGAAACGAAGCCAGAAAACACGTAGTAGCGGTGTCGAGCCACGGGCATATGTTGTTTCACCTGCAGCGTAACCCGATGCCCTGGTGGTGGCTTCATGGCCGTTTGGCTGAGTCTGGAATCCAGGCACCGAGGTGGTTTTATCATTGTTATCGTTGTCTCTACCAGAACGACAATGGAGGCCGCAGAGGGTTGCTATAGAAGGCGGATAGACACTGACGACGGGCGTAGGTACTTTCTACAGGTACGTATAGGCTATGCTTGATACGTGCGTATTTACCTTGTATAGAAGGTACGGTAGGTGCTTGAACTACCCGTGGACCTGTTAGTACTATGTAGGTTCTTCATTCAGCCTGTGTGCGGGACGCTGCAAGTATATACATGTATGGATGCGCATGTACGTGCTATTGTCTATAATGCTCCGACTGCATGTATGTTATATGGGTTCATTGCTTCTATTTGCAGGGCTTCAAGTGACGACAGAGGACGGGATTGAAAATAAAAATAAACATACATAGCACTAACAGTGAATGTAAGCGAGCTCGTAAACATACCTGCTTGCCAAAACACCTATACCCCAGCCTCCCATTGTCCTACCATACCTACGCTTCAATGGTACTGCAACGCTCTGTAGCGGAGCAAAACGTCTTTCGGCGCTGTGTACTATGTAGTTACTGTAAGTAAGTCTTGATAAGTGGGTGAAGATCCAGACAAGCATTTGGGGGGCGTTATTCCTATCCTGCCATAGTTATCTAATATCGAATGATGAGTACAACGTCTCACTCTTGACTCTCAAAAAACGGTCCAAACCTCCACGTATGGCAGTAAATGAAACTACTTAGATAGCTCGCGAGGCTATAGGACTCTTGAAACTGCCCTGCATCCTTGCGACTGTCGCCGCCCATTCACTAAACTATACATCTCTTGACATCCTGCATTTTTGATATCTGACCATGGAGACACTGTCACCGGCCGGTGTCGGATAAGGCAGCATCGCGGCTATGATACAGTAGGTACTCGGTACTTGAACCAATAGCGTGACCACTCGAACATGGCCTGACCTTGACACCTCCATACATTGCATATTGAGTAGGTAGGAGTTGTCACTAAACTATTATATTGTACAGCCCAGACTTCTAGAAAAATGTATGGCTCATACGATAGCTCTGGGGAAGAGCCACTCGATGAATGTCTTGTGCAGTATTGGAGAGTCGTGCATCTGGCTGAAGTGTTAGGCGACCTACACGTGTCTGGGCAGCTGAGGCCGACCCATTGAGTCCGATTGGGGCGGAATGGGGGAGTTGGAGGTTCGAGAATCACGAATCGATATTGTGTTGTCATAAATTGGCGGATGTTCCAGGCGCTAGCTGCTGCCAAGACCCGTTCCTGACGCTAGGGATGAATTGCCGGGCGTTCAAGGGCAATACAAGTACCGACCGAAGTAAGGGGAGTTGGTACAGCAGACGTCGGGACAACATGCCGGGCTTCTTCACTCATCATGATGTCGCCGCTCCCAAGAAGGAGGGAGATGCCAAATTCATGACGCGGCCCAGATATTTGGGATGGAAACAAAAACTAATGATACAATTTAGACGCAAATGAAGACTCGTCATGGCACCTGTTTATACCAACGCTGTCTCGCCTAGCCCTTGGTCGCTACCCTGAGGCGTCTAGATCCTCGCACGCCATCATGCACTTGTCAGCTACGAGGTCGCATTGCAGCAGGGAGAAGCAATAAATCCTACCGAGGGGTTGCATTTCGGCACCCGAATGAGGCGATATTAATCTTTTGCGTCCAACCAAAATAGAATAACCGTTTTATCCGACTGGTGGCGCGCCGCCCCTGACTTCCGCTGTCTGTCGTCAAAAATGTCACCCGATGAACCTCTCCGCCTGAGCTAGAGGCGGACGCTGGTGATATCTCCCAGAATACTGTACTACCTACCTGTAATAACCCCGACCCCCAACTCCTAACGAGGATTTACGTCCCGGCCGTCCCGCCAATAATATAACCGGAAGAACAGTGCCTCTTTTTTCCATGGTTCTGCTTGCAAAAGGTGCCTCGAGCTGGCCCTGGATGAGCTCACTGGCAGGCTTAATTGAAAGGATCGCAGTCTGATAAGGACTGTGCCAAGCTGTATCCCCACGAGTGCTATTCACGAAAATGTCGAGCGAAGGTGTTTTATCACCGCAATATTCCATCATTAGTCACGTAACTGATTGGGCTCATAAACCGAACAATTTCTAAACTACCGTCCTATTCTGATGTGAAGAGCATCGCAACTGACTTGGCTGATCCCACTGAATACCGCGCGACGTTGTGCTTACTTGAAATAAGCGAAACTCATGTTAACAACCTCCCTCTACGGATCGCCGAAGCAGATTTAGTAGATCTCGGCCCCTCAGCTTTTCCCAATCCGTCTAGAACTCTATTCATATTGCTGCGGCTGCGACTCACGCATGATCTTTGAGAAAACGACGCCGTGTAACTCACCACTCCTTTGTTGGGTTGGCGGACGTTCCGTACAACAACACGGAGCCTGAGGGGAGCTCGTCTTTGAAGACCATCTGGCTGCGTATTAGGTCTAGGCGTCATAAAAGATGCCATGCAATTTGTGCGATCTCATGACGACGCCTCAATGCACTGTCTACATAATCGGCTGTCAGATAGCTCTTATAGCTGCCCAGCATATCTGCGACTCGGGCTCGAATAACTCGGTAGGCGTGATGCGGAGTGCACGCGAATCGACTCATGCGATACTGGTGTCTGACCGAATCGTTTTGCAAGGTTTCGTGTGTTCTTCAACTACTGATGCACCACCCCTCAAGTCCTAAGTGATGTGAAGAGTTTATGTGTCAGCTCCTTTCTCTTTTCTCGCATTTTAGTGCTCTCCAGCAATCGAAACTGTGGGGCTGATTTCATGGACATTGTCTGAAATCTGCATGCTTTTGACGCTTGTCTAGCATTGTTGATCCCAATAGGCTGTAGATAGGTTCCTGGCCATCACACGGCCCTCCACCAGCCACGGCCCTCTCTCTACGAAGTCATGCTGCCGATTTTTTCGGGTTTCTTATCAGTGTTATTTTGGGTGTGTGCATACCAGTCAACATCGCTTAACTGAAGTCTGCGAATGCGTTGTCCGCCGCGGTCTCTGTTGAGTTTTTCACCACGGTTGGTGTGATAGGAAGATGGTTTCTCGTGGCCTGGATTATTTGATCTGTGAATATTTGGGTTGGGTTTAAGGGGTGACGGGAGAGTATCACCATCCAAATCTTCATTCTCGCGAAGATCGTAATTGAGAACTAGGTTCTTGATACGCTGCTGCTCCTCACGCTCGACTTGCTGCTGATTCTTCATTGCGACTGCAAATGTTGAATCAGAAGGGAGCACCACGTTGCGCGTCTGCAAAGATTAGTGATAGCCAGCGGAAAAGATGTATACCTGACTCACCTGCTGTCTGTTGCCTTTCTTCGTAAGAAGAGAGAAAGCCATTGTGCTAGCACCATCGCCATCTTGCTCTTCTAAATCCGTATTTACTACAGCATCGCGGGCCTTTGAGCGAAGTGGCAGTGGTACGTCAAACAACGGTTTACGGTCGAACTTCCGGGATTCTAAACTCTCAGCCATCATTTTCGCAAACTCACGGTCAAACTCAGCCTCGGCCTCAGGATCAAACTCTTCGGCTTCCTTTGTCACTACAATTGACTCTTCATCCGAATCCGAGTTCCCATTAGACTGGGATTGATCATGCTGGTCGTCGGGGTACTGTAATGTTAATATGACGCACTTGGCCACCGTAGCTGGAAGGAAAACTTACTTCATCATCATCAGCTTCGCCATCGTCATCATCACCACCAAGATCTGAATCTCTGTCACTCTCAGCCTCGGGATCACCAAGTTCCCCGTCGCCTTCTATTCCATCATCGTCGGAAGATGAGTGGATAGAAATGTCATCCTGCTCTGCACTCTTATCAACTCCTAGATTTTTTTGGTCTTGTGCAATTGCTAGTTGAAGTGCCTTCGCGGCCTCTTCTATAGTAGTAGCTAGCTTCCATTGTGGTCTTGTAAGAACAAATGTATCTTGGACAATGAACTCTATGTCCATTGGAAGAGGGTGTTTCGTGTGTATGTAATACTGTAGCTGAATTAGATATGCGTCATTTCTTGTTCATGTAAGGAACGAACCTGAAGAAACGAAAGGAAGTAGTCAAGCTTTTTGCCTGCAGCGCCTCGGTTGAAGAACATGCCGCATGTCTCCAGCATTGTTGAAACGAGGCGAATGCGAAAGAAGTCGTCGGGCATGTCGAAGGGGTTCAAACGACCGGGAACCGGTGGCCCGCCTATTTTGAATCAGTGGTTATTTACTTAGCGACAGGAATGAACCCACCATGACCGAAAGTGAGGATCTTGTACATGGCCTCGAATATGACAGGATGTTCCAGCATTCTATAATTGTACAGCTCGCCAAGATACTTGATTTCAGCAATACGTCTCTGGTTGTATCTAAATTCATTTTGTTCCAGTCCGAATGTAACAGCATCCAGGACATTGTCGATGACCATGAGTGCGAAGCTGGGGTGGTACCGGTATATAGCACTGAGGAGGATTGCGAGAATATGGATGCTGCCGTACTTAACCTTAGCAGGCCTCGTGAATATCTTCGCAACGATAGCTACCACCTATCACGTTCGCGTTAGTACAGCCAACCCTGATGAAGTCTCGCGGCCAGGTAATAACATACTTCGGGCTCTTCCCAGTGTAGCCGACGTATCTGCTTCAGGATCTTTGTGTAATTTCGCTTAGTCATATCTACATATATGAGCTTGCGAATGAAAAGCTCCGTAGGAGTGCGTTCCTTTTGCTGGATAGATGCCCTCTCAGGTGGATCCACGTAGTAGATCGCATTTTCAATTAGCATACGCTCTGGCTGCCCGATATGTTGGACGGATTTCTTGCGTTGAAGCGTCTCTAGAAACGTGGCCATACGAGGTGAAGTATCCCCGTTACGTAGGAGATACCTTCCACAATTCTCAAGTAGGTTGCAAATAATCTCAACGTTCATTCGGGAAAAGTCGTCCAGGCTGACCTTCAAGCAATGGAAGACAACGTGTTCAGGTACGATACCGAATTTGGTCAACTCGGCCAGGTATCTAATGTTGCTCAACCGAACTTGGCCAAGAAAGTCCTTCTCCTTTCGTCTCTGGAGGCTTCGAAACTCCGCATCTAGATAGTCCACGATACCTTTGGGGATATCTGCCATGTATCTACCCAAAGTAGCGATAAGACGCGACCAATATGGCAAGAGGTCCGTTCGACCCTTTGGTACTTCGGTCAATCCCTTGATCAGACGATTCCGTGATGCTTTGGAGTTTAGGAAACAGAACATAACAGCTATTTCGTCCGTCGAATCCTTGCTTGTGAGATCAGGTAGCTTAGCCAGGAGGACGTCCACCTGCGCACCAATGGTCTTGTTTGCAATAGCTGTGGACTGGTCGTCATTCGCTTCGGCAGTCTTAGCATTATCTGCGTTGTCTGTTGAATCAACTCTTTTGCCGACTGCTTCATCTGCGTCCGCCTTTTTCTTCTTGCCATCTTCAAGAAGAATGCCAGGAACCTTGCCTTTCAGGTCAACTAGATTTTCGTAGAAGCGACGCTCGTCATCGTCTTCCCAAATCCCCGCGCCTTCGCTCTGGCCCCTTAGGTATTCCCCAGTCTTGACTAGGCCGATGGAGCCGTTGGTACTGGAAAATCCATCCCCAGCCTCCTTCAAGTCAGGCATTTCCGTATTAAGGACATCAGCGATAACCTGGGCGTTAGAAGCCAACCGTTCCTGAGACTTCAATTGTTTCTCAAAGTTGGCTTGGCGATCTTCAAATACTTCTCCTGACTTCACATAGGCTTCTGAATTTCGCCCCTTTTGCGCAACAATGTGCTTCTGATCCCTGACTAGATGCGCCTTGACATCCTCGAAGTACTTTTTGAGAATATTCCTGAAGCGTTCCTGGATCTCTGGAGAAGCAAATGGAGAATCGCCGGGGTCAATTATGTCGGATTCTACATCTTGTTCGGCGCCACTATCAGTAGACTTAGCGACTCCATCAGCCTCAATCGTTTTGCGGCCATCAGCACCGGCTGGTTTAACACCCAGGAGGTCCCAGCTAAATGACTTGACGAATATAACCAGCAGGGGTAGATTTGTATGCTCTCTGTCATGACTGAGTAGATCCTTAAGAACCTCAAGAGGAAATGGTTCAGCGCCACCACCCTTTGTGGCGCTTGCCGTCTTGATCTTTAGTTCGGCATTCTTCCCATTCAGGCCGCGAGTTGTATCGTCAGGCTTAACGTCATCAAGGGTTCGAAGAACACCGACAATCCAGAGCTCTGTAACCACCCGCAGGAGGGCCCGTTGACGAACTAAGCGATCCTTCTCCTCCTTTTCACGTACTTCAGGCGCCAGAGTCTTTAGAAGGCTTTTATCCGGTGTTGCCATGCCTTTGCCAAGAAGCCATCCAAGGTATTCGGTGAATTCGGCGGGACCAAAGCGTTGGTGTAGCGCACTGACAATCTCGACAGCAGCATCAATCTCACCAGGGGTCTTAAGCTTGCATAAGCCCTCGTAGCACGCTGAGACAACTTCAGAGAGGTATTTGGTTAGACTTAGAGTTCGGATCTCTTGTAGGAAGGTATTCTGGGTGGCAGAGGACACGGCGGTGCGCAGTCGCTTGATAAAAGCGGTATTTTTCTTGAGTGACGAATCCAGGGCAGGACCGAGGGGGAAAATGTCTACAATGATGTCAGCATCCCGGCAGATCTAGCTTTGTTGGTGCCTCACGAACCTGACTCCCCATTCCATGCTTGCTCGTTGAGAGACAGTAACTCGCCTGATAGAATGTTAGTGCAAATGCGAAGAGGACGGGCGGGCGGCGAGCGCGATACGGACGTTTTCGTGGGCGGTCCATTGTGGACAGCTAGTAGCAGACTTGGGAAGACTAAATCAGTGGCTACATTCGTGAAGTTAATCGGCAACCACTGCTAAGGCTAAGGGATAAAGCGCCCCAAGTAGTGGAAGTGATATGGATGATCAGCCTCGGCCGGCATGGGTAGGAAGGTAGAGGACTCTGGCCCTGATACAGCGACCAAGGCAGGCAGGTCACATATGAAACCGATGCAGTATTTCGGTGGGTTGCGAGAGACGATGTGGGCAAGCTAATTCTCGGCCAGGATTGGCAACGGACAACACAAGTGTAACCAGTGATAAAAAGGATAAGGAAAGTTGGTGGTGGCTGAGAATTGTCAGTTGTTTTCACGGATGATGTCGTCTTTGATGGACAGACAGCCTTTTCGGCCAGCAGCTTTGCCTTGGAGCGGTTCATTCACTGCCCACATGCCACTAAACGGGCAACTTTACCCAATCAAGGACGGCGATTGGTAGACCCGGCCCCACTCATTCACAAATCCCCTGCAGGGACGCAGCAGCAACCTTGAACATGGTACGTGGTGGCATGAGTTAGGTACCTACCTAGGTAGAGTGCGGGGTTCATTAGAGGACCTCTCAGTCACTAATGCTCACGGCAGCCTCAGCCTTGCAGCATTACCTCAGGCTATTTCCACCAGCTGGAACTGAAGCGTGTATAGCCGACACATTAAAATTTGATTTGATCTGTGCAACCTTAAACCCAACATTAAACTCAACCTTGAACTTGAACATGACTCTTCGGGCAAATGATGATTACCTAAAAGTATAGACAATGTGAGCATATATAAGTATAGTAATATAACTGTCACGGTGCATCATGATATTCTGTTCCACTACACTGCATCCAAGATCATTAAGCAAGTAAGAGTGATATTACAGCCTGATGTATTGAACTGATGATATATTTCTCCGTTATGCGACAGCGTGATGCGGTCGAGGTGACAAGATTGTACACCAATGCCTATCTCTGAGTTCCAAGAAAGCTTCACAAGTGTCATGAGGTCAGCTTGAACAGCCTATTGTAGGTAGTTGAGTTGACATGGGCTTGGTGATTATTAGGTAGGTAGTGAGACACAATTAGCTGGTAGTACCAACTTAACTGTTTACTCGGGGAGCTTGCATACATAGGTAGGTATATAAATTACCAAATTCAACTCTGGTAACAATCCAAATACCTTAGGGCTTGAACAAATTCAGCTGTCTGTATTTTCCATCTTCACCTTGTGTTTATACCGTTATCTACTTAGCTCCTTAATGATATGCATTTGATTAGTGCACAAGCTCACTTACACTATGTTGATGTTTCTTCTCAGTGGCTATTGCCTTTTCAGCCATTCCAACCGAGGGACCTTGTCCAACAGCCTTTTTTTTTCCGGATAAATTTAAAGATTTGCTCAAGCTTTGCCCTGTTTAAAGTTTACATTATACTTGAATTACTCACAAGAATTATGCTTTATACTTTGCGTGTGTTACCTAGGTATGTGTTACATTTACATATTACTAGGTAGTTAATTTAAGTTATGTCAAATTTATTAGTTAAAGCTAGTTGCTTAATCAACCTGCTTGTGATAGGCGCTCAGTAAAAGGTATTATCAGATACCTAATACTTTGCATTGTCTACTTTCTCGGCATGGGATAGGTAACCAACAAGCCACTGGGCAGCAGCCATACACCATGCTGTTGGGACTTAAAGTGCGAGACAGGCGCAGATAGACGGCCGCCAAGCTACTTGGCACCCAGTCTTATAGAAGCTTAGCTCCTACCGCCCTAGATCTATCGCATGGCATGACTGGGAACTTGTTCCAAGCGTAGGACAAATCAGACACCTGCATTTCTTATCAAGACTCGGCCCATCCCAACTCCTTCGCGAGCATTGATGTCGGTCCAGCAGCACCGATCTTCCCCGGCGATGGACCCGGCAAGACCCTCTCTCCCCATTACTTATTGGGGCTACTAAGGCGCCGGTTGATTTCTAGATAAAGTATCTGGACCCAGCAGGCTGTACCTAGCTGATTCTGACATCTCCGCTCCCACCCAGCTACCCTTATCATCAGCCATGATTCGCTGGCATCCCACGACGCCATGTAAAATATCGCAATTAACAAATCGCGACTGATAAGAGACAACGTCCGCGGGGATGCTCGTTCGACTGGCGCCGTGCCACGCCCATTTTCCTCTTCTGATAAGCCGTCCCGAGACAAGATCTCTATCGTGGGCGGGCGTTACAACGCTAAACAGACATCGGCATAGGCTTGTCTTTTTGGTCCTTTTTGTCTCTCCGTCTCCTGAGGTCAGGGATCGTTCCGTTGGAGACGTCAGACTAACGCTGCTCACCGAGCCGGTCTTCTTGCATAAGTAGGTAGGTAGTAACATGGGCCAGAATGAGCTTTGGCTATCTCTTGGGGCATGCAGAGACCAACCAGATGTGCTCAAGGGAACCCCGATGGATCGAATGTTCGTCCGATTCTATATCCCGCGGGGGACCAGGCCCGTCTGCACCCCGGAGATGCTTACATCTTGCTTTCATGCGGTCCATCGATGGGTCGTGGCGACCAGCGCTTCTATTCTTATCTCGCCATATAATCTTCATAGTCAAGCATTCCTTTTCTCAATCTGTTTTCCATACTAGCTATCGCTACATTGTCTAATGAATATAATGCATTATCTTGTCTGATGGATTCCATATAACATTGAACACCCAATTCTGCATAGAATATTGCCTATAACAGTGCTTGGTATGTTTCGTTGATACTATTAGATACACAATGGAAGCTCCCACCTCAGATTCAGTCAGCTTGTCGAGCAAGACCCATCCTTCTGGTCATCATATATTTCCTCCCACGCCACCAGACACCGACAGGGACTCTACGGACTCGAACTTTGAAGCTAGTGATATAGAAACCCGGCCACCGTCATCAAGTCATGATGGGCCAATCTTCCAAAAGCTCCCGCTCTATCCTCTACCTCCAAAACCCAGATCCGACAACACTGTCCTCACGGAAGATATCAAAACCCCAGACAACCATGTCGTCCGCGATCCCCGTCTGATTCGACTCACTGGAATTCACCCCTTCAACGTTGAGGCACCGCTCAGTAATCTCTACGATGAAGGGTTCTTGACGACTAAAGATTTGCATTATGTCCGTAATCATGGGGCCGTACCCAAAGTGGAAGACTCAGAAATCATGGACTGGGAGTTCACGGTAGAAGGCATGGTGGAGAAACCCATTCGTATAAACCTGGCTCAGCTCCTTCGAGACTATGAGCAACTTACATATCCTATAACTCTAGTCTGCGCCGGAAACAGGCGGAAAGAGCAGAATGTAGTAAGGAAAACGAAAGGCTTTTCATGGGGAGCCGCCGGGTTGTCTACTTCCCTGTGGACGGGCGTGGCGATCGGTGACCTGCTCAGAGCCGCGATGCCCCAACGTGGTGCGAGATACGTGTGCTTTGAAGGGGCCGACAAACTCCCTAATGGTTATTACGGCACGTCTATCAAGCTCGGCTGGGCCATGAACGCTGAGCGCGGCGTGCTGCTCGCCCACAGGATGAATGGCGAGACGCTCCCTCCAGACCACGGCAAACCCCTACGCGTTGTAATACCAGGTCAGATTGGCGGTCGGAGTGTTAAATGGTTGAAAAGGATCATCGTTACGAAGGAGCCTAGCGATAATTGGTACCATATCTACGATAACAGGGTGCTGCCTACGATGATCGACCCGGAAATGAGCGCCGACCTGCCCGAAACCTGGAGGGATGATCGATACGCTATCTATGACCTCAATACAAACAGCGCGACTTGCTATCCGGCTCATAACGAGGAATTGGATTTACACACATCAGGGAGCGCATACAACGTCCGTGGATATGGCTATGCGGGGGGCGGTAAAAGGATAACCAGAGTTGAGATTACTCTGGATAAGGGCAAGACTTGGATGCTAGCCAATATATCGTATCCTGAGGACCAATATCGTCTCGCGGCTGAAGGGGAAACTTTGTACGGTGGCCTGATAGATATCTCCTGGAGAGAAAGCTCTTTCTGTTGGTGCTTCTGGGATTTGGACATTCCAATATCTCGGCTGCAGGAAGCGGATGATATCATGGTACGAGCCATGGACGAGGCCATGATGGTCCAGCCCCGAGACATGTACTGGAGCGTCCTCGGCATGATGAACAATCCATGGTTCCGGGTTGTCATACACAAGGAAGGCAGCAAGCTGAGATTCGAGCATCCCACACAGCCAGCACTAATGCCAGGAGGCTGGATGGAAAGAGTGAAGAAGAGCGGAGGTAATCTGTCGAACGGCTATTGGGGTGAACAGCTGGCTGGCGAAGCGGAGGTCGTGGAGGCAGCCGAGCCAGCCAAAGAAATCTGCATGGTCAACGAAAAAATCAACAGGACGATCACGCTAGAAGAGTTCAAAGCCCACGAAGGAGAAGAGGAGCCTTGGTTCGTGGTCAACGGAGAGGTCTACGACGGAACGGGCTTCCTAGAGGGGCATCCGGGCGGTCCGACCTCCATAACGGGAGCAGCAGCTCAAGATGTCAGCGAAGAATTCCTCGCGATCCGTGAGTGAACCGGTTCCATTCTTCTCAGATATTGTACTAACCAAACCCGCTTCACAGACAGCGAAAATGCCAAAGCAATGTTAGTCGACTACCACATCGGAACCCTCGACAAAGCAAGCCAAGCCCAGCTAGCGAACAGCGAAGAAGCGCCGCCGCCCGAAGACGCACCGCCGAGAGCGGTATTCCTCCACCACAAGACGTGGACGAAAGCCATCCTATCAGCCAAGACGGCCGTGTCGCCCGACACCAAGATCTTCACCTTCGACCTGGACCACGCAGACCAGGCCATCGGGCTCCCCGTGGGCCAGCACCTGACGATCCGGCTGCGCGACCCCGTGACGCGGGAGGCGATACTGCGCGCGTACACGCCCATGTCGCCGAGCGGGGCCCGGGGCAAGCTGGACGTGCTGATCAAGATCTACCGGGACACGCCGGCGCAGAAGGGCGGGCGCATGACGCAGGCGCTGGACTCGATCCCGCTGGGCCACTTCGTCGACTTCAAGGGCCCGCACGGCAAGTTCGAGTACCTCGGCCGCGGCGCCTGCACCGTCTCCGGACGCCAGCGCCGCGTCCGCCGCTTCGTCATGGTGTGCGGCGGCTCGGGCATCACGCCCATCTTCGCCGTGCTGCGCGCCGTGCTGACGGACCGCGACGACCCCACCGCCTGCGTCGTGCTGGACGGGAACCGCACCGAGGACGATATCCTATGCAAGGCGGAGCTGGATGGCCTGCGCGCCGGCAACGAGCACCGCTACCAGCTCAACTACGTCCTGAGCAAGCCCGGTCCTACTTGGACTGGAGGGCGGGGACGCGTCGATGCCGATCTCATTTCTAGAGAGGTCGGACCGTGCACGAGTACCGACGGGGAAGACGTCGTTCTCGTATGCGGGCCCAAACCTCTCGAGGAGAGCGTGCTTTCTATCTTCAGTGGCATGGGTTGGACGAAGGAGGACATGGTGTTCTTTTAATTTTTGCATTTGCTGGATCCGGCACTGGGGCTATGGGGGCGGCGTCATCTGTTGTATATTAGGTATTTTCTCCTGGAGCATTTTTGGTCAACAAAAGGGGCTGGTCTAGCTAAGTCGGGCTGAATGTACACTCACGGACGCGCAGATTAGTATATTGAATTAAAATCATAGTACACAGTAATTATCAAATCTACAAGATATGGATGATGTGATGATTGTTTACATTCTGTCAAAATCATCTCAGGAATCCGGATCAGGTCTAAGGGCTTGAGCTCAGAGACTGCCCTAAGGGCTGGCCTGCACAGAATGGAGACTGAACTTTGTTCATAAAAAATATTAGGGTGGGATAATAACGCCGTTTATGAATTGACAAGTAGCTCCACTGTCTATAGACTATTATGTATTGTCGACACATAGATCTATCTATGTTTAATTCCAGTGTCACATCATTAACATAGGGAAAGCCATCTCTTCCCGCGACGCCTCATTTCACCAATAAATCGGCTGCCTAGAACCGAACCTTTAGTAACATTAAAAGCTTATTAGGTCTGGTATCGACTGGTTAGCAAGGCAAGTTCGAACATAAAATAGGGATAAGATGCACATACCTCTTCCAAAAAGTCCTCTCTTCAGCCAATCCATCATCATCAGGAACTTGGTTCGAAGGCCGACACTTTGAGCAAAGTAGGCACTTCTCCAGGCGTACACAGCCCAAACACCTCCAGTGATGCCCCATCCGCTTCCGAGGTCGAAGACGGCCGAGTTTCCTATATATGCTAAGCTGCCTAAGTGGTGGTACTCGAAAGCTTTGTAGCAAGCATCATCTACATCGCCGTCTTTGATCTCGTTTCTCGTAAGACCTGGGGCACAATGAGCTAGCTTGTTGAATTTGCGACCAAGATAGATGCCCTGCTGGTTTGCACGCTGGGCAGTGGCGGGAAGCGATGTCAGCTTGCTGTCAATCTGTTTGAGTAGCTCTCTGAGCTCGCCAAAATCAAGGGTGCCGGACTGGTCCTTGTCGAATGCTTCAAAGAGTTTGTCAAGTCGCTTGAGGTGGGATACGGCTTGTGGAAATTTCCGCTTGACAGCGTCAGCTACGTTGCGCCACTCGCTGAAGGTGAGTTCCAGCGTTTCTGGATCCTTGCCGTGCTTAAAAGCAAGCCCGCGAAGAAACGAGACAATGTTGTCTGCGCTATTGTTCTGTACTGTTGAGCAGTCCCCGATAGCATAAACATCTCCTAGAGGCGTGCCATTTAATCGAAGATGAGTATCTGTCTCGAGAGCATGCCTGTTGTTTTGCGTAGGCCCAAGTTTTGCGGCAATGCGCTGGCAGAGGCCGGTTTGCGATACACCCGTAGACCACAGACAGAAGCCCATCGGTAGCTCTTTTGTGACAAGTGAGCCGTCTTCAGCCTGCTGCGTGAAGATTATCTTGTCGGGCTTGACTTCTTTGACTCGAGAGTTTGTGAGAACATCAATTTGGTCTCGGGCGAAGCGTTCTTCAGCGTATTTCGAAAGTGCTTCATCATATGTATTTAGAATATGCGAGCGACTTTGAATAATGTGCACTGAGATTTCATTCCGCAGCAGGCGAGGGAAAGCCCTAGTCAAATCCTCGTTTAGCAGATCGAAAAGTTCAGCGGCAAACTCAACACCGGTAGGGCCACCGCCACTAACCACAAAGGAAAGCAAGCGCCTCCGTTCGCTATCCTCGGTGGTAGGGAGACAAGCCAGCTCGACGTTTCTCATGACCTGGTTTCGAATCATCCTGGCATCGTTGATGTCTTTCAGAAAGTGGCAGTTTTCCAGGCCCTTGACGCCATGGGTGTTAGAGCTGGACCCTACACCAATGACGAGCTTGTCATAGGGGACATAGAACCGGACCTCTTTGCCTTGGGCGTTAAGCTGCGAGACTTCGACCAGTTTGTGAGAGAATTCGATATCTTCGGCTGTGGCCCGAAGATAATGACCGCGGATGCGAGACAAGACCCTCCGTATTGGTTCGACTAGGCTCCGGAATTCCAATGTACCGACAGTAGCAGATGGCAACATAGGCGTGAACAAGAAGTAATTCTTTGGGCTGATGACAGTGACATGATAGTCGTCCGCGTTGAGTTGCTTCAGCAGCGCAACACTTCCCCAGCCGCTGCCGAGGATGACCAGCCGTTGTTTCTGTTTCTTGTCCCTCGCATTCTCGCTCTCGTCATCGTCGAGGAGCGCTTCAACGATGGGTAGGTTCTTAGGCCCCCCACGGGGCGGCTCTAGTGCCGTCTTGGAAACATGGCAATCGCCAAAGGTTACCGACTCTTTGTACGTAGTCGCGTCGTACACAAAGAATGCGGCAAAGAGTACCGTTATAAACCCAACACCGGTGCCGACGATGGCGGCGGTGCGGTACGTAAAGTTGAGGAAGGCGGATCGCCTCTGGGGCAGAGGTCGGCCAGAAAGGGCGCGAGCGTACTGGTTCGGCGCGCAGAGTAATTGACTTTGCCTGGGCCTCAGCGGTGGCGGGCGCAGCAAGCTTCCGAACTGGCGACTGCGCGAAATGTCAAGAGCTGGGAATGCGCTCGGTGAGGCGGGCGTGCACCGAATAGCAGTCCGACCACTGCGACCACTGGCTATGGCGACCTGGCGCAGCATAGTTACCTCTCTGCTCTCGCTCTCGCTCTCGCTCCCGCTTTCTCTTGTGCAATCTCAGATGCGGTTGAGCGACTCTAAATAATTAATTAATTCTCATGCTGAGATTATCTACCAACAGATTTCTGAACGATGATGTATATCGAAACGGAGGTCTTAGTGTGGGTTGGTCTTCCGAGCGATGTGGGATGAGTAACGGACAAGGTGACATCATTCATTCGCGACTTCGCGACCAGTGAACTTGCGCGGTTTAGCTAAGTCCCTTGGCTGTGTAGTCCACGTACCCTGCTACAACATGTAGAGCAGATTCCAAACATTTACAACGGCGTTATAGAGAATGACAATAGCCCCATTTCTCTAATTCCATTTCATTTTCCTTGTTATTCTTGTTATTCCTTTTATTTCCTTTGCTTTTCCTAGTAAATTGCAATGAGATATATTTTGTTCTAAAATCTTTCTCCGAATCTTCCGCCATCTAGGCCCGATTAATACATACGAGAGGTATATATTCGGCACATCCGGCCGTATGTCGGCGGCCATTTCTGGATTACGTCCCGACAATTCAACATAGCTTATTATGTAATCACGCGAGCGTAGAGTATGACGGATATATGTTTTTACGCTCTGTTTTAAATCTATCCGTAAAGACTCGACTAGATGTTGAAGTCCTTGTATGACCACTTCTCGGTGATCGTTGTCTTTGCTTGCTTCTTGAATGGTATTCGCCTTCGGCTCTCCATTTTGCCCCTAACGAGCAGGCTACGATACCGATCTTTGAGCAAGTTCCCTTCTGGTTTCAATAGGCGTAACGAGTCTTGCAACTCATCAGGTAATACCAGTTCCAAGTCCTTCTCCGGTAGCTTCAGTTTTCCAAGCTGCTTCCGACGCAGCACCTCCTCATTGCTTGCCATGCTGCTGTCACTTTCTTCGGCTTTGGCAAGTGCCAGCGCTTGGTCACGCTCTGCTACCTCCTGTGCGATCTGCTTGATTCGCTCTAGCTGCTCTTTACGGATCCTGGTCTTGGTTTCATGCTTGAGGCGTCGTTCTTCGTCCTTGCGTCTCTGAACCCTGTTCCTGGCGGCTGGCGTTTTGCGCTTTTGTTTCTTGCTCGTTGGGCGCAATTCTTCGCCGTCGCTTTGGAATCCCTCCCATTCTGAGTCCTCTTCCCACTCAGAAAGCTCGGCTCGGGCTTCCGCAGCTTCGGCTTCGGCTGCGGATCGAGCAGTAGCTTCAGCCTTAACTCTATTTGCTTCTTCCTCATCTAGTCGTTTTTTCTCCGCTTCGACTGCTTTATTACACTCCTCTGTATACCGGGCCTCATAATCTTCAAATTTGGGGTTATAGCTGTGGCCGCCCACGGGTTTTGGAACTGCAGGCATTGATTTGCCGCTTGCAAGGAGTGATATAGGGTTTTTTGAAAACGACTTTGGAGCCTTCTTCTTGTCATCGCGCTTATCCTTCACAGCGTCTGATGACGCTGGTGCGGGTACAGAAGCCCACGGATCAAATGAGGCATCGGCGATCTCTATCGTAGACTCATGCTGACCGTCGGCAACCTTGCGCAAACGTGAGAGCTCCTTGACCGTGACATATTCCCGTCGTGTTCTTTTAGCGGGCAATATTCCATCGGATGTCTTGTCCCCAGGTCGTTTTCGCATAGAGACGGCTGGCACAGCCGAATTGCGGGCGGCAATGATCTCATCCGCTTTCAATGGCTTTGAGGTATGTTTGGGAAAATTTCTGGGTATCGATGCATCGCCGATGGTATCGAGGGTGAAGAGCTCGTCAGAGGGTCGTTCAGCTATGACACCGCTACATTTCGCCTTGTTAGCTCCCCAGACATTCTCAGTCAGCAGAAGCAGAGCACCAACCCCTTGATAATTTCCTCGTTCACTTCATCAAGGCCCTTGGTCACTTCGGTGACGTCGACATTCTTCCTCCAAGCTTTCTTGCCTTTCCTCGAAGGCTGGCTATAGGTTGCAGGCGCTTCTGTTGAAGCTGTTCGTGGATGTATGGCCGGCATATTGAGAAAATATGTAAGTCGACGGGGGAATACCGAAGCCTAGTGTCGAAGACAGTCAAAAGCCGAGGGTGCGTTCCCTTGATATCTAGACGACTGAATGAAGAGTCGAAGATTGATGAGGGCAACCTGGTGGGGCGAGTTTAGTAGTACCAAAAAATTTCTAAGGACTGGACAGCAAAAACAGAAGAGTAAGCCTCCGATAAGAGATGTGAGGAGTCTGGTCTTATCGGATAACGCAGTACTGTTTCTGTACTGTAACATAACCTACAGCTCTGGATTACTACCTAGTACCAGCATAAGAAAAAAATACTTTAGGATCAATGTATAGGTATTTCTTTTTAGTTTATACCTAGGTTACGTGACCGTCTTAAATTAGAAATCATTTCCATTTGGTATGTTGCCCATACAAAAGTGGTTAAATGATAATCATATGCCCAAGATGGTTTCGAAGGCTTGTAACAGTCACTGTGACCGTCTCCTATACCCCTTCTGCCGGTATTGCACTGACCTTGCGTCAATAATAATAGCCACATCTGTAAGAGCTACAATTTTTAAAGCGGCAGCAGCAGTGCATATATTGGACAAGGGGGGGAAAAGAAAGAAAGAAAAAAAGTAATGGGACGATGTATAACAACAACGGCCGGAATCAAGCTTCTCAAGGTTGGCTTGTCGGATAGCGGCCAACCCCACTAAGCATGCACTAATTATTGTGTCGGTTCTTGTGGCAGGTACGACGGACAGTGCCTCTATAATACCCCCCACAGTGGTTTCCATGTCACCTAGTCTCCGTCTCTTCTACATCAATATACCCACTCTGGCTACAACAGTTCTCGAAAACTTACACACCTTATATTTATGCACTCCTTAATTAGGTTCAGCGCAGCGCCGCTTTACCAAAGCTAACTTAAGCTAAAAAAAAAAAATATTATAAAAATAATTAGTTAACTATATAAAATTAATAAATAAAATTTATTAGTGATTTTATGTAACAAACCGTTAGTCTGTAAGGGCGTTAGTACTCGAAGCTCCACGTATTGGATCGTGCCTAGGGTGCGAACGTGTACGGTCGGGTCGTAACTAAGTGGTCGTCAAGAGATTACTCTCACACAGCTATTCCAAGAAGTCGCTGTATGCTTAGATT